>QEPC01014514.1:1808714-1822773 GCA_003113815.1 Sphenodon punctatus
TTCCCCCCCTGCTCTAGGCAGGCTCCTGCTCAGTTTCCCCCCCTGCTCTAGGCAGGCTCCTGCTCAGTTTCCCCCCTGCTCTAGGCAGGCTCCTGCTCAGTTTCCCCCCTGCTCTAGGCAGGCTCCTGCTCAGTTTCCTCTCGTTGCCTCGGCCTCTGGCATCCCCCTTGTCTCTGGCTTCCCCTGTGTTGATCCCTTGATCCCTGTCTTCCAGTTTCCAGCCCTGTGTGTTTCTTCCCTGTCCCCCCACCTCGATGATGAGTTGTATGCCTTCCTAGACCAGCTTGGCTGGTACTTATGCGGAGTGCTTTATCTCCTGGATATCAGAGAGCGGCTGAGAGGTTTCCTTGCTAATCCTGTGACTCCCCTTTTGCCTTCCCTCATCTTCCCCCCTGTCCTTTCCCTAGGCTCTGACCCCGGAGCCTGACATTTTTATACAGAATTTCTTGGCCGAAAAGCTGTTACATAGCTTGTCATGCCTGCTCAGGGAAGTAGATTACAACACAACTTTCAAAGTGATTATATTGAGAAAAGACCGTTTACTTCTAAGTTCAGGTTGGTGGTGAGATAACAGTGGAATGAAGGAGTAAAGGGAGGTTCTCTATCTAAGCTAAAGCCAGCTGCATTTTTTGAGCAATTTGGCTTGCTTTCGAACCCATCCTACGTGCAAAAGGTAATCTTCAAAGAGTGAGGCTTATCTACGTGAAAAGAAACAGAGCCTGTCTTGTTAAAAGGGCAAATCAAACATTTCTAACATGGCGAGGTAACTACAGGTCAAACAGAATTATAGGCTTTTAATATTTCTAAGATGGTGGAGGGTTACCACGTGGCAAACAGAAATATGGGTTTTTCTACCACACGCCCTCTGCCTCGGTCTCGTCACCGCAGGGCCCCTTGGTTTACTGAGGGGCTGCAGTGTATGAAGCGCGTAGGCAGGAGGTTAGAGCGACGCTGGTGCGGGGGCTGATCAGTCCGGCCTCCCTCCGCCTGGATGGGGACTTGTCCCAGGCCCACTGTGAGGAGTTTGTCAACTACTTCGCAGACATGATTTCTCAGATTCAGACCGACTTTGACATTGGATTAGGGGAAGAGCGCGAGGGGACGGAAGTCCCGTCTGGTCCAGCTTTGTGGGGGGAGTTTCAGGAAGTGACGCCGGCCGATGCTGCGGATGTTTTGGGGTCTGTGAGGGCCACCTGTTGCGAACTTGATCCATGCCTATCCTGGCTGGTGAAAGCCTCCAGGGAGACATTGGGGACGGTGCTGGCGAGGGTTGTTAATGCATCCTTGCAGCAGGGGAGGCTGTCGCCTTGCTTTAAGGAGACTGTGGTGCACCCCCTGCTGAAGAAACCATCTTTGGACGTGGATGCGCTCGCCAGTTACCGGCCTGTCTCTAACCTTCCCTTTTTAGGGAAGGTTATTGAGCGGGCGGTGGCACTCCATCTCCAGTTGCATCTGGATAGCATCAGTTTCCTAAACCCTTTCCAATCGGGGTTCCGTCCCGGCTATGGCACTGAGACAGCGTTGGTGGCCTTGGTAGACGACCTCCACCGGGAGATGGAAACAGGATGTTCAACATTTCTCATCCTGCTAGATCTCTTGGCCACCTTTGATACCATGGACCATGGGCTGCTATTGAGATGGCTGCGTGACCTGGGGGGGTCTGGATGGGACTGTTCTTGAATGGTTCTGTTCATTCCTCTTGGGGAGAAGCCAGCGGGTGGTGTTGGGGAATGAGACATCGTGCCCCCGCGCCTTATCATGCGGCATTCCGCAGGGTTCTATTCTGTCTCCATTGTTATTTAATGTATATATGAAGCCCTTGGTGGAGGTCGTGAGAGGGTTCGGGGTGTGGTGTCATCAGTATGCTGATGATACTCAGCTGTACCTCTCCTTTTCAACTGACCCAGACCCTGCTGTCTCATTGCTATCCCAATGTTTGGAGGCCGTGGCGGAATGGATGTGGCAGAGCAGACACAAGCTCAACCCCGATAAGACAGAGGTGATGTTGGTGGGGAGTGAGAGGGAGGTAGTGGCCCCCCTGGTTTGCGGGGTTCACCCTCCTATAGCTCAGCAGGTCCGGAGTCTGGGGGTGATACTGGACACAGACCTCTGCCTGGAGCGGCATGTGGAGGCAGTCGCTAAGGCTGCCTTCTGCCAGCTGTATCTGATGCATAGGCTGCATTCGTTCATCTCCAGCCTGGACCTGGCCTCCCTCATCCATGCTTTCATCACCTCGAGGCTGGACTACTGTAACATACTCTACGTGGGGCTTCCCTTGTTCCTGGTTTGGAGGCTGCAGCTAGTGCAGAATGTGGTGACTCATCTCCTTACGGGGACGGGCCGTTGGGAGCATATTACACCTGTGCTCCAAGCTCTGCACTGGTTGCCAATAGCGTTCCGAGCCAGGTTCAAGGTTTTGGTGTTGATTTACAAAGCCCTTCACGGTCTGGGCCCCTTGTACCTCAGGGACCGCCTCGCCCTCCGTGCCCCAGAGTGGCTCCTATGGTCCGCCGAGGGTGTCTTCTTGGAGGTCCCCCGTGTTAAGCGGGGGGCCACAATGGAGAGGGCATTCTCAGTGGCAGGGCTGCGCCTTTGGAACTCCCTTCCAGAGGAAGCTCACCTAGCCCCCAGCCTGTTGACATTCTGGCGAAGTTGCAAAACCTGGCTGTTTGCCCAGGCCTTTGGGGAGGGGAGGGTGACGGTTTTTTTAGCTCCCCCACCTGATTTATTATTTATGTTTTAAGCCCTGTTTTAATGATATTATATTATTATGAATGATTTTAAATTGTATTTTATGGTATATTTTTATTGTTGGAAGTCGCCCCGGGCTGCTTTTGCAAGAGGGGCGGGGTATAAATTTATAAAATAAATAATAAATAAATAAATAAATCTTGTACAGGCTCCACATTCTCATAGATATCATAAGGAGGGAAAGCCAGGGTTGCACAGTAGTTGTGTAATCATGAGGAGGGTGGTGTGGTGGTTAACCTCCTTCCCCACTCTAGTGACAATGGGCGTCTTTAGACATAACAAAGATTGGGTGTCAAAACCCCTAAGCACATGTTTGGTTGTTGTGTGTAAGCACCATAACAATCCCAACACCAATTTGGCCACCCGTTGAACACGTGATGTGAACACCAGCATCACAAGGACAATTTGCATGTTTCAACTGAACACATGGCCAATGTTGTGTCTAATGATATTGCGGGGCATTAGCAGGTACAATATGGGGAACGAGGCGGCAGCGCTTGCATGCTGAGATTGGGTGGTGAGCAAAACACCAATTTGCCCCAAGATGGGCTGTGTGTCTAAGAAGCACCACATGGTGAACACAGGGCCAAACCTGTGTTCTTATCAAGGTCAAAACAAATATTCGGACACCCATTGACGTTATGTCTAAAGACACCCAAACTCTACCTCTTCATCAGAAGAAGTGGACGGTGGGTCTGTTTGAGGGCGCTTAGGCTGGCTGCCCTTCTGAGTCGTCTTTCTTTTTTCTTGATTTACCTGACAAACGTCCTTAGAAGTGGAGAGCTGTGGAGTGTCCGGTGAAGATGGAATCCTTTCAGGTAAGGTAGTGACAGTCTCCTCAGCTCTGAGGGGATTGCAGATGATGTGCCTGGAGGGCCAGGTGTTCATTAGTCTGATGTTCCTGCTTCTGAAGTTTCTTCTGAGCCATTTGTTCTCCTTCTCCAGAGTGGAGAGTTGGGAGTAGTAGCCGGGGCTGTCAGTCTGTAGAGACTCTGAGTGAGCAAAGTACCATGCTCACACTCATCCCTGTCACGTTCTGTGGCTAAGCACATTTGACACAGACTAGGTTTGTCTTTAACAGCCATTTTCATATTATATAGTTGGCATCTTTTGGTAGGTGACATTGAAGCCATGACAGGAGCTGACTAAGTGAAGTCTTGAACTAACCATTAGTTAGCCCAGCCTGAACTGGACTGACATGGCTGAATATCACCCAATAGCATTTGCCTTACCAGGAGGGAAACTACAACCTGTTGGGTGGCTTCTGAAGGTCTTACCACAGGCAAACTGTGGTGAACCTGTGTTAAGGACAAGGGTGCACTGCCTACCTGCCTGAGATACCCCGGGTCCAAGGAGGAGCAAGGAGAGTGCTTATCAGGACCACTGGAGAGGGCTGATGGTGACAGGAATGCTGGAAATACCCCTGCCAGCACAGAACCCTTGCGAGGCAGTACAAGTGTGGGGAAGTTTTGGTGACTATATTGGCTTGATACACAGGGAACAAGAGAAACTTAACTGCTAGGGGCAGAGTTGCAGGGCTGCTGTGTTTGAGGTTTGCCAAACCCCTCCTTGCTTGCTTGGTTAAGAGCCTCATTAGCCTCCGCTCGCTCCCTTCAATTCCCCCCGATGCCTATGGCCGCACCAGAGGCGTGCACCAGGGGCCGCATGCCTAAGGGCTGCACGCAGCCTTAGGCACTGGTCATGGCTGGCCGATCGACTGCCAGTGTTTCTTTTGCTGGAGCTTCAGAGAATGGAGAAGAAAAGACATAGATCAGAAGGATCGCCAGTCTTACTAGGAACACCAGTTCAAAAATGCCCCAAATTGGTGGTTCGGTGGGAACAAATGTTGCCATCTGAACCTAATTCTCTATGCCTTGAAAATCTGGGTCATGAAGGGGGGCATACCCTGCCAGTCAATAAAAAGTGTGTATGGGTAGTCAGTCCTCTTTGCACCCTGCCAATGTGTGCTGAGGACATAGACCCAAATGGTAATCTTTTTAACAGCTGTGTCACATCCCAAGCGGAGGAGCCGCTTTGAATGCAGTATCACTTAATATCTAACACTGTTGCACTTTTATTCAGAAGTATCACTGATATGGGGGATTCTCTTCTTGCTATTAGAACTCAATTGCAGCAATTATTGATTAAGCTGGATCAGCTGCACATTACCAGAGATAAGGCAAAGGTATCTGCCTCTTTGAGAGTTGATGGGGAAGGGGGGCAGGAAATAGGTTTAGGCAGAAGATCCTTTCTCCAGCCTATGAGCAGCTCCAAAAAACTTGTAAACGCCCCAAAATCTTTTCACACTTATAGGGTCAATGATAATGATACTCAGCTGTACCTCTCTTTTTCAACTGACCCAGACCCTGCTGTCTCATTGCTATCCTACTGTTTGGAGGCCGTGGCGGAATGGATGTGGCAGAGCAGACTGAGGCTCAACCCTGATAAGACGGAGATGATGATGGTGGGGAGAGCGAGGGAGGTAGTGGCCCCCCTGGCCGGGGGGTTTGCCCTCCTATAGCTCAGCAGGTCCGGAGTCTGGGGGTGATACTGGATGCAGATCTCCGCCTGAAGCGGCAGGTGGAGGCAGTCACTAAGGCTGCCTTCCGCCAGCTGTATCTGGTGCGTAGGCTGCGTCCGTTCGGGTGCGTAGGCTGCGTCCGTTCGTCTCCAGCCCGGACCTGGTCTCCCTCATCCATGCTTTCGTCACCTTGAAGCTGGACTACTGTAATGCGCTCTACGTGGGGCTTCCCTTGTTCCTGGTTTGGAGGCTTCAGCTAGTGCAGAATGCGGCAGCTTGTCTCCTTATGGGGACAGGCCGTCGGGAGCATATTACACCTGTGCTCCGAGCTCTGCACTGGTTGCTGATAGCGTGCCAAGCCAGGTTCAAGGTTTTGGTGTTGATATATAAAGCCCTCTACGATCTGGGCCCCTCATACCTCAGGGACCGCCTCGCCCTCCGCGCCCCGGAGCGGCTCCTCCATTCTGCCGGGGGTGCCTTCTTAGAGGTCCCCCGTGTTAAGCAGGGGGCCACAATGGAGAGGGCATTCTCGGTGGCCGTGCCGTGCCTTTGGAACTCCCTTCTGGAGGAAGCTCGCCTGGCCCCCAGACTATCGACATTTTGGCGTAATTGCAAAACCTGGCTTTTCGCCCAGGCCTTTGGGGAGGGTGGGAGGGGAGGGTGAGGGGTTTTTAGCTCCCCCACCTGATGTATTATTTATAATGTTTGTAGCCCTGTTTTAATAATTTATATTTATTGTTATGGATGATTTTAGATTGTATTTTATGATGTTTTTATTGTTGGAAGCCGCCCCGGGCTGCTTTTGCAGAAGGGGCGGGGTATAAATCTATTAAATAAATAAATAAATAATGCTGTGTGAATTGAGGCTAGGATGTTAAGTACTGGCATTCTCCCCAGCTGGGAAAGTATTAAAGATGTAGCCAGAAACTTGTTGTGCCTTTTAAGGAGTTCAAGAATCTACGGTCGATATTTCAAGAATTCAACACCTGCATCATGGTAGGAACAATTTATGTATCAGAGTCTTTTTTCATTTGTCCAATCTGGTCAAGAAATTATTTTTATCTAGGAAACATCTTAATACAATGACTGTCTCGATTGACAGAGTAGTCTGTCTCAATTATTATTCTGTGGTTACCTCTCGTGGGGTGATGTCTTTGCCTGATTTCTTGTCCACCCCTAATCTTATTAATCTGGACCCAAATCCTATTGTAGCAAAAGACCCTTTAATCGGGCCAGTATGTAAAAGGTCTTTGGTAGAGGAGATGGAGACCTCTGCAAGCCATACTTTAACCAATCAGTTAGCGGATACTGAGGACAGCTCTGAGTGGGTTGAAAGAGTCAATGTGCAGTTGGAGTCTGTTGTGGAACAATACTCGGAAGATGAGACATATAGGAAGGCTAACTCTTCCCCACTACAGTCAAGCTTTTTTTTGGAAGATAACAAGAGGGGGGTAGGGACTCTTCCTTCCCTGGCTTCCTTTGATAGGCTTCCTGTTCTATAGCAGGTAAGGATGGGCGAAGAGATCGCTGTTCAGCTTCGGCCATTCGGTTCGGCTGCGTTCGTTTTGTTCATTCAGTTCGGCCGTTCGGTTTGGATGTGTTTGGTTTGTTCGTTCGGTTCGTTCGCCGAGTTCGGTTCGGTCGTCCAAACAGGCCGTTCGGTTAGGCTGTTCGGCTGTTCGATTCAGCCATTCGGCCGTTCGGGAAATGTTGTTATGGGTGTTTTTTTGTTTTTTATATGGTTTTTTGGTCTTTTATTGGGTTTTATATGGTTTTCTTTTGTTCTTTATTTGGTTTTTTTGTTTTTATATGGGGTTTTTTAATTTATTTTTTTAATCTAATATTATATCTATCTACACTAAATCTAACTGCTATTAACTATTCTAAATGGTATGAACTAAATGGATTATCTAATAAGTACACAGGCCTACTCCTACAAACACTAAAACTAAATCTCTAACACTATCTCTATCACTAAGCTAACTCCTACAACTCTCTACATCTATCTAATCTATCTATCTATCCCCCTATCCCATATCTATATCTATATCGATCGATCTGTTCGTCTCCGGCCCGGACCTGGCCTCCCTCATCCATGCTTTTGTCACCTCGAGGCTGGACTACCGTAACGTGCTCTACGTGGGGCTTCCCTTGTTCCTGGTTTGGAGGCTGCAGCTAGTGCAGAATGCGGCGGCTCGTCTCCTTATGGGGATGGGCCCATCCCATATATACATCCCATATATATGGGATGGGGGGGGGGAAAATCACAAACAGAAGAGGAGTCTGAGTATGTATGTATTTCACTACAATGAGTCTGTACAGTGAAATGCATAACACAAGGTTTCAGTTCAAGGTTTAAGTTTCATTTCAGTACAAAACTGAAATGAAACTTAAAGCAATCTAAAAATCCTACTCAACGCCTGCTGTTCAGGAACAGTGACTAGCTCAGAAGGTATTGGGAAGGGGGGGCAGATAATTAGTTTCATTTCTTGCAAGCCTCTCTCCACCCCTGGTGCCTGGAAGTCTACTCCTCAGTGACTGACACCTCCCTGTCATGTTTGACCTTCCAGTGAACCTTTTTTTGCCATCCGAACGCGATCCGAACTTACTGAACTGTTCGGCCATTTCGCCGTTCGGTGTTCGGTTTGTTCGTGTTCTTGTTCGGTCATCCAAACAGTTTGAGTTCAGGCCAAACTCTGAACTTCTGAACCACGTTTGCCCATCCCTAAGAGCAGGACATTTTCATCCAGAAGTTGGACCTTATTGGGAACAACTTATTGCATGTCTCTCTTGATTATTCACCCCAATGTTCAGAATCTCATAGGGCACTTTATCAACCAGAACATAATTTAGATGTTCTGACAGCCTCGTGCTTTTTAGACACCTATGAGTTAGGCGAGATTGTGTTCCCTCCTCCCCCCCCCCGTGTTGATCCAACCTGTCACAGTCTGTGTGAAATTACAAACAATCGAGCCTTTGAGCAATGTCCAATCTAGTGCCAAATACGGAAAACACTTAGACGCTGATTCAATACGGCCAGCACTTGAGTCCCTTAAACATACTAGACACCGTGATCTGCTAATTAAGGACAAGCCTGGCAGGATTTCTTATAAACAGCCCTCTGAGGCAGTGCTCACATAATTGTGTGAATCCTTAGACTGACAGAAGGCAGGTGCTGGGAGAAGTGAAATTTACCCAAATACCCCTTTGTGGGATGAGTTCCCGTGGAGTATACTGAATAGTGAGCCAATCCCCTCTGACGAGCCTGAAGCATTACAATCCCTATGGACAGTGCAATTGAATAGAAAGGCAGCACATTTTAGTCTGCTGCCTAGCCCATTTAAAATTAGATCTAACGATTCCTTAAAGTTTCTGTCCTGGAACATTTCTGGATGCAAGCATCAATGCTGGGATCCCGAATGGACCGCATTCCTGGAACAATATGATATGATTTTCCTCCAGGAAACTTGGCTCCAAGGAGGAGATCAATTTAATATTAATGGATTCCAGGTATATTCCTCCCCTGGCACCAAAGTTAAGACCAGAGGTCGTGCCTTGGGGGGATTACCTGTACTAATTGCTGACAAGTTTAATGAACCCTTTGTATTATTCCCACATCTGAGACAGGAATTCCAAGTAGGACTGTGGAGGTCCCCTTCTGGGACCTCGTTACTCCTGTTTAACTTATATAGTCCCCCTTCCTCTTTGAAGTATTACAGAATTGATGTTTGCCAGGCCTTAGAGGACACCTTAGAACAATTAGATAACCAGTTCCCCTCTGCCCTTTATATTATTGCGGGAGATTGGAATGCCAGGTTGGGAGACTTGCAGGATGTTGATTTTCTGGCAAACTCCAAGGGGGAAAGCTGTCTCCCTATAAGATGCTCTAGAGATTGTACAAGGAATGAGTCTGGAACCCTCATGCTGGAATTATTAATGACAACTGTCCTGGTAACAATGAATGGGCATGGAAATGGGGACCCCGAAGAGTAGTTCACTTTCATTAATGCCAACGGTAGGAGTACAGTCGATTATATTGTGGTTCAGATATCCCAATGGGAAAGATTTGAAAATTTTACACTGGTCCCCCGCCCAGAAAGCAGTCCCCCGCCCAGAAAGCGATCACCTGACTTTGGCAGTGGACATTAATGACCGTGTTACCATTAATTTTCTTAAACTCCAGGCAAAGTAGAACTAAGGAATTCCAGAGTCCGGGTTAGATGGAACGACTTGCTCACAGATGAGGTTCTGGCTCTGTTATGAAGTCCAGAGCTATGTCAATCTTGGGATACTATTTTGTTAGCATGTGAGGAGAGTACAGGTATAGATTTGTTGGACAAACATTACTCTCTGATTATCTCGAAGCTTGCCTCTGATATTCTCTCTCTCGAGAACAGCGCCCAATCAAACGGCAATTGAATACATGGTACAATCAAGATTGTAGATTGGCCAAGCGTATATTGGTACAAGCAAGAAATGCTTGGACAAAAGAATATTCAGAACCATCTAAATTACGCTTTCAGGAAGCAAGGTGCTGTTATAAGGACTTGATAAAAGATTTTTAAAATTGGCCTTTTCCCATTTGGTTTGGGCCAAACTTAAGGTAGCAGCTTCTCTAACAGATTCTAGATTTTTTTGGGTGCTAGGTAACACTGAAGTCTCCTAGTTCTAGTAGATGTGTATCTAAGATCGATGAGGAGGTTTGGATATCCTTTTTTAAATCACTTTTTGAGCAAAATCCGGAGGAAGATGAAGAGGGTCCCCTTACCTTTGCTTGATCTTTATGTGTATCTGAGACATGTGCCTTCAATCCATATATAAGCCCCAATCAGGTGACTGATGCGATTAAGTCCCTTAGACGCAACAAATCTCCTGGCAGTGACTTTATTATTGCCGAGGTCTTGCAGGTTAGCCCTGATTGGTGGTCCCCTCTAGTAGCTATCTATTTTACTCAGATAAATATAACCATGAGGATACCCAGAGATTGGGGAGAATCTATTATTGTTCCTATATTTAAAAAGGGGAACTCTAATGACCCGAGCCGTTATCATCCTATCAGCCTTCTCCCAGTTATCATCATCATCATCATCACATTTAATTTCTATCCCGCCTCTCTCTGAAGACTTGCAGCAGCGTACAACATTATAAACACATTTCTGGGATTCGCTCCCACACAGGGGACCCAGCATACACAATATAAACAATATCATATATCATACATATGAAAAAACCCCAACTAATATCTACTTTGACCATGCCTACACATCAGGCACATGGTCCCCTCACTCCCACTACCTATACCCTGCCTCCACCAGGGTGTATAGCTGGCTCCACCCCTCTCTCACTGGAGGGGAGTCAGCCATCTCCACTTCCTCTTCCGTACAATACCCTCTTCAATACAACAAAGAAGCCCACCTTGGTCCCACACAAGCCAAGGCAGACCCCTAAAACAGTATTACATAAGCAACCATTAATTAATAAACAGTTTCCCATACCCCAACCACTCCAACCACTCCCTCCCACCTGATCACAGCAATCAAACCCCTCCATCCCCGACTGGCCCCAAAGGACTTCACCCTTTGGCTGCAGCCCTTTGGCTGAAGCCCTTCAGCTCGCGGCCCTTTAGCTCGCAGCCGATGGCCCCACAGCCTCTGGCGCATTTCCTTTGAGGTGGCTGGGGCTTGTGTGTCCCGATGGGAGCGGGGATGCCAGCAGCCGCAGCCACTTACAAGGTCTTTCTTTCCGTGCAGGTGTTCTTCTCCAGCTGGTGACCCTGCCCGGAGGCCGCTCTGCAGCCGCCGCCGCCAGGGATGGTAAGTGAAGCAACAGGGAGCCTGTTCACATGGCCGCCGGTGCATTGCCTTTGAGGCGGCTGGCGTGGGTATGTCCCAAAGGGAGGGGGAATGCCAGCAGCCACAGCCACTTACAAGGTCTTTCTTTCCCCGCAGGTGTTCTTCTCCAGCCGGTGACCCTGCCCGGAGCCCACTCTGCAGCCGCCGCCGCCGCCGTCAGGGATGGTAAGTGCAGCAACAGGGAGCCTGTATAGTTATAGGGAAACTATACACTAAACTTTTACTTACTCACCTTGAAACCTGGGCTTATGGACAAAATGTAATCCCCCAGGAGCAATCTGCTTTCCTTAAGAAATTTTCCATTGTAGACAATTGTTTTATTATCACTCACATCATTGCAAAATACGTAAAAATAAGGGCAGGGACGCTTTTCCTTGCTTTTATTGATTTTCAGAAAGCTTTCAATTCTGTCCCGAGATTGAAGCTTTGGAAAAAATTGCACCAGCTAGGAATTGATCATCATCTGTTAACCCTACTCATTTATATACATATGGAGAATTATGCGAGAATTAAATTAAGTAAAGATGGTTCTTTGTCTAGTCCGATACGGATTCAGAGGGAGGTCAGGCAAGGATGTGTTCTGGCCCCCTTACTGTTTAATTTATACTTAAGTGACCTTATCAAAAATCTATTATTTTCTGCTTGTCATCCACCTAAGATTAAAGACAGACCTCTTCCTGTGCGGATGTACGCAGATGATGTCGTCTTAATGTAGCAGACAAAGAAGGGACCATGCGGACTTTTGGAGAGTCTGCTAGATTACTGCTAGATCAGACAATGGCTTGTGGGAGAGACACAAGAAGCTGATTGATTTAAAAGCTAGGACAGCTTTTAAAGAAATTATAAGACTAGCTATGTGCTTATCTGAGATTAGTACCTCGCTTATCTTGAGTATATTCAGAGCAGAAGTCCAATCTATTCTGACTTTTGGCTGAGATTATGTTTTCAACAGATGTTCGGATTCTCGAAATTGTCCAGAATATATTTCTAAGCAATTTCTTGAGAGTGCCTCGAAGTGTTCCAACTCCGGTGGTCAGGGGTGAGACAGGACTTTTGCCTATCGACTGTCTCAGGAAACAACTAGCTCTTGGGTTCTGGATCATACTAAATAATTTAGATGAAGTCTCTTTACCTGCATTTTGTCTAAAAGAGGAGCTAGAATATTCAGGAGTATCATCTTATCCCTGGATTGCCCAAATAGCAGCATGTATGTCGACTATAGGTGTCTCATTCTCTTGTTTTTGGGAAGTACATCACTCCAAAAAAGTTTGGTGAAACTAAGGATGAGCGACATCTCTAGACAGGATGACCTGGCTGCTCTGGCCTCATGGAAGGCTGCTCCCTGGTTTTGCAACTTTAAAAAATTGCACAAAGTCGAGCTGTACCTTGATGCTCTGGGGAAACCTATGTTACGCAGAGCCTTTGCATACCTGCGGTTCCAGTTGCTTCCCTCTGCAGTTGTCAAAGGCTGCTATGACAATATACCCTGCGAAAAGTGGGTATGTCCTTGTGCTAACCTCGAGATAGAGGATCTAGAACATTTCCTCTTCAAATGCCCTTTATATAAGGCTTTGAGATAGACCTGGCTGGCTCCGCTATGGAAAGGGAAAGAATTTCTGTCACCAGACTACAAAATATGTAGGCTACTATCAACGCAGGAGGAAGAAACTATGAAGACTATTGCCTCTTTTACTTTTCTTGCCATCAGGATGCGTGAAAAAGTGATATGACAGATCTTGAAATCTGTAAATCAGAAATCAGGGTTCAGAATAGTCTTTATGTTTTTATTATAAAAATTTTGGAACTGTTATTGCTCCGACTAACATTCTCTGGAATTTAAGTGATATATACCCCCCTCTGTACTGACCTCGATGTTCTTTTATTTTATTTCTCTTTGTTGTAATTTTATTTGTATCAAGATTCCTTTTATTCTATTGACCATGACGAAAGCTGGTGTAATAAATATTATTATTGTAAGTGAAGTCTAGACAAACTGCTAGGCGGTTGGAAGGAACTCTCATTCTGAGGCGACAGGTGCTTATATACTAGGGCGGCACGTGGGAAGGATCACGTGGTAAAAAAGACTTTGGCGTTTTTAAACGAGCAGGGAAATCTAGCAGATTGACAAATCCACTCTAAAAAAAGTCACATGTGGAGTGTTTACACCTACTGGAAGTTGCCGGCTGCCATTGAAAACTGTAGCGCCCCATGACTCGCACATTATTTTGGACCACGTGATCCTCCCTGCGCACCAAGGTTTTACAAATCCGGTTTTAAAAATAATTAACAACAAAAAACTTACCAGTTTAAAAAAAACTTAAATGCGCAAGACATAAAACCCCCCAAAACAGGGAAATTAAAACACAATTACACCTACAACGCATATAGCAAAACGCATTTACATAACCATAATATATCTACTACCTTACAATCCATAGCTTCATTACTTAACAACAAGTAACCATGGTCACTTATCTATTTTGTACATTTAAAATTATTTACATAATTAGACAACACAAACACACAACAAAGTGCATTTACTGTGCTTGGCAGGGCACCCTTTCCAAGGTACCATTGTCATGTCTTGATACTCTTTTTATAAAAAGGAAAGAAGGCTTAGTTTTCCAGCTGAACTAATCATACTAGATTGGGCCTTTTTCTCCTCATTGTATAAAATGAGTTTTACACTTTGAGGCCAAGCTAGCAAAGCAAGTATTGTAAAATGACAATACATTTATAAATAAAGGAACATGAGACTTTTAGGATATATTAAAATATATGCATAGTTTACTTAAATATAAATAGAGAATATCAGTAGCTTACATAGAATGGTATTGATAGCCAATCAAAGTTACATGATCTTAAAACATTTCTATTTTAAGAAAAAGCTTGTAAAAGCTTAACATATGCACAATTCATTGGCTCAAAGATATCA
>QEPC01014514.1:1828916-1848386 GCA_003113815.1 Sphenodon punctatus
ATACCAGAGGAGCTCAAGACCATCATGTGGTCTATTATTTGAACAGGGTGAGCGCGCACAACCCAGTTGTGAGAATGTTGGGAGTAATCTCGAAGAACCTTCTTTACAAGGGTAGCAACCTTCTGATCAGCATATGGGGAGGAGCTGTTTGTAAACAGCCTTATCTTCCAGCCCGATCCAGTGTCCCCGCTGCTGCTGCTGCTGCTGCTGCTGCAGCACTACTAGAAGGCAGAGGCAGGTGAGGGATGGGGTCTGGAGCCAGGGAGGGGAGGAAGAATCACTTTCTGGGGGAGAAGCTGGCTGCAGACTGCTGCCCAGCCAGGCAAGTGCGGGACCCCAGCTGGTGGCGGGGCCATGTGCTGCCGCACATGTGGCACATGCCTGGGACCGGCCCTGTCTCTAACCTTCCCTTTTTAGGGAAGGTTATTGAGCGGGTGGTGACCCAACAGCTGCAGGGTCATCTAGACTGCACTGGTTATCTGGATCCCTTTCAGTCTGGTTTTCATATGGGCTATGGCACGGAGACTGCACTTGTAGCCTTGGTCGACGACCTTCGCCATGAATTAAATCAGGGTTGTTTGATCCTGCTAATTTTGTTAGATCTGTCATCTGCTTTTGATACCAATGACCATGAGATGTTGGTGACTCACTTGCGGTATTGAGCTGGAGTGGGCGGGATTGTCCTTAACTGGTTCTGCTCCTTCCTGGTTGGGAGAACTCAGCATGCATTGCTTGGGGATTGTTCTTCATCTCCACAAGACCTCACGTGTGGTGTCCTGCAAGGTTCTATTCTGTCCCCGCTCTTGTTCAACGTGTATATGCAGCCACTTGGCGAGGTTGTGAGATGGTATGGGGGTGGTATACTGTCATCAATATGCTGATGACACCAACTCTACCTCTCGTTTTCATCTGACCCAGACCTGGCAGTCTCGATGTTTACCTGATGTCTGGTGGCTGTTGGGGATTGGATGAGGGTGAGCTGACTGAAGTTGAATTCTGACAAGATGGAGGTGATGGTGGTGGGAAGGGCAGCAGATGTGGCGGTTCCGATCATTGATGGGGTCTGTCCTCTGCTGGTATCCCAGATCCATAGTCTGGGCATGCTCCTCAATCTGCAGCTCCGCCTGGATCTCCAGGTGGGGGTTGTGGTGAGGAGTGCATTTCGCCAATTACATGTGATGCAACGGCTTCATCCGTATGTTTTAGATACTGACCTGGCCACCATCATCCATGCTTTCATTACCTCGAGATTGGACTATTGCAACAGTGACCTGGCCACCATCATCCATGCTTTCATTACCTCGAGATTGGACTATTGCAACACTCTCTACATGGGGCTGCCTATGGTGATGGTTCGGAGACTGCAGCTAGTGCAGAATGCTGCAGCCCATCTCCTTACGGGGATGAGTTGCTGTGAGCATGTTACACTGGTGCGCTGGGCTCTGCACTGGCTGCCTATAGACTTCTGGGCCCGATTCAAGGTATTGGTTTTGACCTATAAAACCCTACTTGACCCACCTTACCTGCGGGACCGCCTCACTCTCCGTGCTCTGGAGCGGCCTCTGCAGTCCACTCGGGGTGCCCTTCTCAAGGTCATCCGTGTGGCCCAGGGGGCCACTATGGAGAGGGCATTTTCGATGGCCACTCCTGGACTGTGAAACTCCCTCCCAGTGAAGGCCTGGGTGGCCCCGGATCTCCCCTCCTTCCATCATATGTGTAAAACCTGGCTGTTCCACCTGGCTTTTGATGAGGGAGATGGAGTGTAGGGTGGGATGGGGAGGGGAGTGGTTTTGTGCCTCTCTTTTTATTGTAGTTTATTGTATTTTATGGTTTTATTCATTGTATGTATTTTAACATTGTAAGCTGCCCCGGGCTGCTTGGGGCAGGAGGGTTGGGGTAGTAAATGATTTTATAAATAAATAAATAAAATTCTAATCTAAATCTAATGCAGGAGGGAAAGGGTAAGTTTATTGATAAAAAGAAGCAAATCCATCAAATGTTTCATTCCATGATAATACCAGGCATGCAGAAAGCCAGAGAACACAGCAAAGATCTTTAACTTTCTTTCTAAACCATAGATTGCCAAACTGTGGGTCAAGACCCTATGGATACATTCCAATGAACAGAGGGGGAAAAAAAGTAACAACTTTGATAATGAAATCAAAGTAACTACTCCACTTCGATAGCATTCAGATAAACAGTGTAAACCAAAGTAGTACTGCCGCAATCCTCCCCCTAGCTGAGACGAATTATTGTTAAATTGAGGTTACCCCCTGTGCACTGGTAAGTAGGGGTGGGAATTCCAGTTCTCCCGAGATCCGATATTGCCAGTATTTGGGTGTATCGGCTTAATCCGATAAATACAATATTTACCTGTACCGGCATACCGGATTTTTAACATTGGCTGCGGTCCCGGATTTTTTACATTGCGGCCATTGAAGTCAATAGCCACAATGTAAAAAATCCGGTACCGTGGCCAATGTTAAAAATCTGGTATGCCGGTACAGGTAAATCTGGTACCAGGGAGTTCTGATACCAGTACCTCCGGTATCCAGTATTCTCCCCAGTGTCCCATCCCTAGGTAAGCGTTTACACAGTTACTTCAAAATACAAACTGAAGGGGAATATGTACTTCTCTTCCTATTCCTGAATAACATTGGTTTAGTGCTCAGTTCATGTGAACATTTCAGGAGTAAAACCAAAGTGAGTCCCAAGTACATTGAATTAACTCTTTGTCAGAATGTGGTCTAAGTGAAGTCATGCCATCTCCTAATGGGGTTATGAATCTGACTGACATGGCCTGAGGTTTTATTGCGACTACTCCAGTGCAACTGGGTTGTGGACTGCGACTGTGGTGTCTCTTGAAAATAATTTTTTGGAGTAGACTTTTCTACAGTGACATGTGCAGCTAATTATTATTAATCAAAACTTCTCTCTAAACTCATTATTCCACATTCCATCAAGGGAATCTTCTCAACAATCTTACTCTATAACATGCAAAGAAAATGGTCTCAGAACAAGCAAGGGATCAAACTGACTCTCCAGAAAGAGGCTAGTGCTTGAAGTTCTTAGCAAACAAGTTTCACATCATTCTCATACCACATGAATTATTTATTTTTTTAAAAAAAGCTAACACCTCTCTGTAGCCCCTCTCTTTGTTTGGTCCTGTCTATAACAACTAAGGGTTTCTCCTAGGGTCCCAGCCAGAATGCACGTGTCCCTTGGCCAGCTAGATGCACCAGGTGGCCTAACTAGAGTCACTGCCCTCACAGGATTGACCTGGAATCTCCAGGTTTGATCCATCATAGAGCAGGAAGGTCCCTCATGAATCATTTAGTCCAGCCACTGTGCACCAACACAGGATTTACTCTTCCTGCTTCCCTTCAATTGGCATGAGAGTGGAAGCCAAAATGGGGGCAGGAAGAAACTAAAATGATGCCCCGCAGCAAAAACCACATGGCGCTGGACTCTGCTGCAACAACCGCCCCAGAAGCTGCCTGGGTACTAATTCACACTTCTCTTCGGGCAGAGAAAGGGCTGAAAATTAGGTGGGCGGGGGCCTGAAACACTGTGGTGGGGTGGTGCGGTAGGAAGTAATGGCTTTCCTTGTTGCCTTGCTGCAGATCTGCCAGCGCAATGGGTGCTAACAGACACCCTCTCCCCACCCCCTGCCACAAGTGTCCAGAAGAACCATGATCTGTGGCTCTGCAGCCTCAAGCTTTTCCTTTCTGCTTAGGACAACACATGGGGGGGGGGGTAAAGAGATCAATGCTACAAAATAATTATTTTTTGTAAAATAAGATCATTTTATCATTTCTGTAAAATAAAGTTATTTGTCTAAAATAAATGTTCTGTAAAATAAAATTATTTCTTATTTTAATAAAATTAATAATTTTAATACAAATAAAATGTTAATAAATTAGAAATATTTTTCAACTAACAAATTTAATAAAAATAACAAATATTTTATTAAGTCTTGCAGCCTTAAAAATGATCTGTAATCATGGAGATGTTAAGTTGTTTGTTATGTTGGACAATGCTGATATATTTGTATCTCATTTGTGAGTTATGACCCCCGGGGTGGAAATCCCATGTTTATCTGTAGGGGATTTGGTGCTCGCAAATGGATTCTTCTTTGTATCCTGTATTGTATATTTTTCCTCAAATAAAAGAACTTAAAACTGGAAGGAAAAAAAAAAGCTCTGTAGTCACTATTCTCTTCTTGTGTTTACAGGAGGAGGTAGGGTGGATAGGGGCGCCCCCTGTGTCCTGTCACCCAGGGGGCCCACAGTAGCACCCATTAGTGGGGGCTCTGTGGGGCCCATAGGGGTAATCTTTGTGGAGGTCAAAGGATTCCCCTCCCCCTGGGCAGCAGCTCAGCATCCCGCCCTGGCTTTTCAACCCGGTCCCTCTCCCCTGCTCAGTTCAGCCACTGGCTTTCTGGCGTACTCATTCCCTGGGGGTGCATGGTCTGCCCTTGCCATGTTGCCTGCTCAGTGAGTGCAGCAGCCACGCTGCCTGCACATTCCATTTTCCGCCTGGCCCATTGTCTGACAACAAAGACAGAGAGCCCCACTCCAGCACACCGCCGCCTGCTGCCTCAACTGACTGCCAATGAACTAATGAGTGATCAGACAGACAGCAGTGGAGCAGGTGGGGGGATGCTGTGGGTGGCATGTGACTGGCCTCCTGGCCTAGTTGGGAAGCAGGCAGGAGCGGGGTGGGGTGTGCTGTGTAGGGTGGCAATACCTCCCCTTTAAAAGAGGACACACATGGAAAATACATGTTGTCCAACTGCATTGGTTCCAACCATGTATTTTTCATAAGCATCCTCTTTTAAAGGGGAGGTATGGCCACTCTAGCATTGTGTGTCCATGGGGGGGAGGGTTGGGGGGCAGTTGGGCAGGGCCAAGCCCCCCTCCATTTTTTTTTTCACACTGGGGCTCACAATTTCTAAGGCTGGACCTGGAAGGAGGAAGTTCATGCAAGAACTGAACTCATGGAAGATGCAAATACACATGCAGTTTCAAAGCCAGAGGATAATACATAGGCAGTGTGGTTCCTCCTCGCACCAGAACTAGTCCAGGTCCCCCTGCCCTCTACCCATCCCCCTCACCCTAGGAATACTATGGGGTACCCACCCTTTCACTCTCAACTGTACCCCTGGGTACAGTGTTAAGGGGGAAATGGGGCAGATTCCATTCGTCAATCTTCTGGGAAGGGACTCATGATCCCACGCCCTCAGCTCTCAGAAGTGCACGGATCTCCCCATCTTCCTGAAACCCCCCCTGGGGGCCAAATCAAATCTGGTCCAAAGCTCTGCAGGCTGAATTTTCCTGGGCAGGGTGGGCCTGGCCATGCCAGGAATGCTCCAGCCTGGACCAGAGAATCTCAGCTATCTGCAGGATGAGGTGACGGGCCATCCTCAAGCAGGCCCTGGGCAGGGAGTGCCCTCCCTGGGAAAGTAGGTCCTAGGAAGGGGGTGCTAGTGTTTTGTTGTCTTGAAAGAATATTTTTATGTGGGCACCTGTCTTCCCCCAAATATTGCAAAAGGCAGTTATTGGCGGGAAAGTGCAGTGCCAGTTTCCTGGTGGGGCAGAGCTTTCACAGAGAGCTGAGCCTGGCACCGGCTTCCAGGCTCAGCCACAGATGGTACAGCTGCTCACTCTGACCAGAAAACTGGCATTCCAATGTCCCACCAATACTTGTCTTTTGCAATGTTTTGGATATTTCTTTTATAAAAGAAATATTTTTGTGTGGACGTCCTAACCCTGGGCAACCCTAACCCTGGGCCACCAGTCCCTGGCCAGGGGGTCCCCAGAAGACAAGCTTCCCTTACCCCCTGTCCTCTCTGTCAGCCCCAGGTAACCAAGCCCTGGGGTAGGGGCTTGCCCAGTGGGCAAGCTCCCCATGACCCCCCTCCCCTCTTTACCCACCAAAGCAATCAGGTCCTGGACGGGATGCCTGGAAGGCAAGGTCCCCCTGCCCTTCCCCTCTCTCTGCCCACCCAGGCAGCCATCTTTCTATTGTTCCTTCTAAACTGTTAAAAAAGTTATTTTACTCATAAAAGTATGAGTTTTCGGTAAAAGCTCCACCAGCCCTCCTCCCCTCTTTGTCCACCCTGGGGCACCATGGGGCACCATGTCTTGGGGAAGGAGTGCAGTCAAGGTCCCCCTGCCCACCTCCTCTCTGCTCCCTCAGGAAGCCATGTCCTAGGCAGTGTAGGAGCTGTATCCAACCATCCTGACCCCTTGAGAAGACACAGCTGTAGAGGCGGGATGCCACAGCGGCAACATTAACTGCTGCACCCTGTCTAACATCTCCTCTCTCTGACCACCTTTTTTTTTTTTTTTTAATGTTTTGAAAAATATTTTTTTATCCATTGGGGGGATTATTTTTTTATTTTTTAAAAAAAATTCTAACATTTTTCATTATTGGTTTTCAATACAATATAGTAAAGAAAACCGGGCTAGTCTGGGCAGGGACTCCCCTCTCTGCCTGCTTCTGGATACTATAGTCGGTATATGAAGTTCCACTTTCTTAATTCAAGATTACTGGTTTTTTGTTTTAATTTCATTTTTTCATTTTTAAAAAAAAAATGTTAGTTATTTTTATTTTTAAATGTATATATATTTTTTGCTGCATATGGTACACACTGCCTCTGTTTATCCACTGGCCTGGGCAGGGGGACATTGACTGACACACCCAGCCTCAGGACACCCCTCTCTGTCTGCTTCTGGATATCAGGGCCTGGGCAGGACATTGACTGACAGAGCACCTGCACAACACACCACCAACACACATTGCACCTACACAACATAACCTGACACAAGCTCCCCCTGCCTGCCCTTCCCTCTGCACTGGGCACAGGGCACCTGGTATGCAAATTCCCCATACCCCCTTCCCCGCGCTGGTTAATACTGGGTATGGGTGACACTGCATAGGTTTATTCCTCAAACCTCCCCTGCCCTTCCTTCCTCTCCCCCCACTCTGGGAAACTAGGCCTTGGGGAAGTCCCAACGCAACAACAACACAACCCTATACCTATACAACATGACACAACTTCACCTGTCCACCCTCTCTGATTGCCCTGGGGAACCAGGTTCATGGCAGGGAGGTGCCAATCAAGTTCCATCTGCCCACACAAGCCTCTTTTACCACCACAGGCCACTTGATCACAGGTAGGGGAAGCCAGTGAAGGGGAGGAGGGCAAAGGGGCCTTGGCTGTCATGCCCTGCCTCATGAGTCCTCTCTCTGCCGGACTTATTCTTTTATTGTTTAAATTTTTAAAAAAACACCTTTTTCTTCACCTTATTTTATGAGTTAAACCAGTAAAGGGGAGGAGGGCCAAGGGAGCCTGACTAGTTTCTGCTTGATTCTGGGAGAACCTTGACTGGAATGCCCTGCCTTCTGCCTTCCCTCTAGTCCATATCTGAAGTCCAACTTTCAGCTTCATTAGTGGACAACTGGGCACTGACCACCCGTCTTTGGGAAAAAAAAGATATAAATTAGACTGTTGCTGATAACCTTTTCTGCTTTCCACAAAAACCAACACAAAAGGCACAGCACAAAAACACACACACACACAAATTAAAAACACAGAAAATACACAAGACACCTGGCCTCAAAACAAAGAAAAATTAGATGTTTATCAACAGGTTTCCTAGTTTTCTGTGACAAAAAATTGGAAATTCTCCAGGGAAAAACAAACAAACAAATTCTCTGATTTAAAAAATCAAATCTGTTTTTCTGTGATTAACTGTAAATGCTAATTGACCTCCCCTTACCACAATATATATAGGTATAAGTTAGAACACCACATTTTATTGTCATATTTTCATTTTAATGCAATTTTGCAGCTACCTGTCCCACCAACAGCCCCCCAAATTCAAGGTCTGTGGCACCCTCAAAAATGCAGATCCCCTCCCGACAACACACAGCACATTCCTTTAGGATGCTTCCCCTCCACTGCCCTGTGCTCGCTGCCTCCTCTTCCCAGCCTGGTCCCAGACCGCTCTGCCAACCAGAAAGGGGAACCGTACAGATGCTGGCACTTGGGGAAGCTGCTACAGGCCCCATTAGACCCACCTCCTGGACCCTCTTCTCAAGGTCCAGAAGACGTGACCATCCCAGTTCATAGTGCCTCTGTCCCCTCCCCCCAACCCACAGAAGGTCTGTGGCACCCCTCCAAATACAGAGCCTCTGTCCCTCCACCACAGCATATGCCTTCAGGTTACTTCCCCTCAGCTCCACTCTGCATCCTCGCTGCCCTGTGCTTGCTGTGTTCTCCCAAACCTGTAAACTTTTGCCATTTTCTTCTAAATTCTCTGGGAAAAAAAGTAAAATCTTTGGTTTTCTCTGGTTTTCCATTGCAAAGAGAAAACTAGGAACCCTGTTTATCAATAGTCTAATTTCTATCTTGCTTCCCAAGGAAGGAAGAAAAATGGGATGGCTGTCAGCAATGGCCTAATTTTCTCTTTCTTTCCAAAGCAACCTTTTCCCCCCTTCCTTTTCTTTGCCTGCCCCAGGGTCGGATATAGATTTTGAATTTGATTTAGTTTCCCTTTGGTTCTTTCAATTCATTTTCAGTTCAAAGAAGTCACTTTACTTCTTTTCTTTTAACCGTGTTTTTAGGAGATGATGTAGAAGGAGCAGCAAGTTTAGAATGTGAGAATTTGTCTCAGAAAGGAGGACTGGAATTTGTATCATAAGGGTACATATGATCCATAAGTCCAAAATAAATTCCTCTATGGCCCCCCAGATTATTTTCCTTTTGCCATAGTACAGAGGGGCACCACCTCCACAGTTGACACCTTTTTGTACAGTTGTAAAACATCTTCGGGGTACCCCTCTTACTGGGAACCTGGTACCGCAGTTCCTGCACTCCTGGAGGAGTTCCCAACATCCCAATCCCTTGGGAAAAGTCACTCGATGGCTCCTGCCATCCATGCTACTGGCACCACCACATCTCTGCCTCAACCCAACTCCACAAGCTAACACATGCTCCTTTGTGGGAACAATCCTCCAGACATCATCTTATACATCTCTCAGCCTGTCTCGTCTGCTTCTGGCCTTGGTGGTTACCCATTTTCTTCCAGGGAGCACACACCAAATCCACTTGTCGACTTCTCTCCACTACCTTGCCTTGGGGTACAATCCTCCACTCAAGCCCCTGTAGCTTGTCCTGCCCTGGGCCAACCCCTTTTTACTTTGATGGCTTGACAGCCAACATTAGGGATGCCTGCATTCTCCACCACTTTGTGGCAGGGATGGGCTTGCCCAGGGTGAGTCTTGGCAGGTTCAGGGCCCATTAAGTCATTTTCACTCAAAGAATTAGCTTAGTTGCCACAGGTGGCTCTTGACTCTGGGATAGGCACTCCCTGTGGGACCCATCTACTGCCAGTAGAGGAGGCAGAGAGAGGGAGTCAGGACCCCACAGAAGGACCTGCTCTGGGAGCCAAGAGCTGCTTTCTGGATCAGTGTGGCACTTCATTCAAAGGAAGCACCTACCCTGGGGCTGGCACTGTTTGGGGGCGGGGGGCACACTAGTGCTACTCCACTCTTGAAAGCAGCTATCTGCACCTGGATCAAGTCCTTCTAAAAGTCTGAGGTCCTGGCCCCATCCCAACCACCTCTTCCTGTTGACACTAGTCTAGCCCCCCCACACCTATGCCTGATGGTCCTCCAGGCAAAATTTGAGTCAACAAAAGGCTGAGATACTATTGCTGAATTGATGCATGCAGTCACCTTTCCAGTGTACTGCCCATAAATTGCAAAGTAGTACACAATTTTATTAATAAACATTTGAAATGAACTTTCATTTTCTGCTTAATTCATCCATAGTATTTGTGAATTTAGAACTTTATTTGATCAGCTGTAAGCTAAAATGTACAGCAATAGAACACTATAGTTTTAACCCACAAACCAATAATATTTAATCAATCATGGAGACAGAGAGAAACCAAAACAGCAATCTTGGTCAGCTGAGAAAGTTCAGCTCTAGAAAGCTGAAATGGAAATAAATGGCTTTAAACCAAGGAATTTCTTTAATTCATGATTTTGGAGAGCAGCCCAGTGAAAAATTGGATCGAGTTCCCAGATTAGAACACTACATTTCCCTGCAAAGCACTATTTCTGCAAGCATGAATGACAACATAGGAGTCTCTTCTTGCCTTCAAATTCTTCAGGCTCCTTGAAAACTCCAGGGAGTTATTATTGTAATGCAGATTGTAGCAGAATATAGAGATGAGTGAGGTACTGGCCCTTTGAGAAGCCCAAACGGAAGGGCTAAATGAGAGGTCAAGTGGACATGCCTAAGGCATGGCAGAACCAGTTCAAAGAAGCTTGAGCTAGACCCAGGAAGAGGTCCAAGGTGGAACAGGAGAGACATGAGTGAGAAAGGAGCTTTGTCTACAGGGTGGACCAGTCTGCAGCCTGGGGCTATCCCAGGGAAACCTGGTTTCAGGGAGGAATGTTCCTGGACAGAGGTTTTGGTGTGAAATGGTAGGAGCCAGATGGCTGTTGCCTAAATATGGACTGTGAGTAAAGAGAGACTGTATCTTGGATGGAGAATGAAGCATTTTATAACATAAAGAGCACATTGGAGCCGATTCCTGTGTGGATCTGGGTTCCTTGGGGCTGGATCCAGACAACACTCACTCCCCTTGGGACCCTACCCTGTTATACAGATTTTAATGGCTCCTTGCAGAATATCATGCAATCCAAGCCCCTTGCTCCCCACCCTATTGTATACCTGTACTCTACACAACAGGAGCAAACACTGAGAACATAAAACCTACTTATTCCACTGGCCATTGCAGAAATGAGACAATGCATAACTTGCACATTCCTCTTAGGAAAAAAAAATTATGTCCCTTTGTTGACAGTACATTGAAACTAGCAGGGAGAAATCTAGCCACAGGCTTGATGCAGCATTGGGGCCCATGGGCTACCCTACTGGGTGTCAGCTGTGCTGAGTGAGAAGGGGTTGTGGGTGGGCTGGGTCACCCATAAAAGGTTTGATCCCCACTGTAAAGGATTACAATACAGTCTGTTACAATACTGTACAAGGATATTACAATACAATACAGTCCCACCAAAGGTCCGTGAAGGATCAGGGTCACTCACATTTTTGCTGCTTCTCCAGTCTGTTGCCTGCCAGTTCCTCAGTAATGGGGAGAAGAATGACTCTTGCAGCTCTCCTAACATTCTGCGCCTCTCTGGTCCCCTATGGACCTCTTGACTGAGGAAGTCGGCAGAGTTCTTTGTCCCCATTCTGGAGTCATGTTCTATTCCAGGTGACTTCACTACTCTATCTCAGGTCTTTGACTCTGACATTGCCCCACAGTACTCTAGCCTCACACAGGCATTCCTACACTGCTCATCTCAGCCCTGGTGCCTCAAGGGTCTCTACCCCACAACTTCACAGGTCCATGAACCTGTGTAGTCATGCAAGGTCCATTTTATGGATTCTCATTCTCTTCTCTGGGCCTCTTTACCCTTCTCTAAATCTTATGTACCCTAATCTTCCACTGTCTCAGGCCTAGGGGTTGCCCCTTGGCTAGAGCTCCCAGGGCAGCCTGCTTTTCCCTTGGATGTTCCAAGGCTCTCAACTTGGTCCTCACAGGACAGAGTTCCTCCCCAGCAGATTGTTTTCATTCTAATCTCACTAAGATCATTCTGACCTGGCTGTGTTTGTTGTTCTTCTGTAATATCCAGCAAGGATAATATGATCAGCCTCTTTCTGGACACCTGATCTTCATTAGCCTGGGCTCTGCTTATCTGCGGGACCGCCTCATTCCCCATGTGCCTGTGCGACCCTTGAAATTGTCTGTGGGAGCCTTTTTGGAGGTTCCCTGGGCGAGGTGGGTGGCCACCGATGTTAGAACTTTTTCGGTGGCCGCCCCTGTGCTGTGGAATTCACTCCCGGAGGAGGCTCGGTTGGCTCCCACTCTCCTGCTGTTTCGGCGTGTATGTAAGACCTGGCTGTTCCATCAGACTTTTGGTGAGGGGTAGGGGTGGGGGTGGGGGTTTACACTTTACAATACACATATTGTATTTTAAATTGTTTTTTAAAAAATTCTATTGTTTTTATTGAATGTTGTTCACCGCCCTGGGCTGCCCTGAGGGCAGGAGGGGCAGGATATAAATTTTAAATAAAATAAAAAAATAAATAAATTAGTTAGGCTAATCATTGTTCCTCGGCTTCATTAACCTCTTCTTTTCTGGGTTCTTTGTGGCCACATGGCTTTCCATCTGGATTACTGACTCAATTGACCCCCTCGTAACCACCATCTACAGTCCAGGTGGCATAGTGCTGACTCATTGTGGGCCAGCTCCTGCCACATCCACAGCTAGTGTTGAGGCAAGAACGATTGTTCCTGTACCATCGGGAAATACCTACCTTTCAGGAGCACTTGTGACTGTTCATTGATATTTCCTCACTATCCATTGAATCCAAGCTTCAGCTATTGTCAATATCAGTGCCTGGAATTGTCTTTTTTTCCCCATCAATTTTCGTTAGTTTTCAGTATTTTCCATCCATTAACTTCTGGTATTTCAGTCAGTTTCCAGTACTTTGTAAGTTTCTGGCATTAGGATGCAGAAAACCAGGGCTAGGCCTTGAAATACACCAATCAAACTACAGTTTACAAGGAACCAAAACAAGGACCAATAAGGGAAATGATTAAAGTTATGTAGTGAACTTGCGATAGTACACAAACCAGTAGTAGTAAATATAAAAAGCATGTAACAATGTTATGTGGTTGCTCCTGCCTAGGAAGAATTACTGGAAGTACTGTACAATGGCAATTACCAAAAGGGAACTAGAGAAAAAGCTGATAAGTTTCCTCATTACACGATGGAAACAGCTTTCACTGCAACTGCTCAGTTTAGCACTATCCACAGCAAGGGATGATCTGATGGGAATGAGGCACACCTGTCACAAGTGACTGAAGGGCAAACTCTTGCCTGGGAGAGGACAACTGTTGTGTTTGGTGGTTGTCAAGTGGATAAGAGCAAAACCTGAAGCACTGACTTTATACTGGGGCAGTTGAATACTCAGCTTGTCAGAGTTTTAGGAAAATGCTGTCTAGGAAACAGGGGAGGAAAGATGTAACTAGGGATAGACCCAGTAAAATAGCCCTGGGGTAAGGCCGGATAGAGAATTGTTAAGAGACTATGGTGATGCTACCAGGTTATCAAGGACCTGGAGAACTGTACAGTAAGGAATTAACCAGCCCAGGAAAAGAGTATAACTTCAATTTTGCACATATGGTACTTTAGTAAGAAGGAAACCAACGCATGGAATGTGTGGGATGGCTGTGTTATTCGGTGAAGCCAGGGATCTTATGTGAACAACGTGGGTGATTTTGAAATTGATCACATCCAATGAGCTTCATAAATTTTCTAACATAATGAATGTTCTTTAAATAATTTCAAGTTAGTATACCAGACTCCAACACTGAAAACCTTGGAACATCTTATAGTTATTGTGGGCACAGAGGACTTCTTGCTATACTTTTTCTTAAATTATTTATATCGGCAGTAGAAGCTATAGACTTTCTTCCCAGTGGCTTTATAGGCATCACAGAATGAACAAAATGAGATATTTTCTCTCAGAGATACTGAAAACTAAATCTTATAATGCATTGAATGTAGAAGGCCAGGCCTGTAGCCAGTGTAAGTTACCATAGCTCTGTTGAAGTCAGTAAGAATCTGGCCCTAAGTGCTTAATGGTAAGAGTAATTGTGCTGAAAAGACGTTCGCTATTGTCCTTTGGCTATTTGATACAGGTAATAGCTGTATTGAATACTGTGCTGGGAAGAGTTCCGCTGAAGTGAATGGAATTTGTACCTGCACTAAGGAATAGAGCCAATATCAGAGTTGAAGAACCAAGCTGTGTATCTGTAAGAACTTCCCTCTAGAATTCATTAGATAGTTGGCTTCAAAAAAATGTAAAATTTATTTATTTATTTATTTATATTTGTATCCCACTCTTCCCCAAAGGTTCAGGGAAGCTCACAAAAGAATATAAAAACATTTAAAATACAATCCCACCCAAGACTCAACCCACTCCCACCCTCCAACAACTTCCCACCTAATCCCTCCCTATCCCACAACCCATCCTCCCCCTTAAAATCACTCCCCTCCCCCCCCTTCAGTCCCCACTGCCAAAAGCCTGATGGTACAAAATGGTCTTACATTGCCTCCGGAAGGCCACCAGACTTGACCACAGGCAGACCTCCTGGGCGAGGGAGTCCCACAGCAAAGGTGCAACAGCTGAGAATGCCCTCCTTATAGTTGAGACCCTGGGGAAAAACTGGAGTCTCCAGGAAGGTGCCCTCAGCCGATCGTAGAAACCATGATGGGACATGGGGAGCCAGGCAATCTCTCAGATAGATGAGGCCTGGGCCAGTTATGGCTTTAAAGGTCATCACCAGCACCTTGAATTGGGTCCAGAAGACTATCGGCAGCCAGTACAGCAAAGTTTTAGTATGTGACTAAAAGAAGCTCAAGACTTGAAAGCAGTGAATCTATTACTCCAAAATGATATGGAGACAAAGCAGTTCAGATTATCTCTTTTATTAGAACAACTTCTGTTGGTGAGATTCTGAAAGCTTTCACGCTACACAGGGCCCTTCCTCAGGGATGTAATATCCTTATGGTGGTAGAAAACTATGGTATTTACAGTTATTAGATAATTCTATTGTCAGCAAGGAATAAAGTGTATATTCTTTGGTTGCTTAAGTTACTGAGCAGCTTTGTTTATTATCAAGTGTCTTGTCCTTGTACTCACGTCATTTGGCCCAATCCCCAAATGTATGTGTCATATGGAAGAATGAATGGTTGGACCCGCGCTGCTGCAACATGTTGTACATGTCTATCGAGGTATATATAAGAGCAGTGGGTTGCAAACTTTTTCCACAGTTAGGTATCGGATTCTCATACAGGGAATATCTCATAGTGTCAGAGTTCCAAAGCTGAAAGGTACCTCATCTACTCCATCCACCCACACCACCACAGAATTCACCATACCCTAACCATCCACACAGAAAAATTCATCCAGCAAGGAACAGAGACCATTAAAAAATCTGCCACAAATAGAGACTTGGACCAATCAGAACACACTGATGCCCAAAACAACAGGGAACAATTTTAGAAAAAGAAAGATCCAGATGTCTCAATCAGGTGAGCCACATCCATGCTTCAGGGGAAGGCAACCCTCCCCTGCCCTGAATTGACTGCCAATCTGTCCTGATGGGAAATTCATCCTGATCCCAAATAATAGTGATCAGCTAGACACCGAGCATCTGTGCAGTCCCCACCAGCCAAGCACCTGACATATAATTATAACACCCAGACTTCAGAATGCTGCATCAGCCTCACCTCCAGTTGCAGACACCTCTGATGCTTCAGGAAGAAAGTGAAATAAAAACAAACTAAAACAATTGTATTCACCTTATAGGCACCTCCCTTTCCATCTGGCATCTATGACCACGACTGCTTCCCCTCCAATCCAGGATCCCATCCCATTAGTAGCTACAGAACATCCCCTTCCATTATGTGGAACAATAATATCACTATCTGGGGTGGGGTGGGGTTGGGGTTTAAACAAGCAAAACAATGTGGGGGGGGGGGCATTGATGGCTGCAGAGTGGCTCTGCCACAGAATTCCCATGCAGGTGGAGTGTGTGGGTATAAATTCTAATGTGCAGTGCCTAGAATGGCTACTGTAGCCACAGGCAGTCACCACACACTCCCCCGCCATGGACCATGCAGGAGGGAGAAGCATGCTGGGTTGGCCTTTGCAAGAAACATGTTCTGAGCATGAGCACTGGAGAACCCAGCCCCCTGGTCAGTTCTTGTGACTTGCAAAAGCTGCTTCCCCTGCCCACAGTGCCTATGAGCAGCAGATCTGTCTGCTGGCATGCCTGGATGCCACCATTCATACAGGCAGGGGCTCTGTGGCTGCCTGTTGCCATCATCTGACCATTTGGCCTGCCCCAGAGCACTCTGGATTTCCTGGCAGTGATCCATGAGTGGGTGGTTTGTGGCTCACGGGCTCACCATGCATCTGGCCACTCCACCTTCAGATGAGCGATTGGATCTGTAGTTCCTGGATGGCCATGCAGGGTAGCATCTCATTTGAAAACACTATGATATGTAGTTGCATGTCTTCAGTGCAGCTAAGAATTCTCTCCTTTTATGAAGTTTACTTTAGCTCTTAGTTAATTCACTCTTCCAATCTATTTTCTTCTACCTCCACCTACCTCTCTGCTTCATAGCCACCTCTTCCACTTCTCCCCTAGATCCCAGCCCATTTGTCTCATTCATGTCTCTGCATGTTTCTCTTGCTCTGGTGACTCTGTCCTCACTAAGTTATTTGCTACATATGCCAATCAGGCCAAGAGGACCAAATATGGTTTTGATAGGTTCTTATGAAGGACTCTTAAGACAGAGCTTGGAGGGAGGCCTTTATTAGAGATATTCCCCAGATCCTATCTCCTTGGGTGTCTAGTAGAGACTGCTTTTAACAGGGTATTCTGCTGTGGCCATAAATATTTACAGAATGAAATCCAAACACCCTGTTGCTTCCTGTTTTTTCTTCACTACAGTAAATTTACTTACAAGTCTTGAACTAGGCTTATTTCATTTGGGCCTCCTCTCATTTGGTTCCTTCACCAATACAAGTCTCGGGCTTGGCCTGTCCCCACCGGCCTGCCAACTCTAAGTAACCCTAATGATGCAGTGCTGCCACCAAAAGCAAGTTCCCTTACTTAAACTCCCAGGCTCTTCCTGGTTGGTGGTCCTCAACGTAAGGCCAGACACATGATAATGATGTGCATCAGCATGATGGTTCTTCGAGATCAGTTTCTATGCATCTTTTCCTCACAACCCATCAGCATTCTCCCTTGCTTCATTTTGGAGCAATGAGTTGCTCCCAATGATCCAATTAGCCCCCTACTGTTACTCCTTCTGACCAGTTTTTCTCAGGCCCACACTCTTCCACAATGTCAGGGGCTATGGCTGGGGCATGGAGAGTAGGTGCAGAATGAGATCCAGGGAAACATGGTGGCAGAGTTCATGCAGGATCAGGTCTGGAGAACTGGTTCAGGATCAGGGTCCAGGAGAAGATTAGGGTCATGGAAGGAAGTGGCACATGAACAAAAGGGGCAGGTGTAGATGAGGCATGACTGGACTGGATTGGACACAAGGCAGGACAGGACTGGTCTAGACAAAACAGGGCAGGGCAGACAAGGCACCAGACTGGCACAGGGCTGTCATGTAGGGGGCTCATGGGGGCAGTCATGCAGGGGGTGCAACCCACAAATGCCAAGCCCCCATCGAAGCAGACACTAAGCCTCACTCAAGGCAGCTGGCCAGATATACAGGCAGGCTCTGAACGACCGGTTTCCAGGGCAGGGGTCTGAAGGACTGGTGTCTAGCCAGTCCCAGAGCACACAAGGTTCAGGGGGTGCAGAGCTAGTCCAAGATTTGTGGAGACATGAAAAGACACAGATGGTAAAAACAAGAAGGCAAATCAGGAAGTTGACTGATGATCCACCCAGTGTCTTGTGTGACTATAGGTGGCTTTATATACAGGGTGGAAGCCAACCAGAAAGCTGAGGACATGGAGCGAGGCTGAGGATGGGTGTGGCTTGACCAGAATGGGGGAGTGGAAGACCTATCAGCACCAGCCCTGGCCAAAGTGCCATAGTGGTGCTAGTCACTGTACTCAGAGCCCCAAGGGTGCTAATTCAAGTCCATGTCCTTACATACAACTTACTTTGACTCATACTTTGGCCTGATCCTACCACAACTCATGGGAAAATAGAGATCTGTTACATTGACTCTGGCTAAATCAGGATATCAACTTGTATATTATAGAGCTGCACAAGTGGCTCTATAGTTAAGGCAGCTTCATCACTCCATCAAAATCACAAACATTCTACTCATAAAATTGAGATGATAGCATCTGCATTGCTGTACGTATATTATAGCAGCAGTGGTAGAAAATTGTACATTTACTTTAGCTTTTATGATAATTTTATGTCTGGGTTATGAGACGTGTACTTGAACTTCAATGACATAATGAATTTGCTATAGTTTAACTTGAGAGAGTTTAGGAGAAATGATGTGTAGACATAGAAATTAAGGTTGGTAATGTTGTAGGAGGGGGAATTTAGAGTATCCCCCTTTCAAAAAGCAAGAAAATTCTAAGATCAAAAAACCTTCCGTTTAAGAGGAGTTAAGGCTCTTACAAATGCAATCATGCTCCAAAAAGCATGGAAATTGTAAGTTAAGGTTCCCACCTTGACATGTGTGCCATGTAAGCAGTAAAACGTTGTACAGTCTCATATATTATGCTTGCTTACAACTTAAGCTCCATGTACCCGCACTTTGTCTTGATCTTTCAACCCCAGTCTTCTTCCTCTGCAGGTTGGGGGCAACATTGAACCTGAAGATAGCAGAGGGGCAGGGGGCATTCTTTCCCTGTATGCTTTCATTTGGGTTGGGGAGAATGGGACAGGTCAGTACTGGAGGGTTGTATATAGGGGGAACAAAGTTGATAGATGCAGGATGTGTACAGGGAGACAAGACTGGGAACAGCTGGGAAATGGTGGAAGTGTCTGTATGGGGGGGCAAGGCTAAGAAATGGGTGATGTATGCACAGGTGAGGGCAGGGAGCAGGCAGGGGTGGGGGAAGTGTATGTATCAGTTATGGGCAGACAAACTGCTGGGAGAAGTCTATAAAGGGAGACAAGCCTGAGTGATGGATGATATGTATCCATGGACAACACTGGGGGTAGCCAGGGATGGGGAGCAATGTTTGTATGGGGAGGGGATACTAGGGATGTGCAAACCCGAACAGTTCAGTCGACCGAAAAACCCAAATAGTTCAGTCGACCGAAAACCCCAGTTTTAAATGTATGAACTTGGTTCAGAAGTTTGGAATTTGACAGAACTTGAATAGTTCGGTCGACCAAACTGAACTTTTGAACTGAACTCGATTTTCAAACTGACCCCAATTTCCAAACTCGGTTCTGTTTGCACATCCCTAGGGGGTACTCAGGTGCTAGGGGGGCATATATTTATTTTTAAATTTATTTTTGAATTTATATGCTGCCCCTTCCTGCACATGCAGCTTAGGGCAGCTAACAACATTTAAAAACATATAAAATTATCAAATGAACCCCACATGAAAATAAATGTAAGGTGTAAATAAGCATATGGACAAGGGAGACCCAGTAGATATAGAGTATCTAGATTTCCAGAAAGCATATGATAAGATCCCACATGAGAGACTCTTGAGAAAATTAAAAAGTCATGGGATAGGAGATAGTGTCTTACTATGGATCAGAAACTGGTTTAAAAGATAGAAAGCAGAGGGTTGGACTAAATGGTCAGTTTTCACAATGGAGAGATGTAAAAAGTGGTGTGCCTCAGGGATCTGTATTGGGACCAGTG
>QEPC01014514.1:1848486-1882555 GCA_003113815.1 Sphenodon punctatus
AATGGTGTGACCACACCTCAAATATTGTGTGCAGTTCTGGTCGCCCCATCTCAAAAAAGACATAGCTGAACTAGAAAAAGTACAGAGAAGAGCAACAAAAATGATCAAGGGCATAGAAGGGCTCCCATATGAGGAGAGGCTTGGTAGGTTGGGGCTCTTCAGTTTGGAGAAGAGATGACAGAGATCTGATAGAGGTCTAAAAATCATGAGTGATGTGGAACTAATAAACAAGGAGCAGTTATGTACCCTTTCAGCTAGCACTAGAACTAGGGGATACTCCATGAAACTCATGGGTGGCAAATTTAAAACAAAGAAGAGAAAATATTTTTTTCACTCAGCGTGTAATTGGGTTGTGGAATCTACTGTTGGAGGCTGTGGTAAAGGCCAGTACTATAACTGAGTTTAAAAGAGGTTTGGACAAGTTTCTGGAAGATAGGTCCATTAGCAGCTATTAGCCAGACAGAATCAGGGAACATGACGGGAGCTGGGGGAAAACAACAGGGAATGGATCCCCCATTGTGACCTGTTGGGTGCTTCTCCCACGCCATCATGATTGGCCACTGTCAGAGACAGGATGCTGGGCTAGATGGATCATTGGTCTGACCAAGTATGGCACTTCTTATGTTCTTAACCACACAATAAAAAACCCCTCTTTAAACCAATAGGGATGGGCGAACAGAACTGAGTTCGGAAATTTGGTTCGGTTGGGAAATTCAGTTCGGTCGACCGAACTATTTGAGTTTGGTCCATACTCCGAACTTCCGAACAAAGTTCAGAAATTCAAACCCCATTAAAGTAAACGGAATATTATCTTTTAGGGATGGGCGAACAGAGCCGAGTTCAGAAATTCGGTTCGGTTCGAAAATTGAGTTCGGTTCAGAAGTTTGGTTCGGTCGACCAAACTGGTCGAGTTCGATCCGAACTCCCAAACCACGTTCGCCCATCCCTGACACCCAACCCACCCATCCAGTCTTCCTTGGAAAAGGCCCGGAGGAACTTACACTGTCTACGAAAGGAGGGGAGGCCTACGGCCAGGCGGACCTCCAATGGGAGGGAGTTCCACAACTACGGAGCGACCACCAAGAACACCCTCCTCATGGTCAAACCAGGGAAACCTGGGGAACCTCAAGGAAAAGACTGAAAGATGCAGGATGTGTATTCAGGGACAAAGTTTGATGGACAGTCAGGGGTAGCAGTGAAGTGTATATATGCTTCTCATGTGCTTTCATTTGGGTTGGAGACAACAGGACATCCAAGTAGGGCTGAAATGAAAGTTTTGGGAAAGGGCAGCTGGTCTGCACATGTGCAAAATGGCCATCACACACGAGAAGAATGGCTGCCCTTTTCCAAAAGGACAGTGATGCTGCCAGTGCCATTTTGGAAAAGGTCCGTGCATGCACAGAACAGCCCCAGCCACCATTTTATGCATGCACAGTTCTCCCCCTGCCCTTTTCTTGAGTTTCTCAACAAGAATGCAGCCGAGACGCTACCGGTTCTTTGCTTGTTCCCGTTTATCAGAATGAGCTGAGAACCGTAATTCTCAACAAGAATCAGTATAGAAACTCAAGACTGAATTTCAGTCCTATATCCAAGTACTGGAGCGGGTGCAGTGTATATGAGTACAGGATGTGTACTGGGAGACAAGACTGAGGGCAGCCGGAGTGGGGAGCAGTGTGTGTAATGGACAACAGGCAGCCAGATGCTGGGATGGTGTATAATGGGGACACAAGGCTCAGAGTCAGCCAGGGGTGGGGAAAATCTGGATGACAGAGGCTACTGATAGTTGGTAGCTAGATTATAGAATGTGTTTGTGTTTCAGAGAAGGAGAGGCCTGCTTGAGCTGCAACACCTAGGGCTTGCCCCAACCCCACCAGACCCTCCAGGACTTTAAACACTGCACAGCCCTTTTCCAAAATGGTACTGGCAGTGTTGGTACCATTTTGGAAAAGGGCTGTGCATATGCAAAACAGCCTCAGCAGTCATTTCGCACATGCATGCTGTCGAGCAGCGACCTCCACAGTGCACCGCAGTGAGGGAGCCTGCCAGGGGAGCCCGCTGGACCTTCAGGCAAGTCCTCTGAGGCTGGAAAGTACCATACCAGGGCCCCGAAAAGGTGGGGGTGAGAAACACAGGTCCATAATAGCAGATTTGCAATTTGCAGACCACTGTTACGGACTGGTAAGGATTACTCTGTAACAGTCCATTACGGATTAATCCATACTCGTAGTTGACAGCCCTAGGACTAGTGGTACCCAGTGGTACCCAGCCAGGTATGTCAGCATAAAATCAGGTCCCTACTTCAGCTCTAAGAATGTCTTTGCAGAAATGCCAAAGTGTTCTGAAAACCAACAGTTGCAAGGATAGAATTTAAGTTGCACTGGGCCCATAACTACTATTGTGTCACAAAGAGAAGGCAAGCTAATAATGAATTGTAGATGTGACCTAGGTAGGTCAAACAAGATACATTCCAGGTTTTTTATGATCTGAGTTGACAAGGAGGGATTAACTGGATAGGACTATTTTGTTTTATCATTGTCCATCCAACCTATTTTCTGCTGTTCAGCTTCCTTTACTTTTTCCAGACGTTGCATCTCCTAGCAACACTTTGGCAAGGCAACAAACCTTCCCATTAGGCATCTTTCCTGATAAGTGTGTGTTTGTAAGGATTGATTTTACCATTGTTAGAAGCGTGACAGCCTCTTAAATGAAATTATTTCATCCTCTCCTCAGATGGCTCTCTTTCCTCTCTTTGCTGAGATGTTCTATTTTGTTAAACCCATGGCTGTAGTCTGAAATTTAATGTCTACACGCCCAGTAATGGGGGGGAAAAACAACCTTTCCTTTCAGCCTTTTATTTTATTTTCAAACATGGCTGGTGCTAAAACTAACTAGAAATCAGGACAGCACAAGAGCGATGCTTTTGTTCTTCGTGATAACGAAGTGGGGGTGAGATAGTGCAGTGTGACCAGGGCTTAATTTCTGCCAAGGTTTGCCAGGGGTCAGCCCTAGCATCTCTTTTCATGTAGGGGTGTAGCTAGGTTGAAAGGGGCCCTGGTGCAGAAGATGGAATAGGAGATGGAATGCCCCCTCCCCCATCCCAGCAACAGAAGATGCAGCCACACCAGGAAATGTGGGCCCCAGTGCAGCTGCACTGCATGTCCCTATTAAAGCTATGGCCTTTGAATACCAGGGTTCAGTCCTGGCACATCAGTTCAAATCCTGTCACTGCTGCTACTCTGCAAGATCCCACCCATTGGTACATGAAGGTTAATGGGGTGCAGGGCTGGCAGTGGTGATGCCTCTGCCACCAAATCAGTAGTTTGGCGGTGAAGTCCCACCCCCCCTAGCTGATGGAGGACCAGCATCATTAGCACTTTCCCCACCCACCTATAGAAACACCAACCTTCCCCTGCATGGGACTGCTGTGGATGGACAAGGAGAGGACTGCACCTGTTACTCATCAGCTCTCTTGCAGTGAGTGTTCTGGTTGGGGGCGGGGGGGGCTGACACAATAACTCCTCTTGGTCCTCTAAAAAAACCCATGCATCCAGAGTTAAGAGGTGGGATTTTTGCAACAGGCTTGAGTCTGGGCACCTTTAAAAAAAAAAAACAACCACCACACCAACAAATTAAGCACCAACTGCAACTTCCCTGAAGCTTACAATTCAGGTCCCCCCACTGAGCTACATGTAGTGCAGGAGTGAGCAATGCAGCTTGAGTGCAGCTCTCAGCCAGGGATGGCCCTGGTCCTTGAACTGTTTAGCAGCTTGGCATTGCCCATGGGTAAGTGGTTACAGGATTGGTTCCCCAAACCAGCAACTTACTAGGGAACTAAACTCAAAACAGTCTTTTATTCATCTCGCCACAGTTCTGTCTTTATACAACTTGATTCACTGAATAGACTCTCAAGCTTCCAACTCAGACACCATAAGCCCCCCCAAATCCTTCCAGCCAAGAGTTCAGCTTCTAGCTGGGCTTAATCCCAATACAATATCCCAGTCTGCCTTCACTCACTGGAAGCTGTCATTTCCTAACATCCAGCAGTATTAGAAGCTTTCTCCTCCTCCTCCCAGTTCTGCCACACAGGCATCTTCACAGTTCTTTGCCATTTCCTTCCTTCAGGCTTGGCTGTCTGGATCCACTCTCCTGCTGGAGCCAGCAACAGGCTAAGGACCACCAGCAGAACACCTTTCCCTTCTAAGTCCAAACACAGACAGCTCTCCTTTTGAGCTGGTTCAGCTTTATAGCTGGACATAGCTAGCCCTGCCCAGCTCCCAGCTGCTTCATTTTCCTGTGTCTGCCCAAGCAGCTTCCCTCTCTGTGGTAGCTAGCTGCTCAGCTGAGTTCAATTAGTTCCACACAAGCCAATTAACAGCTTGCTGGCTGCACCTCAGCAGGCTGAATCTAGGCAGCTACTAGGCTGCACTGAGGCTTTCTGCCTCTTTCAGGTTGGCTCTGCCAAGCCTTGCACAGGCCTCAGCTTATCCCAAGCTGGTAGCCAGTTCTGTCATCACCCTGCTACCTTTATTGCAGTGAGGAACAGCTCTATTAGGCTGCAATTTGTTACACACAGCCTTAATGGTCCTGGCCTGGGTCTTACTTCATGGCACCCAATTCATTGCAGCGGAATCACTGCTACTCCACTGAATATCAGTAGTCAGGACTGGAGAGCACTGGCTCCGCCAGCCAATCACAAAGCAGGAGAGGTTTGTGTGCACACACATGCAAGTGTCTTGTGGCTCTTGGTACTTGCTCTTGCGGTTGGGACCTTTGCCCACCCCTGGTATACTGAAAGACAGGGGTGTAGATGCGTGGGGATCCCCAGGATTAAGTTCTTGCAGGATCCCAGCCCAAACAGCCAGATTCAGGCCAGCTCTCCTTAAAACATATTTACAGGTTCTCCACACTTAACACCCCATACCTCACAGCCTCAGAGATTCCCTGCTTACCAGTCCATTCCAGCTTTGAGGCAGCACCTGGCTCGGCTCCCCCTCCTAGCTCTAAACCTCTGAGGCTTCTTAAACCTGATGGACTGGCTCTTCCACACCCAGAGCTCAGCTGGTCCTAATCCACTTGCTCCCATGGACTTTCCCTGGTCACTGGGCGCTTCCTTAAAGGGCCAGTCATTGCTTGCCAATTTTGTTAGGTCTTGGAGGACAGTAACCTGCAGTGATTTATCCCTCCCAGGGCCTGGTCCTGGTCCTGAAAGTACTTCCTAGTGCTCTGCTACAAGTGGCAAGCTAGAAAAGTGGATCACTCTGTTCACCTGATCCTCATCTCACTCAAGACTCTGGAATACGCTCTGCCCTGGCTTGACCAAAAAGCTGCACTGGTGGGAGTGAGCTGCTTTTGCATCACTGAGAAATTCCTCCTACATCAGGAGAATCCTCAGCTTCCCTGATAGAGCAGTTCTCCATCTGCCTAATGCTGCTAAAGCACCACAAAGAAGATGGCTGTGTGGTCAGGATCTAGCCTGCCACCTTTTTCTTCAAGTAACCTCTACATTTATAATAACAACACTGAGCATTAATATGCCAGGACTGTATTTCATCCAGGACTCTGAAAGCCATTTGCAAATATAAGTTTCATTTCTCATCACTGATCTGGGGTAGATAAATGCAATCCAACCCTTCATATCCAGCCACCTCAGGGGACCTGCTTTTTGTCCTGATATGAGAAGTGTCTGGATCCTGGGGACATTGGCATTGACTGGCTGATGGGCACTGTCAGCCTGCATAAGACAGCCGCAAACCTGGGCCTGCGGCTCTTGAGTCAGCGGGATAGGGGATCGTACATTCAGCATGGAGCCCCCAGGAATACTGAGGGCTCCCTCCCTCCCTACAAGCTCATGGGAGGGGAACTCAAGCTCCTCCAGCTGGTGGGGATTACAAGAACCGCTGACTTATTGGGATCCTGTGGCTTTGTCTCTGTAGATGATTAAATCGCCAGGACACACCTCAAGGGATCCCGCCCTTCCCAAACTCGCCTGGCTGTGTGACTTTGATATTCCCTGAGACTCCCCACCCTGATCCAAAGGAGAGGGTGAAGACTCCGCATGGGCACACAGCAACTCTGGAGCCAGCTCCCCCTGTCCAACTGGACGGAGATTCAGGTAGGCACTATCCCCGTCCACACCCAAGATAGCTGGGAACTGTGGCTCGGGCTCTTCTGTTTGCTCATGAGAGGGACAGATTCTATTTCCTAGGGGAGGGGCCCGAGAACCCGGAGCGACCACCACGGGCCCCCGGGCTTTGGCAGCCATGGCTAGCCACTTCTCTCCCTGTTGTTTAAAGGCCAGAGCACACTCAAGCAGCGAAGGGTCTGGAAAGGCTGACCAAGGTAAAATTGATGGCCCAGAACCGTCACCGGACGTCCCACCCCTCACACTCCCAGAACCCAACAAAGGGGGAGGTGGAATACCCAAGCCAGGAGCCAAGGAAGCTTGTCCTATATCAGTGTCATTTCGAGAAACACACCGGGATTCTCGCAAAGGCCCCTCTCGCTTGGACTTGGGGGATACAGTTGCCGAGGCAAAACATTCGGGTAACTGTTGTTGCCTAGCCCGATTCCTAGTTATCACCCCTACTTTCTTTCCTTTCCTAGGCATTGTGTTCATCTAAAAGTAATCTCTAGGGCAAATGAATTAGTAGTAAAGGCAAAAATGTCCCACCCCTATTCCCAAAACATCAGCACCTTGCAAACCAGCGAGGTCCACCAGGACATCGGGCGCCCTCTCCTGGCCAGCGCCTAAGGCTGCGCGCACAAGGGCGCACCCTTGTGCACACAGCCCTTAGGCACGCTGTCCAGGTGCGTGCCTCTGGCGCCGCCGGGCGGCACGCTGTCTTTAGGCTCTCGGCGGCTTGGCTCCTCCCCTCGCACAGCTGATCCCTCTGCCTGGACAGGTGGGTTTGCGGCGAGGCAAGCAGTTGCAGGGTTCCTCCTGGGTCAAGCTCGGGGTCCCTCCCTCCCAAGTAATCAACGGTGCCCCGGGACAGTAGGTCTGGAAGTCGGGGCAGGTGGGGCTCCACTCAGCCGAGCAGTGCGCTGTCTTTAGGCTCTCGGTGGCATGGCTCTTCCCCTCGCACAGATGATCCCTCTGCCTGGACAGGTAGGTTCGCGGTGAGACAAGCAGTTGCGGGGTTCCTCCTGGGTCAAGCTCAGGGTCCCTCCCTCCCGAGTAATCAACGGTGCCCCAGGACAGTAGGTCTGGAAGTCAGGGCAGGCACGGCTCCACTCAGCCGGGCGTCACACTGTCTTTAGGCTCTCGTCAGTGTGGCTCCTCCCCTCACACAGCTGATCCCTCTGCCTGGACAGGTGGGTTTGCCGCGAGGCAAGCAGTTGTGGGGTTCCTCCTGGGTCAAGCTCGGGGTCCCTCCCTCCCGAGTAATCAACAGTGCCCTGGGACAATAGGTCTGGAAGACGTGGCAGGCAGGGCTCCAACTACTGAGGCAGCCCCTCCAGCAGGACAGAATCAATACAATCCCGCAACTTAGAAACATCTGCTTCCAGGCTCCTTCCCTTGTTCTTCTTTCGAGAAGTTATGCTGAAGTGATAGCCCTATTATAGAGATGGAGAAAAAGTAGTTCAGTTGATATCCATTATGGGATCAAATTTGTTGGCCACCATCATCCATGCCTTCGTAACTTCAAGACTAGACTACTATAATGTGCTCTACATGGGCTTGCCTTTGATGACTGTGTAACAGGGTAGCTGTATCACTCCCACAGCAACCCCAGTGATACGGAAGCAGCTAGGCAGGGTAAAGTCTGGAAAGGTTGCTGGCCCTTTAAGAAGGAATGCACCTGGAAAAAGAGAAACCTGCAGCGGCAGTAGAAGGGCGGAGCTACAGCAAAAATAAAGGAGCGCTTCAGCTAGCAAGCGCCAGTCTGCCTTGAGCTCTGGAGAGAGAAAGAGCTCATTTACCTGTACCAGGAACCAGAGAGGAAACATGAAGGCTCTCAAGTCTAAAAACCTGCTGATTCTGGAGGAAGGCATCCCTCAGCTCTGGAGGAACTTGGATTAAGCCTGGGCTATTTTGCTATTCAGACTTCAAGGGAGACCAACATGAAAACTAAACCATTTATAGACTTTGTTACCCCAGATGGGAAGGACTTTTGTTTGAGACTCTTTAAGTTTATAGGGGACCCAGTTAACTGGGAGAAGCCCCTACCCAGTGGACTGGGTGGGTTGTAAGGGTAGAAGTGGAGACCCGTGGCAAATTTGCCAACCAGACAGTCAGAGAGGCTTTGGGGAGCAATATATTGACCAAACCCCAATGAAATGATCTGGATCCTAAGCCCCAACAACAGACTGTTTGGAAGCTGCAGCTGATGCAGAACACACCAACCCGCTTTCTGTCGGGGATGGGTCGTCAGGAATACGTTACACCATTGTTTCAGAGTTGGCACTGGATGCCAGTATCTTTCTGGGCACAAATCAAGATGCTAGTTTTGACTTATAAAGTCCTAAATTGTTTGGGCCCCAAGTATCTGAAAGACTACCTGTCCTCTTATGCTCAGTCATGGCTTCTGAGGTCACCCAGGAACACCCTCTTGTGGGTACCATCTGCCCACAAAGTTTTCACAACAAGGGCACATGAAGAAGCTTTCTTGGTGGCTGCCCCATAATTATGGAACTCTCTTTTCTTGGAGATTGGTCTAGCTTGAACCTGCTTGTCTTCCAGAAGATATGTAAGATCTCTTTGTTTGACCCAGCATTTGGCAGGCAGGGATAGGATTGGGTGGGGCTGGGTTGAGGGCTTAGGGAAAAGGTTGGAGGCTGGGGGAGATTTTTTGTTTTATATTTTGTAAGCTGCCCTGAACCTAACTGAGAACAGCAGGCTAAAAATCAGAATTAATTAATTAAATTAAAAGTGTGCATGTTTTTTGAAAAATCAGTAGGAAGTCTATAGCAGGGGTGGGGAACCTAATGCTTGGGGGACAAATGTAGCCCATGACTAGTCTTTATGTAGCCCCTTTCCGGTTAGTGGATCTGGCCCCTGGATCTAGTTCCATCCTACCCCCATGCACTGAAAAACTAAGCTCAGGGCAAGGGAGCAAGATGTGGGCATACACACAAGGATAGGAGAAACATCCGTGGCAAGCATCCATGATCTGGACCCTCCTTTTCTTAAGCATAACCCTTACCCACACCCACCCTGATTTCCTTGCGGCCCAGAGAGCTTGTTCTAAGTGGCCCCCAGGAGGAAAAAGTTTCCCCACTTCTGGTCTATAGTCTACAGTTTTGACTTTTCCTGAGAAAGGGTCCTGTGTGTCCTGAAAGCTTGTATATCCTCATCAACAAAACTTGGTTGAATGAAAAATATCATCTCAACTACTCTGTCTCCATCTCCTTACATTTGGGACCAACAGGACAGTCACACTTTCTAGAGTGACCCTACTTGAAAGGCAGAGAGAGGTATTGTCGACGCACCCGGAATGAGACACGGACTCCAAGTTGGGGTTTTAAAGGCCACACTCTTTATTCGAATTGTGAATTGTGATTAGGCTAAGTGGGGTAACTGCCTCTAAGCAATTCAGGTCCAACACTCCAACTCGTATAACTTAGTAGCATAAACAGAACAGGGCTTGGCCTGGATGTGCCCTCCAGTACCATCTCAAAACATGTCTCCCCTTTGCTCACTACCCTGAGGCCGTGATTGAAGGGGACAATGTCCTTTCTGGACTGGAGCAAGGATACAGCACTGAAGGATTGAGGACCATGCTTGTCCTTGCCCTCCTTCTGACCAGCACCTCTCCCTGGGATGTGACACTTGCGCTTGCTGTGCCTTGCTGCGCCAGGTGTCACCTCCCCATTTCTTAAGGAGATGCCTCCCATTGCTATTTACTTAACTATTTTAACCAAAACAGTGCTGGACCCCTGTCACTGAGGGACCGCCGATTTTAACATTGGACAATCCCAACCTCCACCCAGCCTAACCTAACATTTCCACCAACTTTGCCTTCAAAGTGGTCAAATATAGCTCGTTGCCCTCTGGCGACAAGTGTACCCTGTCTGGGTGATACAGCTCAGGTGACCTGTGGGTAATGCCATGATGGGAAACCTTTGTTCTTCCCCTGGAGTGAAGCCATTTTCCCACCTCTCTGTTAATGTTACGCTGGGATTTATCAACCTTCCAGGGGCTCCGTGCTTTGTCCCACCTCAAACGGCCTACCAAGTCTGTCCAAACAATGGAAGCCCTAGGGAAAATGTGCTCCACCTTCAGCAGATCAGCCCTGATGTTATCGACCATGGCTACCCCCATCAATCTAGGTAAGTCATTCTCCTCCAAGTGGATTACCATAATATCAGGCGGCCTATTAGCCCCCACCGCCTGGAGTATGGGAAGTAACTGGTGCCACTGCATGCTGCTCCACCGCATCCAGCAAATTTCAGGTCTGTTTGCTAGTCCCAGCTGGGTTCCCCAGTGAGTCTGACCTGCAGCTTTCGTGGCACACCGCACCAAACTGTGGTCGATGAGCCACACCAGACTCCTGTTGCGAAACCTGGTTGTACCTGAACAAAGAGATGGAAGAGAAACAGTTAGCATACCAGATAGCGAATGTACGTGTAGTATGCCCGACAACGCCACCGACCCACTGCCCTTATCCCCTGCTTGGGGAGGCCTGCTGCGTCAGTGAAGGATGCAGCCCTGATACGGAACGAGTGTGATCCATATTCCAGGGATGGGAGACCGAGGTGGGACAGTGCCCTCCTCAATACAGCAGTGAACTGGTACCTGGTCACTGGGGGGCCTTGGCAGTGCCTGAAAAAGGGGCCAGCCAATGGTGGTTGGATATATTCCTCAACCGCTCGTACAGGACACAGTTCCGGAGAGCCGGCCCTATGCAAGGTCACCACGTGGCCCCTGCCCCGCTGATCCATTTTCGACCAATTCAGCTGCAAGCAGAGCGTGTCACTGCCCAACCGTATGTCATTGATGGATAAGGCTCACCCTGAGGAATCACTCCCGGACTCAATTACCACTTCGCTAACTCAAAAGGCTCCAAAAAATGCTAACTTTAAAAGTGCTGCAAACAATAATACTTCAAATGGGTTGAAACAAACATAGTTAAGGGTATTAATTATCCTGAGGTGGAGGGCGGGCGTAATTGGGGTCCTGCTATCTGGGACCCAGGTCTGCTCCTGCGACCAACCCTCTAACATTCTGAAGCGGAAGAAGCCTCAGTCAGGCAGTGGGGGGGAACCGGCAAGGCCACTCATAAACCCCAATGCTGCCAGTTTACCGGCGATGGTGCCCACCGCCGCCCCCCGGCACCTCAACGACAGTGCAAACTGTAACATGTGTGCCTCGGGAATAGGAAAGCTAATTCCCCAGCCCTGTTGTGCTTGAAACTCCTGAAATTTCCAGAAGGCTCTCGTGTATGCTGCCTGGGTTCGCACCGCCAGAGATCTCAGAACGATGTTGTGCAACTCTAGGATTCAAGGCTCCACAGTGCTGGGGGCAGGGGTTCCGACAACAAGCTGGCTGAAGGGGCTAAGGAGAGAAATCACTCCATCTGGAAGCGAGAAAGGGCATCAACTATCCCTTTACTAATGCCGGTTACGTGCCATGCAACAAAAAGAATGTTATGCTTTAGGTACATCAACACTAATGCCCTAATCAGCTTCATGGCCCGAGGGGACCTAGAGGACAGTGAGTTGATGACGTATACCACTGCCATGTTGTCACACCAGAAGAGGACGGAGTGGTCCTGGAATTCAGCAGCCCAAATATGGACTGCTAGGACAATTGGAAAAACTCAAGGAAGGTAAGGTCCTTCATGACCCCCCGCTCCAACCACTCCGGTGGCCAAGATGCAGCACACCACTTGTCCCTGAAGTACACCCCAAACCCACAGCCCCCTGCCACATCTGAGTGCACCTGGAGCTCAGCCTCTAGCAGGAGCTGCTCCCGCCAGAAACTGACCCCGTTGTACCCCTCTAGAAACTCCGCCCAAGTCCAAAGGTTGCTTCTCATTTCCCCCATGACCCGTATGTGATAGTGTGCGGAGGGGCTCCTTTTCAGCTTGCAGTACAGGCATTCTAGGAATGCCCGGCTGGGGGCCACTACCCTGCACGCAAAGTTAAGGCTCCCCACTAAGGACTGCAGCTCCCTTACTGTGACCTTAACCGTGGTGAAGCAGGCATCTATTTTTTGTCGCAAGGAAACCAGTTTATTCTTAGGGAGGCAGAAGAAGGCCCTCACCGTGTCAATTTCTATACCCAGGTATGTAAGGGAAGTTGAGGTACCCTCCATTTTCTCCAGGGCCAATGAACGGTCGTGCACATGATATTGCGATGCCATCTATATGATAAGCCCAGGGAAGAGTTTCTGGCCCCACTTCTGAATCACCGCTTAGGCAGATCTGAAGAAGTGGTGCTGGAGTATCTGTTGGGGTCTGAAAGATAATATTCAAATTATTGTGGGGTTTCTTTTTCATATGTTGGAGGCGCGGAGGTTCAGAACGACTCCTGAGGAACTTGTGTAGGCGGTCACATGGGATAACTTTGCTTTTGTATACTGACAGGAATGTTTGACTGGGTACTAATTGGTCCCTATAGTAGTGGTTAGATATGGGTGCTTTGGCCCTTGCTGTATTTTAGTTATTAGGTTGTTTATTTGCTGTGTGCTGTTTGTGGTTATGCTGTTATGTATTCTGGCTTCATGCCTAATAATATTATTATAGATCATTTTTTCAGGGGTCAAGTACCGCCGCCACATGCCCCGGAAAGGGAAAGACAAATTTTACAATCTGGGCTAGGTACTGGTTTTAGCTGACACAATATGGTATTGTGTGGTTTATTTCCTTGTACAATTTACATCAGTAGGTGCCAAGTGTTGCCCTCATGAGCCCTGGGAAGGGCATGGCAAATTGTGTGTTTTTCCCCAGGTGCTTTGATATCATGGGGCTAGTCATATGTATAGCCATTCTACTTTGTTGCATTTGCTGGCCACTGCAGTTGCTGTTATGAATTATCATAGCTGATTGCAAAATGTGTGAAACCCTTAATTCCCTGGTTCTCAATAGTGCCTTCCAGAGACTGGGAATTCTATATTGGGCCTACGATGGTGTGAGCAAGCTATAAAAGGTTTTATTGATGCTGTATACTTATTAGTATATTTTCTTTTCTAGTTTACTTTTATCCCTGATGAACTTTAACTGTTTCATCTTAGAAACTGGGAAAGGCACCTTGGACTATTGGGGCTTGAGGGTGTAAATGCCTATGTAAAATAGCCTGTCATTTACCTGTAAGTATGTGCATTGTATTGTTTGTTTTGTTTTTTATACTTATTGTTTATGTTGACAATGGCCTACGGTCACATCATTTCAATAAATTTGAATTTGAATCCCCAATTCATCAGCCACCCCTTGGAATGTCTCCATCATGCCTATGCACTCCCTTGTCCCTGTTCTGCCAATGAAGAGGAAATCATTGAGGTATTTCATCATTCCCCCCACCCCCTTTCGCCCACTGCCGCACCACCCATTTGACCATGGAACTGAAACACTCGAACACAGAGCATGAAATTAAGCAGCCCATCGGCATAGCCCGGTCAAAATAATACTGGCCTTGAAAATGAAAGCTCAAGAAGTGAAAGCTCTCTGGGTGGACCGGCAGTAGTCAGAAGGCAGACTTGATATAGACCTTAGCCAGCAATGCGTTAGGGCCGGCCCCTTTTATTAGGTGTACTGTCCTATCAAAAGACGTGTAGTAGACAGTCATAAGTTCCTTGGGAATGGCATCATTCACGGATCCTCCTCTGGGGTGGGAGAGGTGGTGGATGAGCCAAAATTCCCCGAGAGCTTTCTTAGGCACTACCCCTAGCGGGGAAACCACCATGCCCTCCAATGGGGGGGGGGGGAGTCTGGTACGACCCAGCCACCCTACCCTCCCGTATCTCTTTCTCCAATTTGGCTTCCACTACTCTCTCCAATCCCAGCATGGATCTGAGATTAGGAGATCGTCCCTCTTTGTTCTACCCGTCCTGCTAGAATCCTGAAGCCCTCTCAAAAACCGCCCACTATGTAATCCACTTCCTCCTTATTTGGGTGGTCCCTTAATGCCCGTTCCAGTATTTCCACTTTAAGTGGAGTTAGAGCCCTTTCCCAAAGTCCCCCCCGCGGAGCCACCCTGGTTACCCTTGCCTTGAGGACCTGTCTAGTTCTTCCCTTTCATCCATGGTTTTCCCTTGTTACACGTCGTCGTGGCATGGTACCCCCCACAGATGGCACATGCGTGACGGAACTTGCATCCACTGCAACCGCACTTACCAGCACGTGAGACCTCCCCGCATTGCCACCCCCCCATGCTCTGGGCTTTTCGGCCCTTGATCCGAAAGGGATCACTGGCGGGGGCAAACCCCCCCCCCTTTATCAGCACATGGCCGCTGTCTGTCCTTGATGCTATGGCGGAATCGCTCATACAGTTCAACCACAGATCATTTGCATGAATGTCCCACCTAAGACCTGGTGTGTAGGACACTCGGTGTTGGAACCCCTCGTCGTACCTAAGCCAAGCCCCCGGGGGGCCTGTGTCATAGGCCCGATGGACTATATCCGCGTATTTCATCAGTGCATACGCCCTGTCGCGGTAGGCCTGCACCACTACCCCTTGATAAATTGAGAAGACCAATGTCCAATTTGCCCAATTCCTACCAGCCTTTAGGCGGCAGAATCGTTCCTTATCCTTCTTATCGGCCTTATCATTCAGATCAGGACCGTAAACAACAGGGAGAAGATATCCACGTATTCCCCCCGCCATATCTTTTCCCTTGTGGACTACAGTAAATCAATCAATCAAAATACTTTATTAGCTTAGCCAATGGCTATCGCTGAAATCAACAACAATTTCCAAATTAATACATATAGTAAGCCAAGCTAAATCTTCTCCAAAGGGGAATATTAAGCATGCGAGCCTGCAAATATCATCATACCACTTGCTACAGATTTGAATACGAAAAATACTTAAACAGGTCAAAGTTTAACAACCAGAGATATCAAAGACATCAAGACAAAACAGTTCAAATTCTCAAATTATATAACAGCGAGTATCGGCAATAGCTGAAATCATCTCAGCATGCTCTTCCAAAAATGAACTGAAATAAAAACAGGCAGACCAATAGTCTTAAAGATAACTACTTGGGACTGCTATTGAATACAACATGATTGACATAATTAAATATCAGTAAATATAGTCAAATATACCCAAATATAATTAAGTGTAATTGGGTGTAATAATTCATTATAATTAAATGTATGGAATGTAATTATAATTAGAAATAAAAATTTAAAATTTGGAATTAGATACCATAGTCCTCTTCCATGTACTGAAAATTTAAAAATTTCTCCCTAACTGCAAAAGCAGCTTGCAAAAAACCTGCCGCAGCACGGGTCAAATTTGAATCAGTGTCTTCCACCATAATTCTTGTCAGAATATAACTAGATCTCCCTGGGTAGCGGCCAAGGTAAGGGGTTAAGTATTGGGCCTGCAAATTATCATAAAGATGACACTCAATCATGATATGTTCGGCTGATTCTACAGCCATCAAGTCAAAAGGGCATAGACGAAGAGTATAATCTACTTTTGATATTCGACCTTCTTGTATCTTAGTAGGCAAAGAGTTCAGCCGGGCACATGAGAAAAAATATCTGGGACTAAATGACTTTAACTGGGTTAAGTAGGTTGCCGTGACCCCCTGATCAGGAACCATTGGCAAGTAATTCCTAAGAAAAGGAGTTTCCCTTATTCGGGTAAGTGCCTGCTGTCTAGTTAAGTCCTTGAATCTTTGAAGTAGCTCAACTTTGAAATGAGCCCCTACCTTGGTCGATATATAATCCTTGGAAAAACCCATCTAGTCTAAAGAGAGACCCATTTTCTCCATCCAGTGATTTACAAAACCATCCTTCTTAATTAACCCTAGCAAGGAATTAGACGCATAACTAATCTTTAGCCAAAGGTTCAGGGCTTCTCTCCTCGCAACAGATTCCCAACTAGACTGTCTGGTCTCTAATCTGATGGCCTCGGTAGGTATTCCAAGTGGCATATTCAATAAGAGCTGAAAAAAAATATTTTGGGGGCCATTAAGGTCTCTCGGTGTCAGAGTAGCCCAAAGTCCTGCTCCATACAAAAATGTTGATCGAACTTTCACATCAAAAATTCTCATGGCCCATATTAATTCAGATCTCCCAGATTGCCTAAAGAATCTTGCAATTGCCAAAGGAGCTCCTCCTATTGCAGATTTGGCTATCTGGTAGTGCCTATTCCATTTGATGTTATATTGGAACGTGACTCCTAGGTACTTAAATTCTCTAACCTGCTGGATCACCTGGCCATTTATAGACCAGGAATAGACTTTCCTTTCTTTGGAGAAAACCAGGATCTTAGACTTATCATAACTAATGTCCAATTTATTCTCCAGACAATATTTAGCAAAAGCTGCTAACTGACGTTGTAACCCGACTTTGGTCTGGGACATTATTGCCAAATCATCCACATAAAGGAGGCACCTTGTTGGTCTAAAAGCTAATTTGGGAGGATGGAATTTAATTTCTACCAGAAGAGGGACTACGTCATTAATGTATATGTTAAAGAGAGCTGGGGCCAAGAGACATCCTTGTCTAACTCCTCGTAACAAACCAATTTTATTGGATAGGTGCCTCTTCTGATCCAATTTTACAGCCATGGCTGCTTGCTTATGGAGACTTTGTATTAATGAAAGTAAGCGTAAATCTATGGAGAGAGCTCTTAGTTTCCCCCAAAGAATTTCTCTATTGACTGAGTTGAAGGCAGAGCATAGGTCCAAAAAAGCTACAAACAGTCTCCCATTTGCTGCCACATATTTGCAGGCTAGATGGTAAAGTATGGCACATTGATCTACCTTTTTGGAATCCGGCTTGCTCTGGATGGATTATATTGCCTGCAGTGAGCCATGCTATTAGCCTATTCAAAAGAATTTTAGAATATAGTTTACTAATTACCCCTAATAGGCTAATTGGCCAGTAATTGGTAGGATCTGACCTACAGCCTTTCTTGTAAATTGGCATCACTACTGCCTCTCCCCAGCCATCTGGATAAATTCCTGTTTCATTTATTACAGTAAACAGTGCTGTTAAATAGGGCACCTACCAGTCTCTGAATGATTTGATTAATTCTATCCGTACACGGTCCATGCCTGGGGCCTTATTATTATGTACTGAGTCAATAGCTTCCATTACCTCTAGTCCTGTGAGTGGTGGCCAAGGGCAGGACAGTTGATCAAAACCCATATCTTGTTCCTGGGGTTCCTGATTAATGGAAAAGATAGTTCTAAAATGATCTTCCCAGGATTGAGAGGATATTGGAAGAAAGCTTCTATTCCTTCCTTGTTTTAATGCACCATTAAGGATTAGCCAGAATTTCCTGGAATTGTTTGTTTCCCTGGCATCAAGCAGGGATTGCCACGTTCGTTTGGCATATTCCCTCCTTTTACATTTAATTAGGGACCGATAATATTTTTTAAGCTAGAAATAATGGGCCGGTAAGTTCATAATCTGTTTCTTCCAATAGGTACGGTAAACATCCATAAAGGCTTGTCTAGCCTGATAACACTCGGCCTCATACCATTTCTGGTTCCTACAATGACCCTCATTTGAGACTTACGGTTCTCTAATTAAATAAGGGGTCAGGAAGTTCATGAATGCCTCATGCTCCCCTATCAGTTGGTGACCTTGACTCTTAGCTAGTACATTAGCTCTTATTGCCGCAACAGATTTGCAGTTCAGAACTACTGCCAGCTGTTGCTCCAATTTATGGTCCCATTTTCTAGGCAAATACTGATCTTGATGACCAGAGTAATCCTTCCTAATCTGCTCAAGAGGGGTGTTTGTGCCCTGATTTATTTATTTTATTTTATTTTATTTATTTATTTATTTAAAATTTATATCCCACCTGTCCTGCCCACAGGGTAGCCTGGGGCGGTGAACAACACTCAGTAAAACAATATAAAATTTTTTAAACAATTTAAAAATACATGTGTGGGAAAATAAGGAGACTGCATGGCCTGGGTCAATGTAATTGCTACATACAATATCAAAGGCAGGTGGTCGCTAAGTGTTCCAGTCCAGAGCGGTCTCTCCAACAAATAGTACGATCATGGAGGTGTTTGTGGATTCTGTCGGGGTTTGTGAAATGGAACTACCCACAGAAAGACCTAATAGTGGGTTAAGTGTTGCTCCATCGAGTTGTATAAACACGAAGGAACAACTACTTACAGTTAAAGAAACGTCGGCTGATGATCAACAGCACATGTCCAATACTGTTTCCCCGAGTAGCGCAAATAAGAAAGAACAACTATGTATAGCCATTAGCCAGGGAATCAATGCTCAGCCATCTACGTCCAGAAATACATCTTTAGATTGTATAACCAAGGAAGGACAATCACCCATAGTCAGGAAAATGTTAGCTGGTACCCAGTCAGTTGTGATTGAATGACAAATTAGGTACCATGATCCTCCCATAATTTCATTTTGCTCTTGGAACATCGCAGGATGGCAGTCACATAAGGACGATCCCCTATTCAAACAATATATTAGTCAAGTCGATATAATACTTTTGCAAGAGACGTGGGGAAAGACTGCAGTCAAGTTGGAAGGGTTCAATTCTTCTTCATCCTCAGTGATTTCATATAAGAAGAAAGGACGTCCAAGCGGAGGGACTGCATGTGTAGTGGCTAGTACACTGGGGTGTACATTTGAGAAAGAACTAAAACTAGCTCCGATTGCACATGGGGTAGTCCTGAGCATAGAGTCAGTTAACATAGTCATACTTTCAGTTTATATTCCTCCTATTAATGCAACCTCCTATGATAGGAGTTTATGGGGTAAGCTTAAAATCTACTTGGAAGAATTGCAATTGTCCTTCCCGGATGCCTTGATTTTTCTGGGGGGGAGATTTAAACGCCAGCATGGGGAAAGACGATGAGGCCTTTATGGACTATTTATCCCCGGACATTGAGATGATGAATCAATGTCCCTGGGATTTAAACAGTCGATTATCCAAGGATGCCCGAATTAATGACTCGGGGCTTAAACTTAAGGAATTGGCCACTGACCTTAATTTAATTGTTCTAAATGTATCATGGCATAATGACTATCCCAGGAGAATTTACCTTCCTCAGAACACAGGACTCCAGTGTAGTCGACTACTTCCTGATAAATTTTGAAATGTTCCCATACATGGTAGATTTTCATGTTGACTGCAGTAAATGGTCACCCAATGGGGTGGAAACGTCCGTGTATCCCCCACCCATGAATGGAAGAGGGCATGGCCCTTGACTCATCCCCATAGGTTGACCACTGGAATGGGCCCATACCTGGAGGGCTTGCGCTCCGTAAGGCACCAGCCCGCCCCCAAATTGCATGGGCTTACTTGATTGCTGCGGCAGCGGTCCAGGGCCCACTGCCCCCAGGCAGAGGAGGCTCCCATCCCCGAAGTGGGTACCTATGCCCCATTTCACCATAGGTGGGGGTCTCATTGCCCCCTCCCACCGATGTTCCCACCCCTGCCACGCTGCTGGGCGCTCACCACCCTTGTGTTGCGCTCCCCTACTGCCCCTCTCAGGGCACCATTGGGGTGCTGACTGCCCACATTGGGAATGTGCCCACCGCCCCATGCCTTGATAAGCTGGGGGATGGGCTGGGATGGGCAGGTACCCACCTGCCCCCATGCCTTGGTAAGCTGGGGGGTGGGCTGGACCGGGCAGGTACCCCCCACCCCCATCGCTCTCATACTTGCATATGCTGAGGGTACAGGTGCTTGTTCTGGTGGTGGCAAAGGGGACTGGTAGGCATCAGTCATGGCTTGTAGTCCTCGCTCCAATGCTTCAATCTGCCTGATCGTGTCTGGGTCCTCTTGTTCCTTTTCTTCTTCATCCGCCCCGTGTGCTCTCATGGCATTGCTCCTGTCAGGGGAACAGGGCGCTCCAGTCTGCCTTGCTCTCTGGCAGGGGGGTGCCTGATGCAGAACCGGGTCTGATCCTATCACTGCCAGTGCTCCCTCTGGTGGGCCCAAATCCGGTGCCACCCGCTCTCTGAGTGCCTCTGCTGGTTGCTTCCGCCATCTACGCCCTGTGATGGGGGGGTGAGGCACCTTCCCGATACCTAGGCAGCGGTACCATCCTCCTGCTCCCCCACCTAGGCTCACCAGTCGGGGGAACCGTGACTTCAGGCGATGATCCTGTGCTCGGCCCAGGTGCCGGGGTTTGTGCTGGAGCTCCCCAGGAGGGCCCGGGCAGGTCCTGGGCCCAGTGCACCTCCATGGGGGGATCTCCCCTCCCTTTCCTTGAAATACTCAGGGCCTTGCCCTGTTCAGGGAGCCCCGTCCCTTGTCCAGGGCTCCATGGGGTGACCCTGCTGCCCTGCCACCATCTCGCACCCGGCCAACTGCTCCTGGAAGGACAGCATTCCCTCACTCCCTGTTCACTCACCGGAGCCTGGGTGGTTTCCCGCCCCCCTCCTCTCGCCGTGGCAGGCACCCTCCCCGCTGCTGCCCTGGTCGGCTGAGGGGCCAGGTTGGGCTGACTCCTCTTTTTGGCCCTCCCCATGCTTCTTCACCACCCTCCTCCCCTCCGCTCAATTCACTATAGTAGAGAAGAAGGGGGGGGTGCATGCCGTGGGCCCGGGTACCATCCTTCGCTGGCGCGCACCTCCAGGGGTGAATTTGGGGGACAGAACTCTCCCTCATGCGCCACGTGCCAGCCGCATCTTTGTCACTGGCCCCCTCCTCAACTCCCTGAGGTGAGGGGGCAAGGAAAAAGCCACGTCTCCTTAGCTGCGGTGCCGCTGTTGCTGCTGTTGGCACCGGGCTCCCTCGGTGAATGACAAGGGAGCCACCCGAGCTGGTGGTGAAGCTCCTCCCATCAGGGGAGGGCCCTCCCCCTCCCCACTGTGCTGCTCGGTTGGCCGGCAGCTCGTTGCCAGGGGAACCTGGCTGGGTCGTTCCCACCAGCGCGCTTTCCTTCTATTCCCGCCGCAGCAGCCTTGCTGCAGCGGGGAGCGCAAACCTCCCCGGGTCCCTGTCTCTTCCTCAGGGGAGCATGACAAGGGGCCCATTGGCCACCATTGCTGGCAGTCAGGGGCTAAAAACCAATATTTCGAGGGGGGCTATTGCCTCTGGAGACCCTCGCTTTGGAGGTTTCAAAAATCTGTGACTGTAAAGCACTGCATATGCCTAGTAGTGCTATGGAAATGAAGAGTAAGGTCAGATTCCTTGTGCCCAAAACTAGGGCCCTCCAGGTTCCTGCTCCAGCATCCTTCCCTGAGAATCCTAGATCTTTTACACAAAGTAAACTGACTTTTATGCGGATTGACCCTCTGCCATCTGTGGACTTGCTGATTGCAAGTTCTCCTCCATCTGCTGTGAATGATCAACATCCGTATGCATACTTTGACATCTTAGACTGTGGTGAACATCCTAATATAACTACTAATGCTAATATTCAGGATTTTGTGGATGGTTTTGCTACTGATACCAATGGATTTATTGATAAAGATTTTCCATTTTGTCCTATATTTTATTCGTATGTGGAGGGGCTATTAGATATCAAAGAACTTTGAATTGGTTTTAAGATTATGTTGGGAGGATTGTGGCATGAATTTGAACAATGGAAATATACCCAGTAAGAAGACTAAAGGTGGGGTGGGGGTAGAGATTTTTTAACACAAACAGAAGTTTTATGTGTAGATGTTAGTAGTATGTGTCTGGAAGTAAATCCTCATGGGTTACAAGATGCTTCCTGGATTACTACAGATGATCTCTCTATGGCACCAGAGGACACTGGTCCTGACAGGTGGGAGGTGTATAGTCTTGCTAATTTGGATTCTATAGCTGATTGTTGAAACAAGGATAAAGGTCCTGGGGAGGATACCAGAGTTGTGATGGAGATAGAATCTGAAGAAAGAGAATTTGGAGTATTGAAGGGTATTAGAAAGTTCCTGGGGTATGGCCACTTTCTAATAGTTATAGGTGGGCACAGACCTTGGTTTTTAATTTACCTGTAAAGAAATGCTATATGATTAACCCAGTATTAATCAAGATATAGCTGAGTTTCTGTCAGATAAATTGGGCTATTCCTTGTTGGAAGAATCTATTGAATCAATTCATTGTTTGATTCCCTGAAATTCTTATGAGAGGTTTGAAGTGACATTTACAAATTGGAATACAACCCAGCAAATTTGGAAGGATAGAAATAGGCTGAAGGGTATGGGTTTGTTTATTTCTAGAACAGAAAATACTTTGGCAAGATCAGTTCTTTATTGTTTATTGCCGTTTGAGATTTTGTATTCTTTAGACTCTAAAATGGCAAAAAGGACTTCCACCCATCTCTACTCCCCTTGTGAGAGAAGGATTTAGTGTTAATTGTGCAAGTAGGTTGAATGAGGCCCCCTCCGCTGATAACTCTGTAGTATTACAACAGGAATGACCGCAGGCTTTGAAACTGAGGAGGATGTACAAAGATTAAAATTACTTTCATGGAAGACACTGGGTTTTAAATGTAAAATAGGGGTTCCGGAATGTTTTAAATTTCTTTCTAATTCTGATTTTATTGTTTTAGAAGAGACTTGGCTTGGAGAGGAAGATGGCAGTTCAGTTTGTTTGCCTGATTTTAGCACTTATTTCAGAGCTGAAATAAAACAATCCAAATGTGGAAGATGTGTGGCTGGCCTTGCATGATTAGTCTGTCTCATTGGTTGCTCAGATAAATCACAAGAAGCTTGAGAGTGATTTTCTTTACAGGCTTTTTGTTTTGATTTTATAGATTCTTTTTCTCCAGTTGTATTAAATGTTTATATTCCTCCCAGGGGCTCTGCTTTTTATAATGAAATAATATGGGAGACCTTACAAGCCACCATTGAATTATTACAAGACAGATTTCCCAGAGCTGTTTTTGTGCTATTTGGGGATTTAAATGCCAGGATATGCTCAGTAGATGAGGGTGGTGGTATTTTGGGTGAGCCTTTAAGGGGTATGACTTATTCAGTTCCTCAGAGGACATCTGAGGATGCTGTGATAAATAGCTCTGGGTGAAAATTAGCTGATATTTTATCCAGGTTCAATTTTAGGGTAGTAAATGGTAGCGTGTGAAGAGATATGTGTGGCCATTACATATATACTTCCTTACGCGAGAGGGTGGGGGAGTATAATAGTTTGTGATAATTCTAAAATATGATTGGGTATTTATTGTGGATTTTGTAGCTTCTGCTGGGGGTGGGGTATAGTGATCATCAGCCTCTTCAGCGGATACTGAAATTGAAATTGTTGAACTCTACTCATACGAAACCCCAAATTGTACTTAGAGACTTGAAGGGGGTCGATGGTATAGACCATAAGCAGCAACAGTTTGTCTCGATAAATTCAGACCCAGAAGCCATAGGGTATTTAGGGCAAAGGCTATTGCTCAAGTTCTATATGGTGTGGTGGAGGTTTGAGGCGTTAAGGATTTTAAAATCCTAAAAAATCCCTCCAAATATTTTTCTTCATCAATTGTTAGCCCTTCCTAAAAACATACCGGTGGTGATGATGAGGACCAAGGTGGTGGAATCCTCCATTCTATCTAGAGCCCATAAAAGGCTCATTAATTGGTTTAGAGTTTCAATATGGACTCAAGTCGTCTTCCTTGGCAGGGTCTTAAGGAACAACTTGAAAATTCTACATCGATGAGAGCTTATTGGTTTGATTATATTAGACTTTTATTAAATAATTGGGGCTTTTCTGTATTGGGTCAAAATATGAATTTATCGAGACAAGCTATATCCCAGACTTCTGCTAGAATAGATGATATAGACAAACAATCTGATTTAGCGGCTCTGTATGAATACAATGTGTCTCCTTAGTATCCTTTTCTTAAAACTAACTTTGTTATGATACAATATATTAGGATACTGAAATGTAGTGTTTGAAGGAATTTTTTTATTGTGTTTCAGTTTAAAACTTTTTATTCTGCTATCTTAGAGAGGCAATGATATAAAAGTTTATTGAGAGAGCTTAGGCTATGCCCTTGTTAAACTGGACTGTGCAAGACTTGTCTCATTATTTTTTAGAATGTCAAATGTATGAAGAATTGCAGAAGGAATGAATGGATTTCCCCACATTTGTCTTACAATATATTTTTTTTATAACACTGCCCAGAAACTTGAATTGCTTTTGAATAATCAAAATCCAGATTGTATCTGTAAGATAGCTATTTTTGCTAAATGTGCTGTTCAGAACTGAGAGAAGATGTGTTTGCATATTGCCTGTGTTGTCTTTTGTTTTTTGTGTCTTGGATTTGCTTGGGTGTTTTTTGATTTAACTATTTATTATTATATATATTATTTCTATGCCCTGTTATATCATAATGGCTTTCTTCTGCTAAATGATGAATAAAAATGATTGATTCAAGAAACAGGTTGATAAACTGAAGTGGATTCAGAGGAAAGCAACCAAGATGATAAAGGGGCCAGAATCCAAGCCATATGAGGAAACGCTGAAAGAACTAAGTATGTTTAGCGCAGAGAAAAGAAGACTATGGCCTTTTTTTACAGGGACGTCACCTACCCACAAACACCCATAAACACCCATCAGATGGGTGTGAGAGTGTCTGTGTAAATGTCCACGAGTGGGCAGGTGCGTGTTCACGACCCACCCACCAACACCTATGGAGGTGGAGGGAAGGAGCTGGCATGCTCCGTGGGTGGAGATGGGTGTTCAACACCCAACCGTCCATGTAAAAACCATGACACCCACACCCATGGGAATGGGTCCACCGAGACCACAGAGAGATGGCTAGAGAGGCCACGCAGGGGCCCTCCATGCAGACACGCCCACCCAGGGAGACACCGGACGCCTGCCTGGGAGCCCGTAAAAGGGATCCGAAACAGGACATGGGTGCGCTGGCTCCCAGAATGTCAGAACAGAAAGCCGCCAATAAGATGAAGGGAGCCAGTGCCGCTACATGCGTGGGAAGGGCCAGCATAAGCAGAGGGACCCCAGGATGCTCAGGGGAGGGGGGGAAGCTGCCCAATGGACTGGAGGTGGGAGGTGGGAAGGACGGCTAAACAGAGCACACCTGTTCCACCACAGGGTCAAGGGCACACTACTGTGGCTGTGCCACCCGCAGCACCCCACACCACCACAGCCACGGGGTATAGGGCAGGGAGTGCCAGCGACAGTGAGGTAAGAGCGAGGGCACCCCAGGAACTCGGGGAGGGGGGTCCCGCACACCAGGAATGGACACCAACACAAGGGAGGCCAGGGAGGCCAGCAGATAGCTAATGGTTTGCACCCCCACCCCCAGGAGAGCACCCAGACAGAGGAGCAACACACCACCGGGGAGACGACTGAGGAGGGTCCCTGTGACAGTCAGGTAAGCTGCCTGGGAACCCTCCACAAGGGTGCACAGGTGGGCAGTGTGGCAGATGCTAACCCCTCTGTAATACCGCCCCCCCCAGGAGACAACCAGCTCCGCTGTCACCACAGCTACTGGGTGGATCCCATGCTGCCCAGCTGGAGGGCCCCCCCACATGCGGTACTCAAAAGGGGGAGCCCTGGTCGAGGCAGGAGACCAAGGACTTCATATGCATGTGGGGGGCTGAAAAGGTCCAGCATGACCTGGTGCGCAGCTACAAGACCAGACAGCTCTATGAAGCCATCACCCAGGAAATGTAGTGGCAGGGGTACAATAGGGACAGAACCCAGTGCATGCAGCAGGCAAAGGACTTGAGGTCCGGATATAAACATATCAAGGACAACAATCTGAAGTCTGGCCATGCCGTGCGCACAACGGAGTTCCACGATGAGCTGGACTGGTTCCTCTGCATGGATGGGGACATAGTTGCCTCCCACATACATGGCACCACCTTCGCCAGGGGCAGATGGAGGGCACTCACAACATCAACCCCCGCCCGACCACCCGGAGCAGGGGGAGGCCAGTGCCTCAGGCAAGGCCATCCAGGATGCAGGAGGGGACATCCCCATCACACAGGGGGAGGAGGCAGCCTGGGAAACTGCTCACACATACACAGCACCCTCCGCATGCACCCACAAAACTCACAGGGCTATGGCCCGCAGGGACAGGGGGCACACGCAGAACGGACGGTGCCTCTCACAGCTGTAAACCAAGCCACATGGGTTACCGGCCCCCAAAGGGACTGCAGAGGGAGGGCCCATGGAGGTAGTACCACGGGGCATGCCCACAAGGGAGCGCGGTGACAGCACAGGCGCGGGTGGCAGAGGGGCCCAGCAAAGTGGTCCGACAGAGGGGACAGGGATAATGGGACCCCACCCGACCAGTAGGGAGAACCATTTAGTTCAATGGGGTCTGAATTTCCAAACTTTGTTCGGGAGTTCAGACTGAACTCGAATAGTTTGGTCGACCGAACTGAACCGAATTTCTGAACTTGGTTCTGTTCGCCCATCCCTAATAAGCAGGCCCCAATGCCCCTTGAGCAGCCTGAATGCCCACTCCACCACACTCTCCGGTGTGCAGGCCATGGGATAGGCCCTCATGAGCCATGGGCTCAGCGGGTAGGCAGGGTCCCCTATCACCACAGGAGCCATGGAAACCCCCTCGATGACCCGGTACAGGCTGGGGGCTATCTCCCCGTCAAACATACGTGCATAGAAGGGGGATGCCCGCAGTATGCGCACATTATGGTTCCTCGCTGACATGTCCGTAAACAAGGCCCTGTGATCTACTACAGCCTGGAGATTGATGGAGAAGGCCTGACTCCTGTTCAGGTAGTTCATCTTGGCGTGTGGGGGACGGATAATGGGAATGTGTGTGCTGTCTATCGCCCCTATGCAATGGAGAAAGCCCAGGTCTTCAAAGTCGTGGATCACCACCTCTGGATCCTGGAGCTGGATGACCTGCTCCAGCAGCAGCTCCACGATCAGGTCACACATGTCGTGGAGTGCCCTGTTAACGGTTGTGGTCCCCACCCCAATGCTCCGACAGGAATCGGGGGTGGCCAGTCTCCACACGGCCATGGCCAAGTGCATCCCTTGTGGCAGTGGATACCGCATGTTGGTCTCCCACTTCCAGAGATGGGGATTCAGGAGCTCTCCAATCTGGGCCAAGAGGGATCGGCTCATGCGGAAGTAGTCCGTCCACTCCTCATCCGTCCAGGTGGCCAGCATATTCTCCCACAGTTCATTCATTTGGGACCATATCCAATGCAGCCTCCATGTTGGGACAGTGACACAGCACCCGTATAGGTTGAGTGGCCACCGGGACAGTATGAGACGCATGTTGTGGGACACTGCTGTTCCGAAGATGGAATGTCGCCTGTCAGCTACCCTCTGTGCCCAACTCAGCGATGCAGTTCGCCGCAGGTTGGCAGCCCTCCTGTGCGTTCGCCATGGTTGTAGAAGTGGTGACCTGGCAGCAGTAGCTCGGCCCATTGCTGCAACACCAGCCCCAGAATCATGAAGCAGGTGGACAGAACTGTTAACAGGACAGCCCTCGCTTGCAGGGGCTCATCAGCAGGCAGCATGGTACCACCAACCACACGCCAGCCCGAGGGAACCCCACCGGTACCTGTGAAGGATCACCGAGCTGCTACCTGACAAGGTGGTACGTGGGGGGGGGGGGAACGTGAACTAGGGCCACTCAGCTGTACCAGTGCCATTCCATACCCACCCAGTCTGTCAACGGCCTGTGCACCTACCTACCACCCTCGTGCGATCTGTGCCCTCAACCCCGAAGGCCTGTGTGCCCTGCACACCCGCACCATGAGTCCCACGTCCCCTGCAACCCCAAGACTGGCCCGGGGTTCTGGGTACAGCTATGATGGGGGAGCCGCTCACCACACCTGCCTCCCCCTGCCCCCCGCTCCTGCCCCCTGTACAGGCCACCAACAACAACGTTGTCTCGACGCTCCCTGTCACTATCACCTCCCATATAACAGGCCCAATCGACCTCTCACTCTACCCCCTATGCCCGGCCACAGCAACCTGCACCCATGTATACTCTGGTAGGCCATGCTGTGTGGCCAGCGATTGGTGCTGTACCATGGTTGTGTTCAGCACACCTGATAGGGATCCCCCCTCGCCGGGCTTCCAGCACACACACACACCTCTCATAGACCACATGACAGTCATGGGGTCAGGGGCGGCCCGAGGTGCCTCAGTGGGCCAGGGGCCAGTCCGATCCCTGTGCTTCTGCCGGGACCCCTTGCGTTCCCTGGCCAGGGCGCATCTGCACCGGCCTTGCTATTGTCACAGCATTTGAAGGCCATGGCACTGTGCAGCTGGGTTCCATCACAATAAGGTGGCTGGAGTGTGTGATTAGCTCCCTGGTAGAGGCAGCTGTGGCCTTGCTGATCTGTCACCGCTACCGCTGGTATGCACCCACCCCGTGCGTGGGGCAGGGGTTCACAGGCCCGAGCAGCCATTCCACTATTAGCTGTGTACAGCCTCAGCCCAGCTAGCACTGCACAGCCTCTCGCGCTGCGCTCATGCATTGCCGCTCTCCATAAGACCCCAGCTCAAGTTGCGGAGCAGTCCTCGGACTGGTCATGGCAGGGTGCAGAACCGGCCCTGAGGCTGGCAGTGTTGCAGGGGAGGTGTGGTCACCCTGTACCAACATACTGTTGGGAATGCTGTGGCAGAGCTGCAATGTCCAGCTGCTGATGAGTGACCCCCTGTCGGTGGGGGATGGCTTCAATCTCCTGGCACGGTACATGTGGGTGATCGGCCATCCAGTCGGGGGTCTGGCTTCCTGCCAGCATGCCAGGGAGCTTGGGTTTGCCCTCCTTCAACAATCTCAGTGGGGGCACCCAGCTGCTGTTGTTGTGCCATAGACAGCACCAGAGATCACGACTATTCTCCAAGTGGCTTCACGTCCGGAGTATGGACTGGCGTTCCAGGCTGGGGGTCCCCTTGTGGCCACCGACAACACCAGCATCCTGCTGCATGTCCATGGTTTATCCCATCTGCGATCGAACTGCCAGGATATTCTTGGGGAGCTCGGCCTGTTACCCGCCAATGTTGGGGGACTACTGCTGACTGGGACCCCTACCACACGTGAACTTGGTGCCCTGCGATCAGTGATGAACCTATCAGATGTCACAGCTGCAGTTGCCACAGGGAACCCGCTCCTACCCTGTTTCATGGTGGATGTGCATATGCTGTCCCAGGGATTCCACAGGGGCCTCTTCACCTAGAAGTGTCTTGTCCCAGGGAAGCTGTTCCTGGGGCATCCTCCGGCCTCTCCCTGAGCTGAGAGACCCGACCGGCCCCTCAGTCGCGCTGTTATTGCCATGCCTGTGCTGTGGCCTGACTCCTCCTGGGGCCTGGTGCTCCGGCCCCATGGACTGTGTGACCCGGTGGTGGGCTGACCCATATGCTGAGCCCCCTTGCTGCCTTGGTACACTCTAGCCCCCATCCCTGTAGCATTCTCTGCTGCCTCCATTCCTCTTGGAATGGCTGCACCTGTGCCCCTGTGTGCTGGTTGTATGGAACGGGCGGGAGTCCGTGCTCACCCGGTCACTGGCCTCTGTTTGCCTGTATCCTCCCTGTTCCACCCCCCCCAATAAAGACCTTGCCTGTCACAATACCCCCATGTGTGCTTTAATGTATGTGTGCTGCCTGATCACCAGTCCCACAGCTATGGCCTTATCTGTGTGGGTTGGTTACTTTGATCAGGGTCCTGGGGAACTGTGCTGTGGATCACTGGGAATGTCTGGTGGTGCACTGTTCTGCAGCCCCGTTACCCATTGGTTGCATCCACCCCTGGACTGCCTCGATTGCCCCCGCCCCTGTCGTCCCCTGTCGGTTCCCATCATCGGCACTGTTGGCGATGGATGGGCTGCAAGGGAGACGGGGCACTGACCTTGAGTGAGGCCTGTTCCAGGACCATTGGTTGGCTGCCTGTGGACCCCCTTGCTGTGTGCAGGTGGGGTGCTGCCTTGGGTGTCCCGGGGTCACGGTGTTGGTTGCACGTGGTGTGTGCTTCTTGACCCCTCCTGACCCTTGCCTTGCACCTCATTCCCTTGACCCTCTCTCTCATCCCTTCTAGCTACCCTGGTTGTGTTCCTGGCCATTCTCCACCTGGCATATCTGGCCAGACAGCTCCAGCATGCCGCCTCAGACCTCCATGCAGGGGCCCGGTTCTACAGGGAGATTGGTGAGTGTGCTGCGTTTGTGCTGGGACCTCTCCCTGGTTTGGGGGTGCACGTTGTAGGGGCCCATGGTCCCATCCTGATGGCACCTTCACTCTCTCCCTTAGTGCAGGTGATGATTGCAGAGCAGACCCGGGAACAGGAGGCGGTTGTGAAGCTGTTGCTGCAACCCCTAGAGTGGGTGCGCCGGTTCGATCACGCACAGGTGGATTATTGGGGCCAGGCTTGGGGTCAGCATCCCTATTGAGGGTGGGGAGCCACCCCACATGCCTGATGTCTGTGCTGCCTCCCCACCCCTTTGTACCTTGACCCTGTCCCACCCTGTTCCCCTTTGCCAATAAAGTTGCTTTGTCCCCTTCTCCGTGTGTGTGTCATGACATTCCATTTGGGCCGGTCGCTTGTGTGGATGCCTCTTGGTGGTTGTGGCATGCTTGTCTGGCAGGGGGTGTGCGTCTTGTGCCCCCCCCCCACGGTGTTTGTGCTGCAGCTCTGTCGTTCCCTTTGGGGGTGACCCTGGTTTCCCTGGCCTGGAGCTTTGGTCACCTCTTGGCTGCCTGTCTTGGCTTCCTCTGTTCCCCTCGGGACCTGTCTCATTCCCCACCCCTTTCCCTCTGGTCCCTTGGGCTGGGGGTCTGTCCCCTTGTCCGCTGCCTTGCCCCCTTCCTGCCTTCATGCTGATTCCCCCCCCCCTTCACCCACTTGCCTCCATTGTTGGTGTGTGGAGAGCTGCAGTGGGTTTGCTGGCGGTTGGTGTGGTTCATGGTTCCTCCCCCACCCCCTGCCATTCCCTGCCAGGCTGCCTGTGCTGTGGGCATCCATCCCTGCTGCCATGACCACCTGTGTCCCGTGCCCGGCTCATTTTCTGGGGGCCTTGGGATGGTGTGTGTGGGGCCTCTGCCAGGGGGTTGGGTGTTTGTGTTGGGGTCCCCTGCTGCTTTGGCCCTCTGCCTTCCTCCCCTGTGCCCCTTCCCGTCCCCCCCACTGGGGTCCCCCCACCTCCTTGGCCATGTAGTCCTTCCCTGTGTGGTTGTGTTCACTGTTGTGTGTGGGCAGGTTCTGATTTGTGGGGGGTCCGTGGCACCCAGCTTTCTGGCCTCTGTCACGGGGCTGGCCGGGGGCCACTACTTTGTGTCTCCTGTCATCCCTGCTTCCTCCTACCCTGCCTGCATGGGGTCTGGTGGATCAGGAGCGGAGCTGCGTGCCACAGCTTTGTTTGCCCTCGGTCCGCCATGCTGTCCCGTCGCTGTGCTGGGCGGGGCTTCCCCGTCATTCAGTGTCTTGGGTGTCCATGTAACTTTCATGGGTGTTTACTTGGTGTTTCCCGGGGTGGGTGTTTGGCCGATGGGTGTGTGCCAGCCCCTCCCCTTCCATTCCACAACCCCCTGCGGCGCTGTCCGTGTACACATCACCCGGCTCGGCACTGCCGGGTGTTCGCCGGGTGTGCTCGCCCACCCATCTCCACCCACCGGGCCGACAGCGGCGTCCGTGTAAAAAAGACTTTNGTGCCAGCCCCTCCCCTTCCATTCCACAACCCCCTGCGGTGCTGTCCGTGTACACATCACCCGGCTCGGCACTGCCGGGTGTTCGCCGGGTGTGCTCGCCCACCAATCTCCACCCATCTCCACCCACTGGGCCGACAGCAGCGTCCATGTAAAAAAGGCCTAAGGGAGGAAATTATAGCAATTCTTAAATACATAAAAGGATGCCACAAAAATATGGTGAACATTTGTTTTCCACTGTTATAGTAGAAGATAGAACAAGAGGGAATGGGGTTAAATTACAGCAAGGTAGATTTCAGCTAAAATTAGGGAAAACTCTTAAATGTAAGAACTATTGAACAATGGAATAAATTGCCTTGGGAGGTTGTAGAATCTCCTTCCATGGAGGTCTTCAAAGCTGTCTGGACAAACATCTGTCTCTGATGCTGTAGGCAGAGGAATTCTCCCTTGGAACAGGGAGTTACTTTTGAGGTCCATTCCAACCCTACAATTCTATGATTCCATGAATCAGTGTAGACATGGCATGACTCTTTTCCTATTGAAGCAAGCTGGTGGGTGGTTAATCAGTGCAACATGGATAGAGACAAATTTAATCCACTAATGCATTTCTGCTTTTGATTGACCCATTAAATACATTTCCAGAGGCTATGCTTCTATGTCCCAAATGAAACTTATTGTAACAAATAAGCTGGCTGTAGGACTCAGATTGTTTTGTTTGTATAGTGAAGGTGGTGACAGATTTCCAGCCCCCTCCAAAGTTCATGGACATTTACTGTAATATCCCCTCCACCCCCCCTTTAAATTATAGTTTAAACAGAGGTTGCTTTTTTAAAATTTGTGGATTTTTTTCTCCATTGTACCCTTTAAAGCACATCCCTCAGATTATCACCGTGGCATTTGGAAGTATGTAAATGTTTTGCAGATGTTATACTGTACTGCAACCAAACTTGGCTTCATCAGTTCCACACACACATGATAAAATGGCATTGGCTCTGAAAGAAATCCAAGGCAGTAAGCTTGGTAGAATCTCTCTTCTTATATAAAGATTTTATGCACTAATTGATTAAAACCGGAGCTTGTTTCTTTCAATGGTCATATGATAGCAATCATTTCAAAGAATGAAACATCTGAACGTCTTAAAGTTTCTGTGATTGCACTGTCAAGCATATTTATTTCTAGTGACATATTGGTGTATATATAAAAGTTAAAGATGCATAACCACTAAAACTTCCCAAAATATTTAATCTAATTGCATTTCACAGTTGTTGGTTTCTGTTTATATATAAATATATAATATGCATTTCACATGACGTATTATACCTGATCTTCACCTTCAGTGAATACATACTAATCCTGTTGACTTGAGCATTTTCAACATGAACAAACGTGAAACTGCTTTATGCATTGGCAACAGCACTTCAGTTTATTGATATAAAATGTTTGGACCAGTGTTAATCATGTAAATTCTCAGAGAAATCTACGATGGAGCCAAGGTGGGGGTTATGTATCAGTAATGCCAACTGATTTTACATTACTGTACTACATCATACTATGTTAAGTGCTTTGGAAGTACCTAAACTTAATGAGATCAAATCCTCCTTTGTTACTCAAATTTAATTCAAGTGCAGCTTCTTTGAATCGGATACATTTTATACCAGTTTGTTGGGAGAAAGTTCCATATTAATTTAATTTAATGTGATTTAGCTTGATTTAGCTTAATTTTTTTCTGACCAGAATCTTGAATCTGCTTTGTGTGGTCAGTAAATCAACATTTATAGAAACAACGAATCATCTAAATATACCATCATTTAGAGTTGAGTGTGACACAGGCTGGATTGGGGAAGAGCATACAGTGAACTTCCAGTTATGTTAATTGTCTGGGGGACATCAAAACCAGTAAGAAAGCCAGACCTTTGGATAAGTGGAAATGCTTACTTGCACTGCGGTAGCACTGATCTGTAGATGGAGAAAATAAAATTAGAGCTGAAACTCGGTCCTTGGAAAACTTCAGAATCTACCTGGGATTCCGGTACTCAGTTCCAAAGTTCAAAGTTCCGAGTACTAAGGCTTAGGGCCGGGACCCCAGGGCAATTACCGGGTACCGGATTTACCAGATTCCGGTTTCCAAAAAACCGGATTCCCAGATTAAATCCGGTATACCGGTACCGGATTTATTCCATTGATTTCAATGGGACACTGTCCCCATTGAAATCAATGGAATAAAAAAATTGAATCCCCCCTCCCCTTCCCAGGCTGCGCAGGTGGAAGGGGGGACACCCCCCACCCACCCTGCCCAGCCTGGATTTAAATCCCCTGAGTGTCCCACTGCAGCTCCGGGCCGCCGCCGGCAACCCAGAGCCAGCCCCAGTACCAGCGGCCATACCAGCAGCAGCCGGTAAGTATACTGTATGATCCCTGGGGGGGGGGTTA
>QEPC01014514.1:1882650-1892801 GCA_003113815.1 Sphenodon punctatus
GGAAGTTCCCCGGAAGGCCTACCAGCATCTGAAGCCGGCAGCCACAGCCGGCCCTGAAGCCGCCGGACCGCTGGAGCTCAATGAAGGTACGAGATCCCTGGGTGCGGGAACTTGGAAGTAGGGTGATCCCTGGGGGGAGGTGTTAACACCCCCCCCCAGGGATCATGCAGTATACTTACCGACTGCTGCTGGAACAGCCACTGGTGCTGGTGCTGGCTCTGGGTTGCCGGCGGTGGCCCGGAGCTGCAGTGGGGCACTCAGGAGATTTAAATCCAGGGTGGGCAGGGTGGGTGGGGGGGTGTCCCCCCTTCCACCCACGCAGCCTGGGAGGGGGAGGGAAACGCGTTTTTTGGTGGGTTTTTTTTTTTACATTGCGGCCATTCATTTGAATGGCCGCAATGTAAAAAAATCCGGTACCGGGAATCCGGGAAATGGCCTGGATTACCGGGTTGAATCTGATAATGCCGGTACGCCCAGTACCGGCATTATCGGATACTGGAAGATCCGGTTTTCCCACCCCTACTAAGGCTGGATCTCAAAAAATAAATTCAAGTGCTGTAACCATTGTGCGCATGATTGGAGTGATCCAGATGATTGACCGGGACCCCATAGCTTCTCTGAGCTAGGAAACAAAGCTTAGTGCCATAGTTGGTAAGAGGGGGATATGGGAGGGGACAGTTGAGTGATGGACAAACCAGATGGCAAGTTTTGATTGGCTGGAAGAGGCAAAATAAAAGTGTCTGTACAGCCATTCTCTATTTAATTTGGCTGTGTGTACTACCCTGCTGATCTGTAAGTGATTGGCTTGAGGGGGGAGGGAGGGGTGTCTGGCCTGGCCTGGCCTGGCCATAGGGGCAATGCTGGGGGTGGGGGTTAGCTGTTTCCACCATGCCATGATTTATTTATTTTTAAAAAGTGGGTGCCACACTGCTTCTGCCTGCTGATTGGCACCATGGAGGCCAGAGGGATCTCTGCCTAGATCCACTTTCCCTGGCCTGAGCTGTTCATATTCTAGGGGCAATGTCAGGGGTTGCCACCAGTGCCAAATATACTTAAAGTCTGTTTGTCTTTCTCTCCTGAAAGAGGAACCTTGATTCCTGAAAGAGAAACAGTAGAAATCAGTACCCAAAGAGTCCCATAGGGACTATTGGGGGGGTCTGGCTAAAGTTATGGAGCAGAAGTGTAGCTCATCTGCTGCCCCTTGGTAACTAATTATGAAGATCTGTAGGGCAGTGGTTCTCATACTTCTTAAACTGCACCCCTGTTCCTCTTGGCTGTGGTACTTAAGGCCTCCAACTACATACACCTATGTATCTGCCCAGGCTTGGGAAGGGAACAGCATGGTGGGGAGCATCAGGAAACAAGTCTTTTGGGGTCAGGGCACAAGGGCATGGCTCCCAGCTCCTTTAGTAAAATATTATTGCAGCTGATTGAATAAGACTCAGGAAATCCTAAATGAGGTATGTTTATCTGAAGCTGCATTCATTGGCCTGGCTGTACTGATAAGCTACTTCATTTTCATGAGAACAAGGAGAAGAGAGCAACAACAGAATTAGGGGATCACTTGTGATAAGACAAATAAAATGCAGGGCACTAGTTAAACTAGCCAAAGGCTGCAGCCAGTCATTGTAACAGCAAGGTTCCACTTATAAAGAATGCTGCTTAAAAATGACTAAACTCTCCTCCGTCCCACAAGTGCTCCCTTAGAAGTCAAAGAGCTGAGTGGCATTTGGCCTGATAGACTTTCTTAAAATGCATCCTGCTTCAGTGATCAAGACACCCTACATATTTAAATATGATCCCCACCCCCACCCTCTTATGAATCCACATCTAAGGGTAATTTCAGATGTTAAGAGATCAGTCAACCACCCTGAATCACAGTGGATTCAGGGTGGTGGCTATGATCCCGTGCATGTCTGTTTGAGCCCCGCCAGATGTTCACCATGATGAATTCCTGGTGGGGTTCATCGCTAACCACTGTTCTGGAGGTGAGGCCAGCCTCCCCTCCAGAACTGTGGTTAGGTTGGCCACGATCTGGGACAGGGCTGGGAATGGCCACGGGTAACAACCGTTATCCAGCCCCATCCCAGAACCAGGTTCCAACCATGGGACGGGTTCTGGCGCAGTGGCCTGATTGGCCACTGCACCCGCCCGTCTCCCCAAGGGTGGGTGGCCATTGAAGCACAGAGGGGCAGGGCTGATTGGCCACACGTCGTGCCCCATAGCCCCGCCCCCTCCCTGATTCCCCTCTGTGATCAGGCTGGGACGTCTAAAGGACAGCCGGTCTGATCATGGACCGGGATCCAAGATGGATCCCAGTCCAGGGTTCAGCGTGGCAGGTTGAAAGGCCCATCATGTTGGAAATTACCCTAAGCCCTAATCTTTTCCCTCTTCCCAGTCTTACACCTCGACCTGATCTTCGGCTCTGGCCTTGAGGCGGGGGGTCCAGTTGTGGGGGAGGTGACAGTGGTGCCCTTGTCGTGGACGGACCATTACCTCCTTCAGGCCGGTCTTTTAGCGCGCCCCCTCCAGAAGGGGAAGGGACCAGTTAGGATGGTCCGCCCTCGGAGGCTGATGGAACCCCAGCGGTTCCAGGAGGTCCTGAGGGAGCTTACCCTGGATGTGGACGGTCACTCTGTGGATGAGCTGGTCCGGCATTGGAACATCTTGCTGGAGGAGGCCATTGACAGGGTGGCTCCGAGGCGCCTTCTGCCTCGGTCTCGTCACCGCAGGACCCCTTGGTTTACTGAGGGGCTGCGGTGTATGAAGCGTGTGGGCAGGAGGCTAGAGCGACGCTGGCGTCGGACTCGGTCTGTCTCCGATCGTCTTCTCCATAGGGCCCATTTGCGGTCCTATGTGGAGGCTGTGAGGACGGCGAGGAAGGAATTCCTCGCCGTCCTCATAGCGTCTGCGAAGTCGCGTCCAGCGGAGCTGTTTCGGGTGGTGCGGGGGCTGGTGAGTCCGGCCTCCCTCCGCCTGGATGGGGACTTGTCCCGGGCCCGCTGTGAGGAGTTTGTCATCTACTTCGCAGACAAGATCGCTCGGATTCAGGCCGATTTCGACGCTGGGTTGATAGCAGTAGGGGAAGAGCGCGGGGGGGCGGAGGGTCCGTCTGGTCCATCTTTATGGGGTGAGTTTCAGGAAGTGACGCCAGCCGATGTGGTGGATGTCCTGGGGTCTGTGAGGGCCACGTGTTGTCAACTAGATCCATGCCCGTCCTGGTTAATAAAAGCTTCCGGGGAGACGTTGGGGACGGTGCTGGCGAGGGTGGTGAATGCGTCCCTTCGGCAGGGGAGGTTGTCGCCTTGCTTAAAAGAGGCTGTGGTGCGCCCCCTGCTGAAAAAACCATCGTTGGACGTGGACGCGCTCGCCAGCTACCGACCTGTCTCTAACCTTCCCTTTTTAGGGAAGGTTATTGAGCGGGCAGTGGCGCTCCAGCTCCAGGGTCATCTAGATAATATCGGGCTCCTTGACCCTTTTCAATCTGGGTTCCGCCCCGGCTATGGCACCGAGACGGCGTTGGTGGCCTTGGTGGACGACCTCCGCCGGGAGATGGATGCGGGATGTTCGACATTTCTCATCCTGCTCGATCTCTCGGCCGCTTTTGACACCGTGGACCATGGGCTGCTGTTGAGACGACTGCGTGACCGGGGGGGTCTGGACGGGACTGTTCTTGAATGGTTCCGTTCATTCCTCTCGGGGAGGAGCCAGCGGGTGGTGTTGGGGGAGGAAACATCGAGCCCCCGCGCCTTACCGTGTGGCGTTCCGCAGGGATCGATCTTGTCTCCATTATTATTTAACATCTATATGCAGCCCTTGGGGGAGGTCGTGAGAGGGTTCGGGGTGCGATGTCACCAGTATGCTGATGATACTCAGCTGTACCTCTCGTTTTCTACTGACCCAGACCCTGCTGTCTCGGTGCTATCCCAATGTTTGGAGGCCGTGGCGGATTGGATGCGGCGGAGCAGACTGAAGCTCAACCCAGATAAGACGGAGGTGATGGTGGTGGGGAGGGCGAAGGGGGTGGTGGCCCCCCTGGTTGGGGGGGTTTGCCCCCCTGTAGCTCAGCAGGTCCGGAGTCTGGGGGTCATATTGGACGCAGACCTGCGGCTGGAGCGGCAGGTGGAGGCAGTCGCTAAGGCTGCCTTCCGCCAGCTTTATCTGGTACGTAGGCTGCGTCCGTATGTCTCTGGCCCGGACCTGGCCTCCCTCATCCATGCCTTCGTCACCTCGCGGCTCGACTACTGCAACGCGCTCTACGTGGGGCTTCCCTTGTTCTTGGCCCGGAGGCTGCAGCTGGTGCAGAATGCGGCGGCTCGTCTTCTTACGGGGACGGGTCGCCGGGAGCACATTACACCGGTGCTCCGAGCGCTGCACTGGCTGCCGATAGTGTGCCGGGCCAAGTTCAAGGTCCTAGTGATGATCTATAAAGCCCTATACGGCCTTGGCCCCTCTTACCTTAGGGACCGCCTCGCCCTTCGTGCCCCGGAACGGCTCCTGCGGTCTGCCGGGGGTGCCCTCCTGGAGGTCCCCCGTGTTAAGCGGGGGGCCACGATGGAGCGAGCATTCTCGGTGGTAGGGCCGCGGCTGTGGAACTCCCTTCCGGAGGAAGCTCGCCTGGCCCCAAGCCTTTTGACATTTCGGCGGAACTGTAAGACCTGGCTGTTTGCCCAGGCCTTTGGGAGGGAGGGAGGGGGGGTGATTTTAATCCCCCGCCCATGTATTTATTTATTACTGTCTTAGCCCTGTTTTAATGTATTTTATATTTATATTTTAATTGATTTTAATTGTTTTTATTGTTGTTAGCCGCCCCGAGCTGCGTTGCAGGAGGGGGCGGGATAGAAATCTATAAAATAAATAAATAAATAAATATTACACAGCTGTAAGCACTACAGCAGGGAAGACTTGAGTCTCCTTCCTTACCAGATTCCCAGCCCACAGAAAAATGAAGACCCTGATGCACTCCCACCCCCATCGTGTCTTGCTTGGTCTTTGGCACAGTAATGGACCTCCAGATCTATAAGAGGAAGGGGTGGAAATATGTTTACATTTATTTTTAGGAAACTGGACTTAACTATGCATGAAGAGCTTGTGAACTTATTCTCAGAAAGCTCATAAAACCAAAGCTCCTCTATCTCACAGGAAATATTATTTTCTCCCTGTCATGCTGGAATTTGTCTCTGTGCATCTTCTTGGCTGTTTGTACAAGCTGTAAAAATAACCACATTTGCATCGGTTATACCCATGGGAACTTCCTCCGGACTCTTGATTTACTGAAATAAACTCTTCCCTGATGTGTAGGTGGATGTTCCTGTTGCTTATTTGTCTTTGTCTTTTGTGTAATCAGACACCTAGCAAAGCGCTATGGAAATGCTACCAGACTGTTGCAAAGTGCTATTAACATGTTGCCAATCCTCATCTTTCTTTCATCTGATTTTTGAGAGCAAGAGTATTGCAGACGCTTCTTGAAAATAAGCTCATGCTCGATTTACTTCTTTGAAAGGTGGGAATATGTCATTAAGGAATGCCTGTCATGTTGTGAGAGTTCATTTTAAGGATGCCTTAAGATTTCATTTATTTTATTTATTTCATAATTTAATATCCAATTAAATTATGCTCCCTGTAGCTCAGGGTGGCTTACAAATAAAATTATTAAAATCATAAAACAAAATATAAAATCAGAACAAAATTAAACAATCAAAAATGGAGGGAACTAAAAAAACTCCCCCCCCCCCACTACCCATCTCCCCCACCAAAAGCCTAGTGGAACAGCCAGGTCTTGCACTGTCGTTGACAGGAGGGAAGGTCTGGGGCTTGAATTAACACTTTAAAAGCCACAGTCTAATGGTCGAGTTGCTGACCTGTGGTTCTGGGTTCCTGTTTTGCCTCTGCTACGGTCAGGCTTCAGGTTCAGACTCAAGCAGAGCGATGGCAGAATCGGGACCACGTATGAGTCAAAGCAAGATTGTGACTAAGCAAGAGTCAGGATCATGGTCAGACAGTTCATGTCAAACAGTCTAGGGTCATATCTGAGCAGAATTGTTCAAATCCAAGTCAAGGGGTCAAACTGGGAAATCAAGCCAAACCAGAGTCGTGTCTAAGAATGGGCAGGGGCTGAAGCCAAAGAATCAGTGCAGTGGGGGCAAAAGGGGGACAAAGGCTGGAGACAAGGGAGCAGAAGGAACTGGATGAGCAGGTGGACAGATGGGGCAAGGCTAGGAAGCCGGCTGGTGGGATAAGGATCAAAAGAAGTAAGGCTGAGGCACAACAGACACAATCAAGGCATTGCTCTGCCTGAATTCCATTTCCTGTGAAGTAGGTTTTATGCAATCAGTGGTCATTAACAAAAAAGTTAATGTAGCTCACACCAGGTGGGTGTCCACCTACCCATTTATTAAGAGTTTACCTCCACATGGCCACCATCCACCGGACACACAACCCCCACTCACAAGGGGATCCTGGAGAATGCGGAGCCCACCGTGCGGACAAATGCAAGCTATTGCACCCACGTGTCTGCATCCCATCAACTAGATTGCATGCAGCCTCATGCATGTACAGGTCCATAGAGTCACAGATGAAAAGCCTAGTGCGCTCCAAGCAGCGACCACCTCTGGCTCCTCTCTCCACTCTCACATGTAATGTCCACCTTAAAAGCCCACTGCACCATTTTCAAGCATGCATTCTCCCTGCTCATCCTGGTTTGCAATACATGCCTGCTGATGCTTGCTGTTTCCCAGCCACTGCATTCTCAGGAATGACTTGAGGAGGATTCATGGCTATGGCTCAAACTGACAGCTAGGCAACAACCAGCACTGATACCATCACCACGCAATTGCATTCACTCTCCACCTACTGATCTGCCTGCTGATGCTGCATTCCCTGGACTGAGGAAGAGAACAAGATCTTCATCACTCTGTGTGGGGAGCAGAAGGTCCAATATGCCCTGGTGAAGTGCTACAGGAATGAGGTGGTGTTCCAAGAAATCTGGATCCAAATGGCATAGCAGGGCTACACCTGGGACATGAACCAGTGCCAGCAGTGGGCCAACCAAGGAATGGGTTGAGGAATGGGTACAAAGATAGCTGGGACAACAACTTCACCTCCAGCCATGGGAGGCAAACATCCCTATAACAGGGTCAGGCTGGGTGCCTGACCATGACCCTTTAAGGAGGGTTGGCACTGGCCTGGGAGGCAGAGGCACTGATATAGCACAGGACAGCACCCTAAAATGCCTCAGCTGGGCAGAACCTCCAGAACCGGGCAACCAAGGGCCTCAGTGGTGTTAGCTGGTCTGGATGCAACTGAGCCGGCCCAGAAGCTGAAAGGTTGAGCTTGGAACTTAGTAGGAAGATGGTTGTGGGTGAGGCAGGAGCCAGGAAAGGTTTTGTCTCTAAGCTGTTTACCTGGCTGCAGGAGGGATTGTGCCTGACTAGGGAGGCCTGAGTTACTAGAGGTATCTAGAGACTATATATGGGGCCACTTGGCTATATTTATTTTATTTATTTAAAAAGTTTTGCTACCCCACCCCTCCTGCCACAGGCAGCTCAGGGCGGCTTACAGTCAATAAAAACAGCAGTAATACACTAAAAGCACAACATAAAAGGAGGATAATAAAATAACCCACTCCCCCCACCGCATCACCCTTCTGCCCCGCAAATGTCTGGCAAAACAGCCAGGTTTTACAACTTCTTCAGAAGGTGGGGAGATCCGGGCCTCAACTGGGAGGGAGTTCCACAGCCATGGTGCAGCCACTGAGAATGCCCTCCCCTGTGTGGCCCCCCGGCAGACTCGGGGGATGTCAAGCAGGACACCCCCGTATGACCACAGGGGCCGATCCAGAACCTGGAGGATGAGGCGGTCCCGCAGTTAAGTAGGGTCTAGGCTGTTTAGGGCTTTATAGTCCAAGACCAACACCTTGAATCGGGCCCGGAAAACTATCAGCAGCCAGTGCAGAGAACGGAGCTCCCGATGGCCCAGACCCACCAGGAGATGGGCTGCCGAGTTCTGCACCAGCTGCAATTTCCAAGCTATCATCATGGGTAGCCCCACGTACAGCGCGTTACAATAGTCTAGTCTAGATGTGATGAAAGCATGATTGATAGTGGCCAGGTCCAAGTCCGAAACATACAGCCGAAGCTGTTGCACCAGATGTAATTGGCAGAAGGCATTCCTCACCACAACCTCCACCTGAGCATCCAGGTGGAGCTGTGAATCAAGGAGGGACAGGGCCTAGCCAGAGAGAGAGACCCTGTTGAAACGGACTATCTATGTATAACGAAAGACTGGTGAAGAAAGAGCACTGTGAATAAAGGACATTTGATAAGATCCCATATGGGCCTGGGTCTTTGGGCCTAGATCCAGCAGACACTTACCCAAGGACCCTGTTACAATCCCCCCTATTATGAGCTCTTTGACCAGTTCGTCTGTGTAGATGGAGCCAGCATTGTATCCCACCTGTATGACTGCTCCTTTGCCTGGAGTGAGAAGCAGGTAGATATGGCTCCCCCACTGCCCACTATTGCTGCAACCACTCCCACTGCTACCGGAAGCCACGATTGCTGGCAGAGATTCCTCCATGCCTATCCCTGTCCTGGAGCCAGGAGGCACACATGGACCCCAAACGCTGGCGAGGGTGCGATGGAGGGGAGGCAGGAGAGCTGGAGCCGTGCAGCTGGTCCAAAGGCACAACACCCCCCTCTCAGGGAGGTAGCCTGGAGTTGCAGTCCGGGGCCTCCAGAACCTGGAGTTCACACAGACACCCAGGGTGGGGCGGGGCTGGAGCACACGAGGGAGCACAGGCAGATGAGGATGGTCAGCAGCACCCAGGGGAGCTGGGGGGGCGCTTTGAAGAGTGGGACCCAGACTCTGGAAAAGGCAGCCACGGAGGGGAACAATGGTTGGAGAGGCAGACAGGGGGTCCTGGGGGAGCCCTGGAGCTACAGGCAGGGGCAGCGGAACCCCAGGAAGCAAGCAGCACAGCAGCATGGGCAGGACATCAAGGAGGGAGCAGGCAGTGGACCAAGGCAGCAGGGCGGAGGCAGGAGCTCACAGTGGGGCTAGCAACCAGGGCCAGGAAGGCACAGGGGGACTCACAGCCAGCTGCAGGGGGCCACATGGGGGCCAGGGGCCATGTGGCCCACAAGGTGAATGAAGTACGACACATGAATCATGCCCCGGCGGTACCCCAGCATGGACATGTGGTGGGCGACCAGGTAGTACGCCTCGAATGGATCCTGCATGGAGAGCTCCAACTGCACATCAGAAAGGGACCACACACCTGACAGCACTGACAGCTCCACCGTGGTGGACTCCAACAAGCAGAAGTCAGCAGCGGGGGGCCGTGGAAGGTGACCCAGCTCCAACAGCCAGTGATAGACCGCCCCATGAGAGTGCTGGTACCCATGGGCCCTGTGAACGCAGTCAAAGTAGGACATGGCCAAAGCAGGGCCCCCCCTCCACCAGACAGATCGTGTAGGTGGCCAGGCTGCACACAGAGAGGGCAGACACAGTCTCCGCCGCAGACCACCCCACATGCAAACATCTCATCTTCAGAATACACCCATCGGGAAAGGGAACCAGCCCCAGCATCTCAGTATGCAGCTGGCAATTGTGGGTGCTTGCCTCATAGCCAAAGTAATGAAGGCCAGAGCTCAGGCTCGCATAGGCACCCGGCAGGCTGTCCAGGAAGCTCAGGAGCAATTGCACGGCCGGGGTATGCCACAGGTCGCACAGAGCAATGGTCTTGCGGAAGGTCCATGTATGGGGGGCCCCATGGGGGCCAGAATCCCAGTGGAAGCGCAGCCAGTCATGGCCCAGCAAGCCAGGGAGACTGACACCACGGAAAGGGGGGTCCACATTCCCCGGAGGGGCAGGAGGGGATGCAGAGGAGCCCCAAGGCCACAGGCCGCAACAAGGCATGGCAAACAAGCGAGGCGTGGGGTGTGGACCCAGCACAGCTGCAGGAACCAAGCACACAGACAGGACAGCTGACACAATCAGGTGGCGAGGACACAATGTTGCCAACACAGAGAGGGGGGAAGTGATGACAGCAGGAATGCAGCTGCCGCCAGCACGCCCAGGCACACGCTGGTCCGGGCACTAGGCCCAATGCATGGACAGCAGGTGCGCGCAATGGGCCGCCCCTGCCCTCC
>QEPC01014514.1:1916533-1926988 GCA_003113815.1 Sphenodon punctatus
AGGTAACAGCAGTGGCATCAGCATGACCACCATCTGGATTTGAGAATGAAGCGTGACTGCAAAGGGTCCTTACTACCCACTACGCCGATACAACGGAACAGCAACTCTCATAAAGAAAGGGAGAGTGTGGAGGGTGTGGAGTGGCCAACATGTGGTAGTGATTAGGGGTGTAGCTAGGTTGGAGTGGGTCCAGGTGCAGATGTGAACCACCCTTCCACCCTCTCCATTGGTTCCTTATTGCAAAACATGGCTCACCTGGACAGTAAAGAAGCCAAATGCATACTCACCTCAGTGTTTTGGGGGCTATTACAAGAGCTCTCAAATACTAAATGGCCCATTCAGCAGCTCCCCACAACCAGTGCAGTGGGGGGAGGGGGATGAAAGTGGTTTCCATAAGGTATGTCATGTGTGTTGCCATTTCAACCACCCTGAGCCCTTTTGTGAGTTGGTCACTCTAATACAGACCCCTCCAAAACTTACACAGGCATCATGTCCCTTTTGCCTACACACATTTGTATTACCACTAATGTAGAACTCCATGTTTTGTATTATCGGTACAAAACATCTTGTCAAGTTCCAAACATAGAAATGCAATTGAAAAAAGGGTAGAAAGAAATGTCTGTGATATTATAATATGACTGATACTCCCTTCCTGCTTGTCACTCATGTCACAACTTTGCTACCTCCCCACTGCACCTTCTTGAGTGTAATTTATTATGAATGGTCTGATGGGATTGGAGGAAACCGAGTGATGGGGTGCATGTGGGAAGGAACAAAGGCAGTGAGTGTGTGGAAGGGAATGGAAGAACTAGCAGGGATGGTGTCACGGGGAACCAGAGGGGACACCTGGGCCCAGCAGGTGGTTATACTTGCAACCAGAGGTCACATAATGTAAATGTCACAATGTAAGTCACACAATGTGAATGTCACAACGTAAAATGTGGGAGGAATGGAATGTGGGATGTTTCAATGTGAAACCTGTGATGGGACATTGAGAGAGTGCTTGAGTGACAATGCAGACTTGCAAAGGAGATGTCCGCCCAGGGGCGAGTAACAACCAGCAATGGGCTATTGGCAACTATCATCGCCCAAGTAATGGCCCATCAGCATCTTCACATGAGACTGGGAACAATGGAGGCAGTGGCTTCTTAAGGCAAGCCCCAAAGAACCAAAAGTAGAACCATCCTGATGCTGGAGGCAGGGTACGAAGAAGTAGAGCAGGAGGGGCTTGAAGGATGTCCAGACACAGAAGGAACCAGGACTAGAGTAAGGGGGCAGTCAATCCATGACTAAGTAAGGCAGCTTTGCGTACCCTTTTGGACTTTATCTTCTAATGCACATTCACTATGACTTTGAACCAATACTTGTCTTATATTCCTACACAAACCTTTTCTCTTTCATACAACGTGTCTCCTTGAGTTTACTGGCACCAGATATTTTACTGGGGAAGGTCCCGGCCTAAACTGGAGCACCTTGAACTGAACCCAACCTTCTGATGACTTGGGCCCCCACTAAGACACAAGCAACCGGGGTTTGACTGGTCTACTGGGGCATTGGGGGGACAGCCTAGAGAGATGGGGGACCCCGATCCCAGTCACAGATGGGGAAATGGACAGGGTTTGGGCTTGAGGGGATGGAGAGGGTGGTGTTCTTGCAGCTAGGAGAAGGGGGCTGAATGAGACAGGGGGACAAGAGACCTTGGGGGTGACAGCTTCCCCCTTCCCACCATGCACAGTGACAAAAGAACTTCCTCCCTCCCTTCCATGCTGCATGGGTTCACTCAAGTGGGCACAAAAGCAGAGTCCATGGCTTCTGGCAGCTAGGGGGGAGGGGCAGTTTCTGCCAGCTGAGGGAGGCAGCAGCACACAAGATGCCCCACCTCTTTTCCAGCCAGGAGAAAGTCTTCTGGGGGGGAGATCCCTGATGGAGGAAAGAGGCAGGGAGGACCTCCGAGCTCCAACCACGAGGAGACACTGCCTCCCAGGGCGCAGCAGAAGGGAGGGGCTGGTGAACTGGCTGGAAGGGGGCAGGCAGGAGGAGGAGAGAAAGTGGAAGGAAGCAGCACAGCAAGGCAAGTGGAGGAAGCAGCAGCACCAGCCCAGGGGTGGAGAGGCTACTGCCAGCATTGGCCCCCAGCAGCACAAGATTGTGTGGGGGGAGGGATGACTGAACGGTGTTGGAATGGAAGGGCAGGAAAGAAACAAAGGTGCTCGATTGCCATTGGACTGGATGTCTGTCACTCATTCCCTCTCCATTCCAAGACCTCACAGTGGCCTTGCTGTTATTCCATGGGATCACCAGTCAAGTCCCTGTCCCTGCAGCTGTGCCTGGGGATGTCCACATTGGACCTACTCTCACTTCCAGAGCCCTCCTCCCTGTCATTGCATCCAGTCCATCCTTGGTCTTGCCACTCCCAATGTCCTTCTTCTCTGGGTCAGCACCAGGGGCAGCTGGCCATCCAGGAAATTTGGGACACTGCCCCCCAAGTGCCGCTGAGGGCCAGCCGCCGCTGCAAAGTTGTTGTTGTTGTTTTTTTTAAAAAAAGCCCCGTTGCTGCAGCTTCTGACAGCGCTGCAGCAGCCTCTGACTTTGCTTCAGAGGCTGCTGTGGCGCTGTCAGTCAGTTCTCCTGGGACAAGGGACAAAAAGGCTACGTCCAAACCGCGTTTTCTATGGAAAACACGATTTGGGTGGCTGAGCCCCAACGTCCACAGCACATATAGGACGTGCTGTGGAGGGAGGGGCTAGCAATTCCATTGAGCCCTATGGGTTCAATGGAAGATCTCGCCAGGGCATTTGCTGAAACAGCCCATGCGAGATCCCTAGGGTTGGGGAACTGAGGGAGGGAGCAGCACGCATGCAAGCTACTCCCTGCCTCACATGCTCACATGGCTGCCAGTGTGCTGTTGGAGAGCTCAGCTCTCCACCAGCCCAGCCGCTTCCATGCCTCTGCTCCTTGCCGCCGCCCCCCCAAATCTGCCGCTCAGAGCGGGGGGGGGGGGGGAAGCGGCAAGGCAGGGAACTTTTTTTCAATTTTTTTTTTTTTAAATTGCCCATGCATCCTGCCTCAGCAGAGGAGAGCAGGACGCATGGGCATTTTTAAAAAAAAAACCTAAAGTCCCCCCCCCTCCTCCACCTGCAGCCCGGGACGGATGACAGGGACCACGCTGGAGCCAGCAGGTAAAACATCCCTCCCCCACAGGCTTCCACCCCACCCTCCCCACCCCCATAGGCTCCCCCCCTGCACCCTCCCCACCCCCATAGGTTTCGCCCCTGCACCCCATCCCCATAGGCTTTTCCCCTCCCCTCCGCACCCCATCGCCATAGACTTTTTCCCTCCCACCCCACACCCCATCCCCATAGACTTTTCCCCTCCCCCCGCACCCCATCACCATTGGTTTTTTTCCTTCCCCACCGCACCCCATCCCCATAGACTTTTTTCCTCCCCCCTGCACCCCCATTATGGCATTTTGTAAATTTATGGGTCCACTGGTTGTGTGGCACTGGCTACTCTTTTTTAAAATGATCCCTTTGTTTTTTCACTGCTGCTCCCTGCTGCTGCAAAGTAGTTTGTATAGACAGGTATTGGCTTCCAGGGTTACGCTGTGGCTGCTGTGGATGGGGAGTGAGGGGCACATGGGGGGGGAGTTGGAATGTGGTTTTTGTTCACTTGGTGTCATGATGTGGAGTATTAAATGCTGTAAATGTGATGCTTCTGATAAAAGTGAGCTTTTGAAATCTTGAGATGTAACTGACAGTCTGGCGCTGACAGTCTGGCGATCTTAGGAAGTTAGGTGTGTTCACAATGCTGGAAATGGGGTGCTTTTGAGAGCCCAAGATGTACCTGTGAGTCTGATGATTCATGGGCCTTGAAATTCTCCCCCCCCAACACACACACACACACACGCAGCAGAGGGCAAAAATATTCCTTCAGAAGGGACTTCTGAAGCAGGGATTGGGGTCCCTCCAACATACATGCAGCGAGTCCCTTTTTTTCTGAAGCAGCGTTCTTAACCTCTGCTGTGTGTGTGTGTGTCTTTGCTAAAACTGCTTGTAAGTGAGGTTTAAGACTGTCTGCCTAAACCTGCCTAACCTAACTGAAATTGCTTGATTAAGTAATGTAATGTCCATCCAACATTAACCCTTGGAACTCCTTGCTGCTGGGTTATGCTGCCTACCGTTGCCCTGGTTCCGCCCACCGGCCCACCAGCCCACCAGCCCCTCCAACCTCAACACCCACCAGTCGCCCCTGGTCAGCACAGCCACCCCCTTAACTCTTGGTGCTCCCTGTGCCCTCTTCCCAGTCGTTCCCGCCCTGGCCAGCCACTTTGACATCATTCCACCTGCTTCCCCCTCAGTATAAGACCTCCTGGCAGCCCATTAGTCGCTGCCACTATGGTGTTATTGCACCCAGTAAGCAAGTATCTACATGAGCTACTTCACAACAACACGCCTCATTTATGGTGCATACAGTTCCCCGTTTATTTGAAATGTTATGCACAGCTTTATAATCCTTCCTCCTTCCAAATCCCGATGTGTATATATACAGATATTTACATATTTGGATTGTTCTTGTGGCCTATATGCTTGCGCAAGGCATGCCGTGTTCTCCTGACCATGGCACCCCCTGGTTCAGGTAGGGTGGGGTGTGGTGGTTTGTCTCCTCCTCCTCCAGGAGCTCCACAGTTGCGGGACAGGTCACAGCGGCAACTGGCAGGGTGCTAAGTGACTGATGTTGGGTTGGGCCTGGGCAGGTGCAGGGATTGGGGCGCTATGGGTCTGGCTGGCAACAACACCTGGTGGGGTGTTTGAGATCGGGGGGGCAGTGGTGGGAGCTCCATGAGGTCGGCAACAGGAATCCGCTCCACTGCAGCAGTTATAGCAGCACTTGCGGTGGCCACGTGGTGGAGGAAGGTGTGCTGCATCCCTAAGGACTGCTACAGGATACTCTACAACACACAGCCCTTCCTTTCCATGGACCTCTGTAAGTCCTGCATCTGCTGTATCTGGTGGCCCCATTGCCACCTCTGGCATTCCCTGTGGGCCTCAGCGGTGAGGTCCCGGTGCTGCGTGGCACACTGCCACAGGATATGTCGCTGCTCCTCAGGCTCCTCAGCAAGCCCCTAGATGGCATCCCAGAGCTTGTCTGCCCACCGCATGGTCTTGTCTATCAACTGCTGTGCAAGATCCTCCCTGCACCACTGGGTCCGTGCCTGCAGAGTCTGGGTCTGCTGGTCACACGCAGATGGTCTCGCCGGTGCAAGTGGCCCTCCCACTGACAGACTTGTAGCAGGATATATAGGAAAACCATTGGTTGGGGCTGCCCCTCTCCTGCCTTCTGTGCCCGTTGTTTTGCCCCCATCCATTGTGCCTGTTTCCTGGGTGCCCTCTGTTACCCCCACCCGCCACATTCACCTGTTCAACATGCAAGCCCACACCAGCCCACCGTGGTACCCTTTCACCCACTTGCCATACCTATCATGCCCAGGCCATGCCTCTGTGTCCTGTGACTCCTCAGGTTACTCCCCCTCGCTGTCCCAATCACCTGGGGACACAGCATGGAATGAGAGCCATGTTGGTGACTGGCATTTACCTGACTGCTTCATCCTATGGCTGGGTCACCTGTCTCCCCAACCCCCTGACCATGGCATCAGACAGAAGAATACCATCCCTCCATGATTCTGTAATGTTATGATACTCCCGATTTACACCAAAGTTCTTTTATCCAAGTTCTGAACAGGCACAGTCCTGCTTATTTTTTGCCATATATGTAGTTCCAGATGACATAGGTACAGGCAGGAGAGAAAAAGAGGTCACCCTATAATGTATTTATATAAATCAGTACAACTACATGAAATAAGAAGTTTGAAGCCTTTAGAGTTCCTTCTGAAGGCTGGAAAAACACTTTGTAACTTGGTAGCTGACACCTGATTCCAGATGAGCTGTCTAAATCGCAAAACTGTCACTCTTTTTCTGTCTTTAAGCTGCAGAAGAGCACAGGTAGTGAGGTGAAAGGAAATTAACATCTTGGTAAACAACGAGGATCATTAAATATTTTTGGAAGTCTCAGCAGAGCAAGAAGTTGTCAAGTGCATGAACAGCTCTGTACCTGTGTTCAGGCTCCCCCCCTCCCCCCGCATCAAAGCACAGTCTGTGCTCCTTTCCCCCACAAAGCATCCAATTCATGAGACAACCTTACACAAATTTAATTAGCACAGGAATGTGCAACATACAGGCATCTTTGGTTTCATCAGGAAGACTAACAGATGTTTGATTCAGACTTGTCCAGTGGAAACAGATCACAGCACACATCATTTTTCAGTGTGGAAAGCACTCGGATGAATACCATTTAATAAATGTTATTTCAAAAGCAAACTGCTTTACTGTATTTCCAGGCTCAATTATAGTAAATAAGTCTTCCTAGTCCTGTCCCTAGCATAGACCCCGTAGCAAAGTCAAAACTGATTTAGGTAACCACTTGCACCTTATAAAATGCATGTGAAAGAACAAAAAAAAACTTGGGTAGACTTCACCATTGGCTGTATGTAACCCGGGAGGATGCCATCTTGTTAAATGGCTGTTTTTACACTGCCTTGGCATGTATCTCCCCTCCTGGGTAACCTTGAAACATAATCTTGGTGTTTAATCATAGGTTTCTGAGGTCAACAAAGCCATTGGAAATGGTCCTAACAACACTGGGACAAAGAATATCTGGTTATTAGAGGTTTGCAGCCATAACTTTTGTAAGCCGCCTCAAGCTGCTTAGGCAGGAGAGCCAGGGTATAAATAATGAAAATAAATAAATCTAAACAAATAATTTTTGAAAATGTCAACAGTGGCTTTTCTCTCATGTATGGTGTTTGTAGTTAAGGCACCAAAAAAAAAGTACAATAGGAATATAATCATTTTAAAAAATGAATTAGCTTATATAGCTCAAACAACAAAGAATATACCACTTCCTCAAGTTTTAACAAAAGAAAACTCATTATGGCTGAATGCAAATAGAAACAGATATTCATACTGAAACATTTAATTAATTGCTTTTTCTTACACAGTAGACATGCAAGCTAAAACGGAGTTTGTTTTTAGTTGCATCAAGAATGGTATTACGACCGGTGAAGCAGACACAAAGATTCCAACGCGGGGAGGATGTCATGCTTTATTATCAAGAGCAGAAACACCGGTGATGTAGTCTGGGTTCCTGCCCTTTATCCCAAGACCATTTACACAGTATGAGACAGTTTACCCAGCCCTTAAAAACCTCCAAAACGTTTGCTCTCAGCTGGATCAGGCAGCCTTAACCATCTTCAGCAATGAGGGAGTGTTCCACATCATCACAGAGATAATAATAAACAATCCATCTGAATTTACTGACATAATGCCAATGATGGGAAGCTTTAATTGCTCTGAAGTTGTTATGCATGTCTTTGGCAAATACCTGAAGGGGAGTGGTGCTGAGGACGCATTGGTTGTGAGTGCAGCGTGTTTGGGCTAAAAGTTGTGGCATTGGTTATGAAGGGCAGCCACTACATGCTGTCTCTCAAGGGCTTTTTAATCTTATCAGAAGTAATAGATAAGATGAAATTGATTGTTTTTTGGAAAGTCAGGGTGGCTGACAAGTACTCGTCCATCATTGATCTAGCACAGCAGCTGAAGATATCCCTCATAGAAAAGGATGCAAAAGCTGCCCAGGAAATATTCAACTATCTTTTGCCAATGATCACTGTATTATATGAAGGCTACAAAGAATTGCCACAAGAAGCCAGAAATGTGTAGGTACTGGGATGGATTCCTTGGACTCATCCACCATCTCAAAAATCTCATGGCAGCTGACAGAGAGGGAGATTGGGAAGAGCCTCTTCAGGCTGTACAAGACCTCCTCCCTGTGTTCCGAGAGTTCAACAGAATTAACTACCTATGGTATGCATCCTGGTACCTTGAAAAGCTGTGCCTTCTCCAAAAATAATACTCTGAGGTATACCATAAATTTTCAATGGGCCATTTTGTTGTCAGGCAACAGAATCGACTGTTCAGTCAGTCTCTCCAGATATGAAGCTGGAGCAGACTATTCAGATATCGCAGAAGATTCCTGGTAAAGGAATCATTGGTCAGACTGGTCATCAGGCATATGTAACTGAGTGGGAACTAGGGTATCATGAGGGTCTGGCGATAACCAATGTTTACCGAGAACTTCTTGGGCCCGACAGAATAAGATATCACGAAGCAGCTACTCATCATGAATAGTCTGGCAGTGAAGACTTGAATGCTGCATCATGTGCTTCTTTGGTATTCCAGTTCATAGAGAGTAGAGGAAACCTATATATAACTTCCAGTCAAATGCAACTTTATCACTTCATCACCAAGCAGTGTGTGCCAAGGGAGGTAGCAGAGCAGTCTCCTTTCATTCAAAGAACATGGACATGATGCTTACATGCAGTTTAGAGATTAACATTTTGTTCACAAAACAAAGAAGCTGTCAGATACTGTGTATTACGAAGGTGAAGTTACCAACATTTGCTAGTGCTGAAGAAAAACATGATGGGAAGAAAAAACAAACTTCATGCTCTGCATTGGAAAAGAAAACATACTCTGCTGCTGAAAGACTCTTGCACATAGCAAAAGACAGACGAGAATCACTAAGAACCCTACTAATGCGGACGGCTACACCACTAAACCAGCCAAGTCAGTTCTCTTAGGAGAACTGGAGAAGGATCTACAGTCTTCAGATTACAACTTAGACCACTTTCAGACATCCCCCCCATGCATATTCTGGCTGCGGGGGGGGGGGCGGAATGTGCAGCCAGGATATGTGTGGGGATCGGCCAGTCTGAAAGCCTCTTCCCCCCCCCGGGCGCGGCTTTGCTGGCAAACATGCACATGGATGCAGAGCAGGAAATCGAGGTCTGCATTCATGCGCATGTCTGCCATCAAAGCGGTTTTCAGACCAGCTGATCCCCGCGCATATCCTGGCTGCGCATCTCCAGCCAGAATATGTGCAAGGGGAGGGGGGAGAATGTCTGAAAGTAGACTTACCTCTGAAAAATAGTGCCAAACCTGTGGTTCTTGTGGATTTCATGTCTCAAGTGCGTCAAGTCCAATGCAAAGATATTCAAACCTTCGGAGAACAATTTGATAGGGTCTGGACGAATGCTATGAACCTTCAGACATTATAAAGGGTAGACTTGTTTTTGACAGCTATCTGGACCAATCTCTGAAGGAAGGTGAAAGAGAGAGGAGAAAAACTGATCAACCCATTGAGCTTGTAAGACTAGATGGAGAAACCCCTTTACCTGTCCAGGTGGATAGGTTTTGGCATTCCCAGTGGCAGCTGGTGGGTTTTGAAGCTGGTGGGGCAGTAGACGGGTTGAATCTAGGGGCGTAGCCTGGCCGGCGGGTCTAAGACCAGAGCCTGGCCAAATGTAGGCGGAGCCTGGCCACTGGTTAGGCCAGTGGCGTGGATTAACCCAGCAGCAAGGAGTTCCCAGGGTTAACATTGGATGGACATTACATTAATTAATGCTGGGAACTCCTTGCTGCTGCATGAAGCACTTTCACTGGGGGATAGAGAGCCCTCTTACTGGGGTCCCGTCCACTCTCTCTTTTCCCTCTGGGTCCAAATTAACCATATCAGGTTAAAAAAATAGATCATGTTGCCATCGGCTACCTTTATCCTGAACCCTCGAATCCTCAATTTTCAGACCCTCCGGCCCTCTGTAGTCTTCTGAAGGTGTAGACTTTGGGACAAATCTTCCTTCTGGCTTGGAGAACTGGGAGGACTGAGTTAGCTCCCTGTCCTGCGACAAGCCAAATCAGAAGAGAATGAAAGGGAAAAGAAGGACAGGAGAGAGGAGAAGTAGGTGGGAAAGGGTTTGGTTTTGGTGCACAAGAAGAGGAAGGTGAAGAGATGGGTTCAGTGGGGGGCAGGGGAAAGGGGTCTCCTTGTTGTCTGCAACCTTCTTTTCTGCCATGCTCCTACCTACTTTCTCCCCTGTTCACAACTGTTCACAACCTTCTCCTACACTGTACCTACACTGTACAGAGTACCTATACTGTATCCCCGGCAGACAAATGCCTGTCCAAACACACAGGCCCTTTTTAAAAAGTTTGGCCAGTTGTAGGCTTGTGTTGCCACCAAACCAGCCCCCTCCAGACCAATATTCCCAGTACCTATACTGTATCCCTGGCAGCCAAATGCCCATCCAAAGAAACAGTCCTTTTAAAAAAGTTTGGCCAGTTGCAGGCCTGGCCCTCCCCCGCCCCGTTCCCCAGTGTCTCACCATCCACCCCCTCCCTCCCAGCCCCATTCCCCAGTGTCTCCCAGTCCATCCCCTCCCCAGCCCCATTCCCCAGTGACTCCCCATCCACCCCTCCCCTTATTCCCCAGTGTCTCCCAGTCCACTCCCTCCCCCAGCCCACCCCATTCCCGTGACTCCCCATCCATCCCCTCCCCCATTCC
>QEPC01014514.1:1944905-1983545 GCA_003113815.1 Sphenodon punctatus
CCCCCCCCCCAATCTCTTCAATGTCTCATTTTCTTTCCCATTCCAGCTAGGCCCCACCTTCTCTAGTGGGGTATAAGGGTTTTTTCATTGTGTTATCTCTAGTTTTTTCTGACAACTGTGCCATGCCACCATAGCTGCCCCTGAAAAAGGGTGGTTCCTCTCTTCCTGTCCCCTTAACACGACCCGCACTGTGTCCTCAAATAGATCTTTTGCATTGACAATGCCCAATATGTCTAGCTCTAAGTTCCTCCACTTTGGCTGTTTATCCTCATTATACCAAATTTTACTCATCCGGAGTGCTGAGGCCATGCCATACAGTCTCAGGTCCGGCAAATTACATCCTCCACTTTCCAATCCAGTCTTTAAAATGAACCTACGTACATGTGGTCTTTTCTTCCCCCAGATGATAAATCTCATTATCTTATCCATTTTCTGAAAAAATTCCTTTGGGATTTGTATAGGGATGGCCTGTATAGTATATCAAATTTCTGGTAAGAGTTGCATCTAAATTATGTTTATTTTCTCCAGCCAGGAACATTCCAGTCTATGCCATGAGTGTTGCTTATCTTGAAATTCCCTAATGAGTGGTATGTAATTTTAAAAATACAGATCTCTAGTGTTCTTAGTGAGTTGAATCCCTAGATTTTTATTTGGTCTTTCTGTTTTTGGAATTGGGCTAAGGCTTCTAGTCCCCACCCCCCTGTTTTTCTCCTGGTTAAGAATCATCACTTGTGTTTTACGTGTATTTACTTCGTATCCTGATATCCTGATATCCGAATTCGGTTAATACTTCCATAAGCTCTGGTATTGAGGTTTGTATATTAGTAATTGACAGCAGCATATCATCCACATAGACCATCGTCTTGTGCTCTGTATCCTTAGTCACTACCCCTGTTATTTTGTCATTTTGGTTTATTGCTGAAATAAATGGTTCTATTCCTATATCAAACAGAATTGGGGATAACGGGCATCCCTGTCTTGTTCCTCTTGTCATTTGGAAAGCAGGTGTCAATTCCCCATTGACTACTATTTACACTGTCAGCCTTTTATATATGCTTTTTACCCATTCTAGGTAGACCCCCAAGAATCCCATCTTTGACAGTGTTGCTATTAGGAATTCCTTTTCCAATCTGTCAAAGACCTTGTTGGAATCCAGAGAGACCAGGGCGGTTAATCTTTTGTCCTTGTTAATTTTGTAAATCAAATTAATTGCCCTTCTAACATTGTTTATTCCCATCCTAACCCCTATAAATCCAGTCTGGTCCGGCCCTATGATACTTTTAATTATGGTTTGCAATCTATTGGCCAGTATTTTGGTAAAAATCTTTGAATCAGTGTTCAGTAAGGATATGGGTCTGAAGTCCCCACATTCCTTTCCTACTGTCCCTGTCTTTGGACATAATGTAATCGTGGCCATGTAGAATGTGTCTGGCATTTCCTTATTTTCTTTAATTAAGTTAAATACTTTACTTAACAGGGGGATTATCAATTCACCATATACCTGGTAGAACTCTGGAATGAAACCATCTGGGCCCGGTGTTTTATTTTTGGGCAGCTCCTTAATGACTACTTTTACCTCTTTTACTGTTATGGGCTCATTAAGCATCTTCCTTTGCACTTCTGTTATTTTGGGCATTTTTAATTTATCTAGATAGGAATTTATTTCCTCTCTTTTGGGTGTTTCAGAGGTGTACATATTTTTATAAAATTGCAAAAACTGCTCCTGCATCTCCTGCCCTGCTATACATCTCTGGCCATCTGAGTGCAATATCTGGGTTATCTGGGCCCTTTTTCTGCTTTTCTTTATCATCCATGAGAGTATTCTATCTGCTTTGTTACTTTTGATATAGTAGAATTGTTTAGTATATCACAATTTTTTAACCACCGCCTCTGTTTCCATTGCATCTATCAGTCCCCTTATCTCTGCCCTTTCTTTAATCCCACTCTTAGTGGGCTTGTCTTTCAATTGACCGTCTAAGTATTTAAGTCTAAGATACAGCTCATTTATTTCATTTTTCTCTTTTTTCTATTCCAGGTGTCCAGTTTTATGTATTGCCCCCTTATGTAGGCCTTGGCAGCCTTCCACAATGTCACCTGAGATACCTTCTAATATCGTTCAGCTGGAAATATTCCACCAGCTGTTGTTTAATCGTTTCCTTATTTGTAAGATTAAATAAAGATGCCTTATTCAATGACCATATACATGTTTTGTGTATTTTTTGTTGTCCTGTTCTGATTAGGGATATTACCACACTATAGCTGCAGCATCGCTCCCATTCCCTAACATGCATAAACATGTAGTCAATTCTCGTGTAAGTCTATTAGAGAAGAAGGTGTATTCCCTATTTCTAGGGTGTTTCAATCTCCAGATATCCACCAGTTGTGCTTTAGTAATGTCATGTGCCATTTTTTTCTGCCATTTTTAATGTTCCCTCCTGCCCCTGACCTATCCAATTTGGTCAGTGGGCTGTTGAGGTCACCTGTCATGAGTAAAACTCCCCTGCTTTCCAGTCTTACCAACTCTATTATTTTCTGCATGAAGTCTGCCTGGCCTGTATTGGGAGCGTAAAAGTTCAAAAAGGTGTATTCCTCACCCCTCAGGAGGCCCTGGACCAACAGATATCTGCCCTCCGGATATCTGCCCTCCGGCCTTTATTTGTTTTTTGCTTAATGAAATTGAGTGAGTGGGCAAAAGCTAGCAGTACCCCAGCTTTTTTTTTCTTTACGTTAGCAAATGTAATGTGCTCAAAGTATTTATCCCTGACCCTGATATTGTCCTTCTGTAGGAGGTGAGTCTCCTGTAGTGCTGCCACCTGAGTCTTTAATCACTTCAAGTATTGCCATGTTTTTTTCCTTTTAGTTGGACAGTTTAAGCCCTTAACATTAAGTGTATAAATTTTAAACTCAGCCATATCCTTTATCCTGCAGTTGACCAGACACTCTCCCTGCTAATCTGCAGCCATCTGCTGCCTTGAGCCCCTGTACCATTATCTTTCCCTCCCGCCTCTCCCCCTTTCCCCCCTCCTTAACCTCCTCCTCTCCCTCCCTCTCCCTCTCCCAACTAGAAGGTCAAGAAAAACCTTTGAGGAGCAAACCATGGAGTCACTGTGCTCCGCTATTCTCCCCGACAAGCCCCCTCCCTATGCATCCTGCATCCATTTCTTACTGTGTTCAGTTCACTTTCTTATAATGCTAACATAATGTCTTAGAGTGTTCCTTTGTCCATTTTACGGGTTGTCTCACACCCCTCTGCCATGGCTGGTCCGCTGCTTCTTCCCCTCCTTCATTCCTGAACTCCGGCATCTTTGCAAACATGTACTTTTCCAGTGAAGAAAAAATTCCTTCTGCGTTCTTTGTGCAGGAAAGAAAATGTCGCCAGATATCTGATTTGAGTTTTAATGCCTTGCGCAGCAAACTTCTCTTGTATCTGATACCATTTCTTCCTTCTAGCGACAGTGGCAGGGGCCAGGTCTTGTTGTATAGTTAATCTGTGCCCTTTGAATTTCAAAACTTTGGATTTTCTGTCCTCCCACAGTATCTATTCCTTATCCTGATACCTTAAGCATCGAAAAATCAGTGCTCTGGGTGGGTGCCCCTCTTTCGGTCTGGGCTGCAGGGTTCTGTGGGCCCTATCTACTTCAATCTCATGTAGGTGTGTGCTCTGGGGGAAGAGGGCCTTAAGAATTTTATCAGATCCCTTCCACCCTGGGCCTCCGTGGCTTCAGGGATTCCCTGGATCCTCAGATTGTTCCTCCTTCCCCGGTTCTCCAAATCCTCAATCTTATGTTGCCCCCGAGCTTTCTCAGTCCCCTGGATCCTGTCCTCCCATTGTTGGCTCTGACCTTCCCTTGCCTCCATCCTGTATTCCAGGTTGACGACCCTCTCAGAGACTCCATCAAACTTTTTATTTAAAGTGTCCACTACGCTTGTCACTTTTTGAATTCCATCGTTAAGGATTTCCCACTGCTTTTTAGTATCCTCATGCTGGCAGGCAATAGTATTGGCCAGGTTAGCCAGCTGATCTGCAATTTCAGGTTGCTCTCCCGGTCCCGATCGCATGGCTGCCACCACGTTTACCCGTGCTTTCTCTGGTTCCCCTCCCCCGCCACTGTCTGTGCCTCGCTGTTTTTCCAGACTTTTCAGTCGTAGCGAGACGCTTTTACTTGCTTTTGGGGGGCCAGGGGTGCTGCACTTCTGATTCTTTCCCATATGCTGGGCCGTTGTGTTATTTTAGGGTGTGTTTTTTGACATTTGACTCCAGGCCATCTGGAGCATTTTGCCAGTGCGGCTACTGCTGATGCATGCCCAGTGGTGCCCCCCGGGGGCTAGATCCAGAAACTTGAAAAGGGCCATATAAAAACTTGCTGTGGGCTGCTTTTTGCCCCTGGGCTTGAGATTCCCCACCCCTGGGCTAGGTTACTGGCAGGCTATAGAGCTACTCCTGCAACAATGCATTAAGAGCTCCCACCACAGGGACACAAGGTAGTTTGACACAAAATGTCAGATTCAAGGCACCATTGGAAGAGTTGGTGCCAGTTGGTAGAGTTCATCTTCCTGTATCTTAAAATATTCAGTCTGACTATTTTACATGGGCTGAACCCCAAATCAGACCAACTAAGCATCTTTGCAGTGCACACACGGCGTGAAATCACACCATGTGTAAAAATCCTGTGGGTGGAGTTTAGATGCAACATTTTGCTCATTAAAGCCGGTCGCACATTCTTTTACAACCGTGAACTAAATACCTCAATGCATTACATAATTCTGTACAGTGGAAATTGTTATGGCACTGACCATATGAGACTGCTTCTAGATGTGTGCAGTGTACATCTAAAAGCAGCCTCATATGGTCAGTGCCATTACAATTTCCACTGTACAGTATTATGTAATGCACAGTTGGCATTCATATCACACTTCCAGCAATTTCTTGATACGCCTATTTGTTGGGCTTACTGTGGAAAGGAGCCCACAAAATCACCATTGCCCACCAGGGGCAGCACCTGGGAGTCCTCTAGCAACCAGATTGCTCTGTGTGTGTGTGTGTGTGATGTCATTAACAGGCGCCAGCTGCTGGAGACACATAGAACGGCCTGGAAAGAGACCAGAAGGAGGAAGGAGTGAGTCCGCAGGTAGTGTGACTCTGTGGCAAGGGAGTTAGGATTGAACAAGCCAGGCACCCCTGCTTGGGACCAAGAAGGTACTCAAGTGTGAGAGCCCAAAGGGCTGCCTTAGCCCTCTGAAGTAAAAGGGTTGGGGAAAAGAGAAGGAACTGTTCCCTTTATATTGGGATGGGGAGGGGAAAGGGTAACCTGAAGGGTCATAGAATCATAGAATTGGAAGGTATTTCAGAGAACATCTAGTCCAACCCGCTTCTCAGTGCAGGAAATCCACAGCTACAGCATCTCCAAAAGATGCTGCCCAGCCTCCATTTGAAAACCTTCCGTGAAAGAGAGCCCGCTACCTCCCTAGTCAATTTGTTCCATTGTCAAAAAGCCCTTACAGTTTCAAAGTTCTTCCTAACGTTTAACCAAAATCTGCTTTCCTGTAATTTGAACCCATTATTTCCAGTTTTGCCCTCAGGGGCAACAGAGAACAAGTCTTTGCCATCTTCTGTGTGACAGAAGATATTTGAAGCCTGCTATCATTTCCCCCTTAGTCTTCACTTCTCTAGGCTAAATATATCCAGCCTTTCTTCATAAGACTTGGTTTCCAGACACCTGACCATCTTTGTCGCCTTTCTGTCTCGGGTGACAATAGCTTAACCGCTAGAGCAAATTCTGTCCATTGAAAGCCACGCTGAGAGACACCCTGACACAGCCTACAGTTTGTCACACTTGTCAAAAGGTTGAAAAGAATTAGCACCCCTTGCTTCTGGTTAGGAAGGGATAGTATATGTTAGTAGGAATAGTTTGAATGTAACATGGATATAAAAATGTCAAATGCTAAAGTAAATACCATTTGTAGTCATTAATTATTATTATTATTATTTTATTAGCAAGCACTTATATAGCACAAGCAATGTACCTGGTACTTTACAAAGTAATGGAATAAACACGGTCCCTGCCCTAGGGCTTACAATCTGAGAATGATATGTAGTCACTGTATTATATTGGGAAACTTACTTATTCATTCTCACAGTTACAGGAAAACAAAGTAATGTGGGAAAGTAAGCACATTGTAATCAGTGACAACCTCAGTGACATTACAATGTCTGAAAGCCCAGCCTCAAGTGCTGTGTCCTGATCCCATGGAGATTTGTCATTGTTATTTAGCTGCACTGTGGTAGTGATTAAAGGACACAACCATGACTGGAACCCCAGTGTGCTAAATAACTTTATGAGCATATAGCAGGAACTAAGACATTCCTGAAAGAGCTTACCATCTCAGTAGGCAGGGTATGCATAGTGTGTTTTCAGACAAGTGCCTCTCCACCCATTACCCACTAGTTGTCATGGGTAACCAGTGGTTAATGCATGGGGAGACGCTTGTCTGAAAACGCCCAAAGTGTAGGGATGCCACTTCTCTGGGTTTCATCCTCTCTGGTTCCATCCCCCAGGCTGACAATGTTGGAAAGGGGGTAGGTCACAGAAACTTTCTCATCCTCTTTCTGAGAAGATCCCACCCCTATGGAGTGTCATGACACACTGTGGGTGTTTTTAGATCAGATATATTTATTTATTTTTATATAGCACCACCATCACCACCCCCTGCCATGGCACTTAGAGCGCTTCACACAGAACTAATTAACACAACTTTTTAATCCTCACAACAACCCTATAAGGTAGGTTAGGCTGAGAGTATATTGTGACTAACCCAAGGTCACCCAGCGAGTTTCTGGCTAAGGCAACATTTGAACAAGGGTCTCCTGCCTACCTCCTGGTCCAGGTACCATGCATGGCCACCCAGTAACCACTCATCTGACCACCCTTCTGAAGATGGCACAAGGGAATGCATGCTCCTGTGAGCCACTCAGCACTCACTTATAGCCACTCACAGTGAACTGCTGAGAAATCCGGAGTGCGCCGTGTGGGGGGAAGCCAAAAATTGCATAGCAACAGGTGCTCATGCATCCCCTGCCCATGTAAACTGGGGCAACCAGTCACGCCAGCACGGTGGTCTGCTGCTCATAGGCACTGTGGGCGGGGAATACAGCCTTTGCAAATCACAGGAACTGGCTGCGAGTGCTGGGAGCCTGGTTCCGCAGTGCTCACATCCGTGATATGTCACTTAGAAAGGCCAGGCTGGCACACTTCCTTCTCCCCTATGATCTGTGGTAGGGGAGTATGTGTCAGCTGCCATGGTAGCCAATGGGATCCACCTGTTAGAATCCCTCCCCATGTGCTTAGCCTGAGTGTGTGCTCCACAGCTGTGCCACTCTGCAGCCATGAACCTTCCCCCCAGCCTTGTTCATTTAAAAATAGTTACCCTGTAAGGAGCAGTGTTACATCAGAAAGGGGAGTGGCAGCTCCTTTCCCCCACCCTTTTCCAACATGGCCCCATCCCCTGTGGAATGTTATGACATTCCATAAAGGGTGGTTGTCAGAAAGGCATGTGGCATCCCCTCCCGTCCCAGTGAAATCCTGGAGGAAGGTGGCAGTAACCCTAGCAAAGGGGGAGAAAGAGCAGTGAAATTACCTCCCCAAGACCACATGGTGGCCAAACTGGGACTAGAACCTTGGCCTTTAGATCTGTGGTCCAATCATTAGACGATGCTGCCTTTCTGAATTTCATACAGTAAGCCACGTGGCCATAAAAATGGGGAGAGACAATGGAGGCGCATCCTCCCCAAGTGTGGAATGTGCCACATGCATTTTGTTACTTCTTCTTCCCCATGACTGTTGTGGTGGCAGCAGTTGCAAGCACCATATCTCCTCTATTCTGCTGATCCTCCACTCAGCTCTGAGCAGGGAGATTTCAAAATGGCTGCCAGATCACCATTTTAGCACCCATCATGCACCCATTACAATCACATCACCCACCAATTAGGGAGCACAACCCATAGAATTGGGCAGGTAGCGTCAATGGAGCAGTCTCAGGGAGTTGAGGACCCTGAATGGTGGCAGCAGAGTGGGATCCTGGCTATAGATTCAGTACAAAACTGGGGTCTGGTAGCAGCTGAACCTCAGCTAAGTAACAGGGACTGTTGTTACTTCACTGGTAAGCAGAAATGCCCACATTTTCTAAGTTATTCCCTACAACCTTCCTTTCCCAGCCACACCCAAGCTATATATCAAATGGCAAAATGAATGCAATTAATAATGTACATCAAGACTAAATACTAGCAGCAATTTGTTACACGAGACTTTCCAGCCAATTTAAAAATGATTGGTTCTTCAGAGGTACAAGAAAACCTTAATAAAAGACCATTTTAGCTCCGAATAACTTTATTTCTTGAGTCAGAGCTCTCTAACCTCCAAACCAATCTACAATGTTACAAATGCCTAACCCCTAATCAGTAATCTCGACCATCATAGTTAGTTAACCCACTTCCCAACATGATGGAAATCTGTGGTACACTCAATGAAGAAAGCATTTAAACACATACACCTTTAGTTTTCAATTAACACCATGTTGTGGACTTGAACCTGGGAGATCAGGGTTCAAATCCTGCTGGGGTAGGACTAGATGACCTTCGAGGTACCTACAATTCTATGATTGAGAGAATCAAACCAGAACTTAGCCAGGCAATGTTAACAGTTATCAGATCCAGCTAATCCACTTGCCAGGTGATTCTTCTAAAGGGGTTATTGATTTATCTTAACACTTAGAGTGTTGTAGACAGCAAAGGGGATAGCTGTCTAGCATCATTTGAATGCAGGAAATTAAGTACCACAATAAAATTAACTGCCATGGATCTATGATGTTTGGCAGTAGCAGAAGCTCTCGGATGACATATCAGCCCTATTTATTAGTTAAGTCCGTTAACATAATTTATTCAGACCATTAAACCCTGCAGCACTATTAAAGAATAATCCAGCTAGAGGTCTCTAGAAATAGCTCTGTAAATTATCAGAGTATGAATTCGTATCTACCCAACATACGCAGAAGCAGAAAAAGATTGTATTAGAAGAGTTAGGTTGCATTAGATATTTCACCTTAGGAAATGGGCTGTTCATTCAAAATTTTCTGGCGAAAAATAAAGTATCTGTGGCTCATCCACCCATTGCCCTTAGCAACCACCTCTGAAGCAGGCATTCCAGATAAATAACTCAAAATATAGTTGTATCCCACATCCATCTACTTGGCATGAGATGCAGTTGAAATGCTATTATCAGAGTCTCTACAGCACTGAGATGACAGCCCAAAGTCACGTTTCTGGGGATGTGAGAAAATGTTAGTAAATTAAATTATTTTTCCAGATAGGCATGATGGAGGATGCCGAGAATTTAGCTTCTACTTGGCTCTTTTGCGAGGAACCATAGGCACTAGGGGTGGGACTATCGGTATTGCCAAGAACCGAGAGTAGCCAATAATGGCCATCTCAATTTTAATCCGATAATACCAATAATTCTCAGTATCGACACTATCGGTTCTTTTACATTATCTGTATTGGTATCGGTATCAGATTAATGTTGAAGATCCGATACGGATAATGTAGATCCAATAAATGGAGATCTGATATACAACCAATACCAAGAATTTGTCCAAAGTCCTATCCCTATGTCACGCACCCCCCCACTAGGGTTGTGCCTTGTGAGCACCCTGAGGGTGTGCTCGCAGGGTGCTTGTACCCCTTTGCTCTCCGGGTGGGTCTGGTGGAGAGGGGAAGGTTGCCCCAACTCCCTGGTAGACCCTTTACCCGCGGGGCCCTGCCCGAACTTACCCTCACCCTCCCCCTGTTCAGAACTCCCCTAAGGGGCTTTAAGGCATGGACCCACATTGCTTCATGTGGTCCTTGAAGCACTGGGCAAACCTCCTTCCCCCCAGAGGTCCCCTTCCCCCCGAGTCACTTCCCTGTTGCCGGGCCCGGATAAGCGTCTCTGAAGGGTGTTGCGGCCAAAGCTCGGTGCCCCGCTAGCTGAGGAGGTAAGGTCTGAATAGGAGGAGCTTTCCGGGAGTCTCCCGATGTTTCTCCCTGAAGGGAGCATTGTCTGCTGCTTGTGGTGCGGGCTCGCCCCTCTCTTCCAGGGCACGCTTCTTTTCCCTCCTTGTCTCCGCCCCTTACGCCCCTCGTTTCCTCCGTCGCTCCCCAGCTGATAGCGACCGCCTCCTGCGTTGCCTCTGCGGGCGTCTAACCGCCTCCCAAGGCTCCATCCATGCCCCCTTCTTGCGATCCGGACCTGAGGGGTCCACACACCCCCGCAGGCAAGAGCACGTCCGGGTCTTGCTGCAAGCATGGAGCGGATGAACCCTGTCGTGAAAAAAAGTCTGCATTACAGTGGCAGCGCCCCGCTCGGTGCGCTATTGTAAAACAGTAGGGTTGTAGGGCCAGATACCATTGCATTAGGCGAGCATTGTTGTCTTTCATTGATGTTAGCCATTGCAACAGGGCATGGTCCATTATAATCTGGAATGGTGCGCCCGACAAGTAATAACGTAGAGCACCTACTGCCCAGCGAATGGCCAGGGCTTCCTTCTCTATTGTCGCATACGCCCTTTCCCTTAAGTCCAGTTTTTGGCTAATATAGGCTATGGGGTGTTCATCTCCCTCCACCACCTGTGAGAGCACGGCTCCTAACCCCACATTGGAGGCATCCATTTGCAGTATAAAGGGCAACATAAAGTCCGGACTGTGGAGAACCGGAGCCTTGAACAGCCTTCTTTTCAGCACCTTGAAGGCCCGTTTTCCCTCCTCCATCCACTGTACTGTCTTGGGTTGGTTCTTCCTTGTCAATTCGGTTAGTGGCGTCGCTAGCGTTGCAAAATGGGGTACATGCTTCCTGTAATACCTAGCTAATCCCAGGAACTGTTGGACTTGGTATGGGGCAAACCCAGTGTTATAGGGCATGTATCTTCTCCCACACGGGTCGGATACATCCCTTACCCACCATATACTCGAGGTACTGTACTTCCCTTAGCCCTAGTTTACATTTCTTAGGGTTGGTGGTTAGCCTGGCCTGGCCCAAGGCCTGGGCTACCGCCCTAAAGTGCTGTATGTGTTCGTCCCAGGATTGGCTGAACACTATAATATCATCAATGTAGACCATGGCATACCCTCCATGGCCACATAGGACCCAGTCCATCAATCTTTGGAAGGTAGTTGTGGCCCCATATAACCCGAAGGGCATCCGGATGAATTGGAATAGTCCCAAGTGGGTAGCAAAGGCTGTCTTCTCCTTCGCCCTGGGGGTCAGGGGAATTTGCCAATAACCTTTAGTCAGGTCAAGCGTTGACAAGTAAGTGGCCTGCCCTATGGTCTCTAACAAGGCATCTACTCAGGGAATAGGGTAGGCATCAAACCGGGATATTGCATTGACCTTTCTGAAATCTATGCAAAACCTGTTTGATCCTTCTGGTTTGCCCACCAATACAGGTTGACTCCTCCAGGGGGAACAGGACTCTTCTATTACCCCTAAGGCTAACATGTCCTTTACCTCCTTCTCTACTAACTGCCATTTATGCAGGGATGTCCGCCGGGTCGGTTCCCTTACGATCTTCCCGGGTTCCGTGTGGATATCGTGCCACATTAGCGGAGTATGGCCCAGGCTGTCAGTGAAAACCTCCATGTATTCTGATACCAGAGCTACCAATTGCTCTTTCCTATTGAGGGGCAAATCTGGCCCCAGCTGTATTAGTGGCGGATCGGGTTTCACCTGGCCTACATAGACCCCGTCTCCCCCCATGCTTATTGAGGCGGCCCCTAACTCGCCCGGGTTGTCTCTCTCCTGCCATTCTTTTAAGAGGTTAATGTAGTATGTCTGCCGCTCTGGGCACCTCCCCGGCTGGCGAACCACATAATTAACCTCCCCCACCTTAGCCTCGATTTCATAAGGGCCTTGCCAAGTGGCCAGGAGCTTGGAGTCACAGGTGGGTAAAAGTACTAAGACTCTTTGTCCTGGGTAGAGCTGACGAAGCTTAGCCCTTTTGTCGTACCCTTGCTTTTGTCCTTGTTGGGCCTCCCCCAAATGCTTCTGGGCGAAGGTGGCCACCCGTGCCAGCCTCTCACGTAGTTGTATAATGTACTGGATCTGGTTGACAGGTTCTACTCCTGGAACTTCCCAGGCTTCCCTGACTATGTCCAACAACCCCCGGGGCTGTCGCCCATATACCAACTCAAAGGGGGAAATCCCAAGGAGCTCTGGGACACCTCCCTGTATGCAAACAGGAGAACTGGCAACAGGGTGACCCAACCCCAAGGTTCTTCCCTCACAAACCACCTCAGCATTCCCTTCAAGGTCTGGTTAAAACGTTCCACCAAACCATCCGTTTGTGGGTGATATACTGACGTCTTAAGATGTTTTACCCGCATCAGCTTGCATAATTGCTTCATTAATTTCCCTGTGAAATTAGTTCCCTGATCTGTTATGAGAGTTCAGGGAAATCTGACCCGGGAGAATATAGTCAGCAATTCTTTAGCGACTATCGGGGCCTTAATGGACTGGAGTGGTATGGCTTCGGGGTATCGGGTGGCATAATCTACGACTACCATTATATACCTATATCCTTCTGATGAAGGTTCCAGGGGTCCCACCATGTCTAACCCCATCTTCTCGAAGGGAACCCCTATTATGGGCAGGGGAATCAATGGCGCCGGGGCCACCTTTCTTTTAGATGTTATTTGGCAATTGGGGCCGGAGGTGCAGAATCTCCGGACCTCTTCTCTTATCCCCGGCCAGTAAAAGCACGTGACGATCCTCGCTATCATTTTATCTGTTCCCAAATGCCCCCCCCCCAAGGGTCCTCATGGGCGAACCACAGGATACCCGTTCTAGCCGGCTGTGGTACCACTAACTGGTACACCTCATCGCCAGTGTCTCGCTCCCTATCTACCCTATATAGGCGTTCTTTCACCAACTCGAAGCAGGGCTGTCAAGTGCGGGCCCCTTCCTCCCACTCTACTCCGTTAATCACCCCCACATTCTCATATGCCCTCTGCAATACGGGATCCTCCCTTTGGGCTCTAATGATATCCCCCGGGCTTACCAGCTAGGGTGCGCCTCACAGGTTGGGGTTGGTTTCTCCCTGGGGTGTCTCCATACCCTCCGCTGGGACAGCGCTGTCTTCCTCTTCTCCCAAGCATCCTTCAGGTCTATGTAACAGCTCCTCCCGGTAGGGCCAGTCGCATCCTATCGCTACTGCATGTTAGCCCTGGTATTACCCCTACCCTCTTGGCCAACCCCTTACCCTCCACCCACACATGTACCATACAGGTGGGATATGGTTTTATATCCCCATGCATGCACCGCAGGTTTATATAAGGATGTCCTGCCTGGGTCAAACCCTGGATGCCTTCTCGCACCAACGTGTGGGTGCAGCCAGTATCTAGTAGAGCTTTATACTCCCATTCCCCAATCCATGCCAAGATGAGGTGACTATGTTTCTCCTCCTCTCGTCCCATGCCTAACCAACCTTCAGCATAAGTACAGTCCATCATGGGACAGTCCCTCCGTATGTGCCCAGGTTTCCCACACTGAAAGCAGAGCCTCTATTCTCCACCACCCCTTAGAGTGCCGGGTACCCGGTTGGGGCTCCTAGGCTTCAGGGTACCTCCGGGGAACATGGCCGGGCCCTGGTATCTCCCCCCTATCTCATACTCTTTACTCTCTACCCCTCTGGGACCCTCTTTTCTATGTTCCTTACTACCGGGGCTGCTAGGCCCTACTTCTTTGCCTCCACTACCCCATGGGCTTCCCTTTGGTCATTTCCCAATTTTTCGGCCTCCGTGGGTGGCCTCGAAAATCTCATAATTCTCCATCAGGCCCGTAGCTTCTTCCAACGTAGCGAGCCGGTGTCGCAACACCCAAGCCTGCCCTCCTGGGGGAAGAATCTGGGTATACTGCTCACCCATAATCACCTCTAGCATTTCTACCGAGGAGCGGGTCTGGGGTTTCAGCCATCTGGTGGCGTGCGTTCTTAACTGTTGCGCCACCCCGCGGGGAGTAGAGGTCGTGTTGTACCTTTCCTCCCTAAAGCGCTTCCGGTACCTCTCCTCAGAGATATCCACACCCCTTAAGATGGCCACCTTGACTTTTTGAAAGTCCACAGCCTCTTTGGGGTCTAGTCAGTCATAGATAGCCTGAGCCAGCCCTGATAACAGGGGGGTCAGGAAGAGGGCCCAATGATCTGCCGGCCATTTGGCGGCCACCGTGACTCTCTCAAATATGTTTATAAAGGCCTCAGGGTCATCTGTCAGCGTCATTTTTGATAGCCACATGTGGGGGGGCTGGGCCTTTTTGGAGCCGGCTACACACTCCGCTATTGCTGTTAGGGCCGGGGACATCAGGGAGGATAACTGTTTGGTCAACCTTGCCTGGGAGGAGACCTGAGCGTTGGCCATCTCCGTGGACAGCTGTTGAAAGAACCCCTACTGTTGCTCCATTTACACCCTTTGGGTTTCAACCACCCATTGTAGTAGACAGTGGGTGGAGGGCGTTTGGTTATCCATGGGAACCTCTGATTGCCCCTTCAGGTGAGCCCTGCCGACTATGCCAGTTGTCACACCCCCCACTAGGGTTGTGCCCTGGGAGCACCCCGAGGGTGTGCTTGCAGGGTGCTTGTACCCCTTTGCTCTCTGGGTGGGTCTGGTGGAGAGGGGAAGGTTGCCCCAACTCCCTGGTAGACCCTTTACCCACGGGCCCCTGCCCTAGCCTACCCTCACCCTCCCCCTGTTCAGAACTCCCCCTAAGGGGCTTTAAGGCATGGACCCACGTTGCATCACATGGTCCTTGAAGCACTGGGCAAACCTCCCTCCCCCCAGAGTTCCCCTTCCCCCCAAGTCACTTCCCTGTTGCCAGGCCCGGAGAAGCATCTCCGAAGGGTGTTGCGGCTGAAGCTCAGTGCCCTGCTAGCTGAGGAGGTAAGGTCTGGGTAGGAGGAGCTCTCCGGGAGTCTCCCAATGTTTCTCCCCGAAGGGAGCATTGTCTGCTGCTTGTGGTGCGGGCCCACCCCTCTTTTCCAGGGCACGCTTCTTTTCCCTCCTTGTCTCCGCCCCTTATGCTCCTCGTTTCCTCCGTCGCTCCCCAGCTGATAGCGATGGCCTCCTGCGTTGCATCTGCGGGCGTCCAACCGCCTCCCGAGGCTCCATCCATGCCTCCTTCTGGTGATCCGGACCCGAGGGGTCCACACCCTAATAGGCACCACACAATAACCTAAATGAATATTACTCTGAAGGACAATACCACGATCCAAATAAACCTGAAAAGAGGTCTTGCCCAGAACACTTGCATACAGGGGACATTTGAGTTTTCACAAGGTGTATTATTGCTGTATCCTTGTGACAGAGAATTGTAAATACTCGGGTTTTGTATGAATTTAAATTGGACAACTGAGTGATTTTGTAGCAGTGTATAGGTTTTTTTAAAAATAATAATACATTACTAGTTGGCAGCTAAGCTATTGCAGATATTTATCTCTCACAAAGGATGAAGTGTAGTGCTCCCAGATGGGAAGTGCTGATTCTACTGCTGCTCATTGGCAGTTGAGGAGTGACAGTTGGAGTTGACAGTTGGCCCTGAGGGAAAGAGGCAAAAAGGGAAATTTCCTTACCTTTGAATTTCCATTCTTCTCTTAAATCAGTTATAGGTGACACGGGGTGATTTCAGACGTTATGCGCTCCCAGGTCACCACAGCGGATTCCCAACCATGGTGAGCCGGCTGACCCCCTCCCGTCGTCCAGGAAAGCCCTGAACAGACGTGACGGGAGCGGGACCATGGACTGGGGCAGTGCAACAGACGTTACGCCAATTCCGGACCATGGTCAGAACACCCAGAAGACACCGCGGCAGGGTGGGAGGAAAACATGGCCGACAGAGGGCAAAAGAAGCCAAAAGTGCCAAAAGGCTATGCCCACACAAGGGAAATGGGAAGGGAGGGGGAGGAGGGAGGAGAGCTGCTGAGGCAGCATCCACAACAGGCTCAGGGAAGCCACGGGCACAGCAGAACACAAAACACAAACAGACGCCCAGGCGACAACACCCAAATGGGAAAGGAAGGAAGGGAGGAGCACACCAGGAAGGCCAACACACACAGCACCATGGACATGGGGGCAGTGGGAGCCCTGGGCCAAGGATGCAAAGGGGACTGGCCCAGGAACAGACCAGGACATGGTGACAGGCACCCAGAACCCCACTGACAGCACAGGCAGCGCGGGACACCCAACAGCAACACAGGCAGCCAAAGGCACAGGGGTCCTCACAGGGATGGAGCACAGTCACAGGGGGGAGAGCAACAAAGCCGGGGAAGGCACCAGAGCGGTCCGAGGCAGGTCCAGGCAGCAGGGATCCCCGCGCTGATGCACAGGTGCAGCACGTCTGCTTTAAGAATAAAAGACGGAGGCAGTGAAACTCATCTTACTAAGAAAAAGGTGGAGGTGCAGCCCATCTAGGTTTAAGACTGAAAGGCAGAGGTGAAGCCTGTCTAGATTGAATGTATGAGAGTAAATATAAAGACGGAGGTGAAGCCCATCTAGGTGGGATGTATGCATGAGAAAAAGTATGAGGTTAAGTAGTAACATAAGATAAGAAGTTTAAAGTGATAACTTGGAAGAGTGTGTTAAGATAAAAATTTGTTTTGTGGAATAAAATTTTGTACAGGCAGCTAGTCTTAGAAAATGTATTTTGGAAATAAGGCAAATTGGCATAACATTTTGACAATGTTTAAGAGAAGAAAATTTGAGGGAAAACCCATTGAAGTAACAATGACTTTGAATGCTGCTAGAGCTCAGCTGCCGATAAAGAAAGAGAAACCATTAACTGCTTTGTATAGAGTTTTGGAACTGGGAAGTTAGAGAATTGACAATGAGAGAGGTGAAAAATATAAATAATATAGAATGCATGTTTGAAATGGATATGCAAACAGAAAAACCAGAAAAATAGGAGTTATTGTGGAAAACATAAATCAGAAATTGTGAAGGTACAGGGAAGAATGGTGCCCCCCATGAAACAATATCCTATTTTTAAGCAGACAGAGGAATTGATAGATAAAATAATTGAAGAGATGGGACAGGAGGGAATAATCAAACAAGGAACAAGTTCCTTTAATAGTCCCATATGGACAGTGTTAAAAGCAGATGGAAAAACATATAGACTAGTAGTAGATTTTAGAAGGGTTAATGAGGGAACTCAACCCATAGCTCCAATTGTTGCCAGTATGCCCAAGTGTTATCCAGAATATCAGAAGGAAGAAAGTGGTATTCAGTTATAGACCTAGCCAACTGTTGTTGTTTTTTTGGCATTACCATTAGAAGAAACTAGCAGAGAAAGATTTGCTTTTCCTTTCAAGGAAAAACAGTTTTTGTTTCAAAGGTTGCCACAAGGATTTAGGGATTCTCCTGCTATTACGCATAGAGTAGTGAGTGGTATGTTAGACAATTTGGAGCCAGGAAAGGAAGAGGTTAAAAATGCAGCAATGACATTGATCTTGATAGGAAATAAGGAAGGATGAGGAGGAAAGAAAAAGGCGAGAGAATGCAAAGAAGGAAATAGAGAAGGGTAAAGGGGGAAAATGAGGTTTTAAAAAGCCAATTGTGTTTGTATGAAGAGAGTCGGAGACAGAAAGATTTGGAATGTAGAACCGATTGTGTGAGGAAAGAAGATTATATGATGTTGGAAGAAGAAAGAGCTAGGTATAGAGATCAAGCTAAGTTGTTGAAGGAGATGATGAAGAAAAATGGAAAGAAAGATAGTTCATTGTCACCTAAGATGACACCTCAATAGGAGATAAGTAGATTAAAAGCCCAGGTGGCTTGCCTGAGTATGGGTGATCCTTATGATCCACCAGAAGACCCATGCAAGGATTTTGACCCATCCTGTTGTGATTATGAATGTGACCCTTTTGGAGTAGCAGTAGTCACACAAACATCAATTTCCACACCAATACCAGTAGATGGTAATGGAGATGAGGATAAGAACCAGCAGGAACCCAAACAGTAGTAGAAAATGAAATAAGTACAGGAAAAGTCAGAACATTAGCAAAAGAACTAGGGCCAGGGATGGATCCTTTAGAGTTGTCTTGGGGAATAGCAAAACTGGCATTGAATGGACAATTTAATAACAATGAATTAGAAAGGATAATTAGAGAATGGGAAGAGATAAAATACTCATGGGATAATGTCCCATTTATTTGAATTATGTTGATAACGTTTTAGTTTTGGGGAAACTGAGGCACAAGTGCAAACTCTTATAGAAGAGGTATTAAAATTGATAAGGGACACAGGGTTTAAACGTAAATTTAGAAAAAGCACAGTTAGAGTAAGGGGAAAAAAATGCAGACCAAGGTAAAACAGAAAGTACCTCTAATAAAATATGAATAATTGAGGCAGAAAAGAAGGTCCCCTTGATTAAATTTCGGTGTAAACATTAATTTACTAAATTTTGTGGGGTATATGGGGGCACTCAAAATTAATACAAGCATATGATAGAAGAAAAGTAACACTATGTAAGAAAAAATGCAGCAGCTTCTGCTTAACAGACCTCTGAAATGATTTGATCTCAGAGAGGAGCAGACAGTCATTACAAAGGTGATACTGTTCCTGTTTTTACATTATTAAGTGGAGAAAAAAAATGTGTAGGGTAATTTTTATATAACTTTTGTGATTGGTTTTATGAATTGATTATGTGATTTTATACAAAGGTTTTATGAATTAATTATGGGAGTTACCCAATGTCCATAAACAAATTAATTGTTTAGGTAATTAATTAAGTTTTGCAGAGGCCAAATATTTTATTTTGTACAGAACCAAGAAGAAGGTTTTGGAAAGCAACAAAGTGAGGAACCAACTACAGTTTTTTGTTTATGTGTGTGTATATTTTATGCCATGGCTGTTTGTCACTCAGTGTTGTACATTTATTTATGAGATGTGAAAGGGGAACAAGTGGTAGGATGTAAGAAAAGTAAACATGGAATAAAATTAAACACTCAGTGTTCTCCACATTGTTCTCCACTTTTAAGTGCACAGTTAGTGTGGAATAATGTGATTCAAACTACAATGATTTGCGCCTTTTAAATAATCTTTTCATCACCACTTGTTGGTTTGGAAATGAAAAAGAAAAAGGAAAAAAACAAGCACCCTGCTTTTGTAGAGAAAAGTTAATTAAGTATTCTTGAAAGACAGTTTTTCAATTATACGTGTTGAGTTGGCAAAATAGACGAGGGAGAAAATGAAATGTGTTAGTCATGGCACAGAACCATGGACTATGTAAGAGAGGGGCACTACCAGATTAAGTGTTAATGAACAGGAAACTGGATAAAGGCAAGTGGCTTTTTTAAAGTAATAGTGGAATTGCAAAAGAAGCAAAAGTACAGCTTTGTATATGATTCAGGCATTGGAAAAACAGAAAGCTGCAGTTTCATTTTGATTTTTGATCAGTTTGTCTGTGCCTAAATGAGGAAGTTGTATTGAATGTTAAAGCAGACTAGGTTGATGAAAAAACAAAGGAAACAGGAGGAGGGGAGTCGCATCTATGAATGGGAGGCAAAGTTAACCCCCGTTCCAGACCTTGTTGGTACTGTAGTGAGGCTTGGGCAGCCCCTTCCACAATAGTCAAGTGCAGAATTCCCTTTGAGCTGGTGCTAGAGAGGGGGCACAAATGGATAACTTGGCAAAATATTTAAAGGGGAAGCAGGTGTAAAAGGCAGTTGTTTCACAACCAGCTAAGAGCACTGTCCTCATTCAACAGGGCCAGGGACACCAAATCAACCTAAAAGATGTCCCAACCCAAAATACATTGGTATGGGCTGCCCAGACATTTGCATTGCATACTGGGAATTCCCCAGTTAAAATACAAACCCATCATTGTCCTTTGAAATACAATTTGAAGGGAGAACAAATGCCTCATGTAAGTAATACAAGATTGATACAATGGGCAATGCTGTTGATGCAAAGAGGAGTGATTTTAAAGTTGATAAACCTGATTTATTGAGTGGCATGATTTTATAAAAAGGAGAAACTCATGATTGTTTGCAAAGAGACTGGGGCTTGGAAAGTAGCAACAAATGGGACCCAGACATAGTGGGTATTTTCAGACATTACGAGATCACGCTCAACCACAGTGAACCACACTCAGTACCGCGGCGGGGCCAAAGAGCCCTGAACGTCTGTTCAGCGACCGCCAGATGTTCACCATGGTCAATACCCCCATGGGGTCAAAATCAACCATGCTTCCAGGACTCTCCGCTGGACAATCTCCAAAAGCATGGTCAAAGAGATTCCCACTGGGAAACAACAAAAAGTCACATCTGGATGGCAATCACCTGCAGGAACCAAAGAAAATTATCCCCAGCTGGGGACAAAGCACGCAGTGTCGCTGCCAGGCAACCAGCAACAACACAGCCACCGGAGGGAGATTTAAAGGGGAATCTGCAGCAGGGAAGTGTGGCGGGATGGACCGTGCCTGTTTACATACTCAGAAGCCTCCCCTGCGGAGGGGCGGAGGATCTCAATGTGGATGCCGTCCACGGCACCCATGCAGTTGGGGAAGCCTCCGGCCGCGAATCCTGCCATCACAGCCCCCTGGTCCACCAACTGGATCGTTCTGGCCTGTGCGTTCCTTGTGCAGCTGCATGCCTTCAACCATCACCCCCCCTCCCTGTTTGCAACACCATGTCCTTACCGGCCTGATTAGCCGTCCTGTTTGGGTGCTTGTTGTCTGCAGCTGTGCTGGGTCCACACCCCATGCATCGCTCTGTTACTGTACAATGTTGCAGTCCCTTACTGCCTGTCCTGTCCTTGGAACCCCCTCAGGACCCCCCCCTAGCCCTGGAGGATATGTGCGCCCCCCTGTCCATGGTGTTATTCTCCCTGTCTAGCTGGACCATGGCTGGTTGTGCATCCACCAGGCTCCCACTTCCCGGCCCCCATGGGGCCCCGCATAGCTGGACCTTCCACAAGACCATGGCCCTGTGTGACCTGTGGCATACCCTGGCCGTGCAGCTGCTCCTGAGCTGTCTGGACAGCCAGTCGGGTGCTTATGTGAGCCTGAGCACTGGTCTTCGCTACTTCGGATATCAGGCGAGCGCTCGTGATTGCCGGCTGCATGCGGAGACTCTGGGGCTGGTTCCCTTCCCAGATGGGTGCATCCCAGAGATGAGGTGCTGTCATGTGGTCTGGTCTGCGGCTGAGACCGTGTCTGCGCTGTCTGTGTGCAACCTGGCCGCCTACACGATCTGCCTTGCGGAGGGGGGCCCTGCCTTGGGACAGCTTCCGTGGCCCCCTGCTGCTGACTGCTGCATGTCCAAGCCTACTGCGGTGGAGCTGTTGGTGTTGTCGGGTGTGTGGTCCCGTTCGGATGTGCAGTTGGGGCTGTCCATGCAGGATCCCTTCGAGGCCTACTACCTGATCGCCCACCACATGTCCTTGTTGGGGTATTGCTGGGGCATGATCCATTGGCCCCACCTGGTTCATCAGGTGGGGCACCTGAACCCTGGGCCTGTTGTGGCCCCCAGCAGCTGGTTGTAAGTCCCGGTGTGCCCCCCGGCCCCCCGTTTGCCTGCCTCCATGTGGGTTTTCGCTAGCTGCTCCCTCCTTGATGTCTCTGCCATGCTGCTGTGCTGCCTGCTTCCTGGGGTGCTGCTGCCCATGCCTGTGGCTCCGGACCCCCTCCGGCCCCCACCCTCCATCTGTCTCCGCACCCAGTGTTCCCCTCTGCGGTTACCTTGCCTGGTGCCTGGGTCCGGCACTCTGGATGACCTGCCTGTGTCCAGTGGATTGTCCCCACCCACCAGCACTGCCACCTGTGGCTCCTGCCCCCCCTTGGGTGCCTGTGTGACCTCGGGGTTCTGGGGCCCCCGGACTGCCCCTCCCACCTTCCTCCGGGGGTGTGTGTGCATCCTTGGACCTGCTGCACTGCACTGGCTCTCCTGCCTGCCCTCCATCGGCCCCTCTCCAGGGTGTGGGGCCTGCATGTGCCTCCTGGACTGTTCCTGGCCTGCTCGCTGTGCCGTGTGGGCTCCCACTGTGCCTTGGTCCTGAGCTCCTGGGGGGCTTCCATTCCGGGACTGCCTGTGTTGCTGTGGGGGTGCCTGTGCAGACAGTTCTGCTGTGGGGGTAGTGGTTGCTGTTGCCAGCGTCCTGCCCGGCCCCTGTGCCCTTCCCCCTGCTCTTCCCTGTTCCGTGCCTTGTGTGTTGTCCAGGTGCCCATGTCCCCCCTTCCCTTCCTTTCCCTTCTGTGTGTGTGTGTGTGTGCCTGGGCGTGTGCTTGTGCTGTGTGTTCCACTGTGCCCCGGCTGTCTGTGTGCCTGTTGTGTGTGGTACCTGTCTGGCTCTTCTCCCTCTCTCCCCTCCCTTCCTGTTTCCCTTGTGTGGGCGTTCCCTTTTGTGCCTTTTGGCTTTGTTTGCCCTCAGGTGGCCATGTCTGTGTCCCGCCCCTGCCCGGTGGATTCTGGGTGTTTTGACCATGGCTGGGAATCAGTGTAACGTCTGTTGCGCTGCCGTGGCCTGTGATCTGCTGACCCAATTCCCTGCCATGGTCCCAGTCCCATCACATCTGTTCAGGGCTTTTATTCACCCCGGGGGGTGGTTGTTCGGTTCACCCCCACCGGGAATCCACTGTGGTGAACTGGGCGCCCGTAGCGTCTGAAATCACCCAGAGAAAGAGGAATAGGGAATTTGGTTCACAGATGGTAGTTCATTTTATGTTAAAGGACACCGAATCACAGCCTGGGGAGCAATACATACAGTGGGCGCAGGAAGGGGAGGAATTATTAGTGAAACCATGAATGCATAATTAGCAGAAGTAATGGCAATATTGGAAATAGTCAGGGAAGAATATGAAAAAGGGAATACAAAAGTGTACATAATGACTGATTCTGAATATGCATACAAAGGGGTAAACTGCATATATGAAACATTGGAATAAAGAGGGATGGATTACCTCAGGGGGAAAACCTTTAAAACATAGAGACATATGGAAGGAGTTGTTTGATTTGAGCTTAAATACAACTCCACATTAAATGGGTTAAAGCACATTCTAAAAAGGAAGGATGGATCAGTGAGTATAATACATTAGCTGATAAAAAGGCAAAAACTTATAGATGGGAAGGTGTTCAGATTAATGAAATTAGTATAGCAGGACAGGAGGAACAATTGATTTTGGACATTCATAATATGGCCCATGAGGGAGTGGAAAAAACTTTAAGTAAGGTGCAGGAAATTGCTAAATGGCCCAAACAAAAAAAAATGGTGACAACTATCATTAATAATTGTATTCCATGCTTGATGCAAAAAAGGGAATACAGCAAGGGAACTTTACCATTGATGGAACAAAGGGTATTTTCAGATGTTACAGGATCACGCTCAACCACAGCGGATCCCCACATGGTGATCGTGATCCCGTAACGTCTGATGGGGGGAAAGGAAGTTCCCCCCCCCAGATGTTCACCCCCGTGAATCACGGGGGGGAATCACATTCACCATGCAATCGGAGGTCCTGCCTGGACCATCCCTGATTGCGTGGTGAATACGATTCCCCTCCGTGAGCAAGGGGATTGTCACATCTGTCCTGGTGCCACGGCCTGGAATCAGCGGCGGGATTCCAGGCCATGGTCACTGCAGATGGGCGCTGCGGCCACATTGGCCGCGGCACCCGCCTGTCTCCCAGGAGGGCGGTTGGTGAGGGAACGTGGGGGGGCGGGGCCGTGCAGCGCACATTGTACCACGCGGGCCCGCCCCCTCCCTGATTCCTTTCCGGCATCAGTCTGTTGGACATGCCAGTTTGATCCCAGTGGGGGATCAATGGGTGATTCTGTGACAGGGCCAATACAGGCCCTGTCACATCTGAAAATACCCAAACAGAAAGGAGGCCATGGCAAACAATCTATATAGATTATGTAGATAAATTGCCTAGAACCAAGGAAGGTTACCAGTATATGTTGGTGTGTATTGATACATATTTTAAATGGCCTGAAGCTTACCCTACTAAAACCAATAATGCTATAACTATTGCAAAGAAATTGTATCAAGAAATATTTGTAGATTTGGTACTCCACAGAATATCAGTTCAGATAAAGGAAGTGCTTTTATATCTGAAGTTATGCAGCAGCTAACAGAAGGGTTAGATATCCGGAGACAGCTACACATTGCTTATAGACCACAGTCTGGTGGACTGGTTGAAAGAATGAATCAGACAATTAGGAAAGCATTAAAGAAGTTATGTTACAATTTTAAAACAGAGTGGGCTCAGAATTTATGCTCTATTCTTGCAGCTATCGGAAGTTCTCCTAGATCTGACATTAGGATAAGTTTATATGAAATTTTATTTGAAAATAAAATGAGATTGGGGTTAACATGGGATTTGGAGACAGAACCTACTATTTCAGAGCATTTGAAAAGTGCAGATGAATGGAGAACTCAAATTAAAGAAATCATTTTGGAATACAACAAGGTTGATTTGAAACCTGTCAGCTCAACTTTAAAACCAGAAATTGAGATGGGATTTCAAGCTATGTCCCTAAAATTGGGAACAAAATCACATGCCTTGGATNTGACCTGCCTGTGTCCAGTGGATCGAGCAGACTGTGTGACCTCGGGGTTCTGGGGCCCCCGGACTGCCCCTCCCACCTTCCTCCGGGGGTGTGTGTGCATCCTTGGACCTGCTGCACTGCACTGGCTCTCCTGCCTGCCCTCCATCGGCCCCTCTCCAGGGTGTGGGGCCTGCATGTGCCTCCTGGACTGTTCCTGGCCTGCTCGCTGTGCCGTGTGGGCTCCCACTGTGCCTTGGTCCTGAGCTCCTGGGGGGCTTCCATTCCGGGACTGCCTGTGTTGCTGTGGGGGTGCCTGTGCAGACAGTTCTGCTGTGGGGGTAGTGGTTGCTGTTGCCAGCGTCCTGCCCGGCCCCTGTGCCCTTCCCCCTGCTCTTCCCTGTTCCGTGCCTTGTGTGTTGTCCAGGTGCCCATGTCCCCCCTTCCCTTCCTTTCCCTTCTGTGTGTGTGTGTGTGTGCCTGGGCGTGTGCTTGTGCTGTGTGTTCCACTGTGCCCCGGCTGTCTGTGTGCCTGTTGTGTGTGGTACCTGTCTGGCTCTTCTCCCTCTCTCCCCTCCCTTCCTGTTTCCCTTGTGTGGGCGTTCCCTTTTGTGCCTTTTGGCTTTGTTTGCCCTCAGGTGGCCATGTCTGTGTCCCGCCCCTGCCCGGTGGATTCTGGGTGTTTTGACCATGGCTGGGAATCAGTGTAACGTCTGTTGCGCTGCCGTGGCCTGTGATCTGCTGACCCAATTCCCTGCCATGGTCCCAGTCCCATCACATCTGTTCAGGGCTTTTATTCACCCCGGGGGGTGGTTGTTCGGTTCACCCCCACCGGGAATCCACTGTGGTGAACTGGGCGCCCGTAGCGTCTGAAATCACCCAGAGAAAGAGGAATAGGGAATTTGGTTCACAGATGGTAGTTCATTTTATGTTAAAGGACACCGAATCACAGCCTGGGGAGCAATACATACAGTGGGCGCAGGAAGGGGAGGAATTATTAGTGAAACCATGAATGCATAATTAGCAGAAGTAATGGCAATATTGGAAATAGTCAGGGAAGAATATGAAAAAGGGAATACAAAAGTGTACATAATGACTGATTCTGAATATGCATACAAAGGGGTAAACTGCATATATGAAACATTGGAATAAAGAGGGATGGATTACCTCAGGGGGAAAACCTTTAAAACATAGAGACATATGGAAGGAGTTGTTTGATTTGAGCTTAAATACAACTCCACATTAAATGGGTTAAAGCACATTCTAAAAAGGAAGGATGGATCAGTGAGTATAATACATTAGCTGATAAAAAGGCAAAAACTTATAGATGGGAAGGTGTTCAGATTAATGAAATTAGTATAGCAGGACAGGAGGAACAATTGATTTTGGACATTCATAATATGGCCCATGAGGGAGTGGAAAAAACTTTAAGTAAGGTGCAGGAAATTGCTAAATGGCCCAAACAAAAAAAAATGGTGACAACTATCATTAATAATTGTATTCCATGCTTGATGCAAAAAAGGGAATACAGCAAGGGAACTTTACCATTGATGGAACAAAGGGTATTTTCAGATGTTACAGGATCACGCTCAACCACAGCGGATCCCCACATGGTGATCGTGATCCCGTAACGTCTGATGGGGGGAAAGGAAGTTCCCCCCCCCAGATGTTCACCCCCGTGAATCACGGGGGGGAATCACATTCACCATGCAATCGGAGGTCCTGCCTGGACCATCCCTGATTGCGTGGTGAATACGATTCCCCTCCGTGAGCAAGGGGATTGTCACATCTGTCCTGGTGCCACGGCCTGGAATCAGCGGCGGGATTCCAGGCCATGGTCACTGCAGATGGGCGCTGCGGCCACATTGGCCGCGGCACCCGCCTGTCTCCCAGGAGGGCGGTTGGTGAGGGAACGTGGGGGGGCGGGGCCGTGCAGCGCACATTGTACCACGCGGGCCCGCCCCCTCCCTGATTCCTTTCCGGCATCAGTCTGTTGGACATGCCAGTTTGATCCCAGTGGGGGATCAATGGGTGATTCTGTGACAGGGCCAATACAGGCCCTGTCACATCTGAAAATACCCAAACAGAAAGGAGGCCATGGCAAACAATCTATATAGATTATGTAGATAAATTGCCTAGAACCAAGGAAGGTTACCAGTATATGTTGGTGTGTATTGATACATATTTTAAATGGCCTGAAGCTTACCCTACTAAAACCAATAATGCTATAACTATTGCAAAGAAATTGTATCAAGAAATATTTGTAGATTTGGTACTCCACAGAATATCAGTTCAGATAAAGGAAGTGCTTTTATATCTGAAGTTATGCAGCAGCTAACAGAAGGGTTAGATATCCGGAGACAGCTACACATTGCTTATAGACCACAGTCTGGTGGACTGGTTGAAAGAATGAATCAGACAATTAGGAAAGCATTAAAGAAGTTATGTTACAATTTTAAAACAGAGTGGGCTCAGAATTTATGCTCTATTCTTGCAGCTATCGGAAGTTCTCCTAGATCTGACATTAGGATAAGTTTATATGAAATTTTATTTGAAAATAAAATGAGATTGGGGTTAACATGGGATTTGGAGACAGAACCTACTATTTCAGAGCATTTGAAAAGTGCAGATGAATGGAGAACTCAAATTAAAGAAATCATTTTGGAATACAACAAGGTTGATTTGAAACCTGTCAGCTCAACTTTAAAACCAGAAATTGAGATGGGATTTCAAGCTATGTCCCTAAAATTGGGAACAAAATCACATGCCTTGGATTCCAGATGGAGGGGACCTTACACTGTATTGTCTATGATGTCACCTTTGGTTTGTTTGCTTGATTTAGTACAGAACAAAAATGGGTACACCGAAATCAAATAAAGCCTGTGCCTGTTTGAAGCAATTAGCAGATTGTACAGATCTTAAAGAACTACAGCGTCAACCTAATTGAGTCATGTATTTCCTATTGTAAGAATATATTTTTTGGCCATCTGTGTTCCTAATGTATTGATTTTGAGTTTCAATATATTAACTTTCTGTTTCGATGTATTGAACTTGTGTTTTACTGCATTGATTTTTAAAATCAGTTTCTGTTTTGCCTTGGTTCAGGCTGAATTCTCCTCAGCTGTGTTCCAATGAACTTTGTTTAAACTTCTCAGTGAACTTTTCACAGTATCCAAGGAAACAGGGAAAAAATGGCTAAAGTTGGAGGCCAGACCAAGGGCCTTATCAGTCTATATGTCTAAATGACAAATGGTACCAGCCATAAACATCTCCAAAGTGAGAAGTTTTAAATTAGTTTTTTCTAGCTAGCATATCTGTTTCTACTAATTGGTTAAAAAACCNTTAGTTTTTTCTAGCTAGCATATCTGTTTCCACTAATTGGTTAAAAAACCTTGAAGCTGTGGTCAGTTCTCTCTGTAATCTGACAATTAATTTTGATGGAAATATGAGGTTTTGTTCAAACCTTGAAGGAAATCTGACTCTCTGTTTAGTTTCTTTACTTGCTCAGAATTAAGAGAGCCAATTAGAATCCTGTGTATTTCCATGCTAACTGATGCCATCAGCGTCACTGATCAGGAATGTCAGCTTCTGGCGAACTTTGTTTTAAGAAGAGAGACACTATCTTTGCTTTTTCAGATTGAAATCCTACACTATGTTGGGGTTTCTCTCTCACCATCATGGCAGAAAAAGGGAAGAACTGGGAATAATGTAATATATGATTCTTGATATCTTTGAGCCAATGAATTGAGCATATGTTAAGCTTTTAGAAGCTATTTTCTTAAAATAGAAATGTTTTTAAGATCATGTAACTTTGATTGGCTATCAATACCATTCTATGTAAGCTACTGATATTTTCTATTTAAATTTAAGTAAACAATGCCTATTTTTAAAATATATTCTGAGTCTCATGTTCCATTTATTTATAAATATATTGTCATTTTACAATACTTGCTTTGCTAGCTTGGCATCAAACTAAAGTGTAAACTCATTTTATACAACTTGGAAAAGAGTGGCCCAATCCAGTTAGACCAGATCTTCTGGGAAACATAGCTCTTTTTCCTTTTGTAAAAAAGAGACACGCAACATGACAATTGGACTCTTAAAAACATTTAGAATCAGCAAAACTGGAATGTGAGAGGTTGCCCTTGGCACTTTTGAAAATATCATCCTATAGGCCACTCTGAACTTTTGTGGTGTTTTCAAAAGACTCAACACTTATTGTGTGCATTGATTTGCCTGTGTCCAAAAGGGGATTTTTCAATTGATGGGACCATATGTTGGAATACAGTGATTATTATGAACCATGAAGGATGGATTTTGTTGGGAATTGTGCCTGGGTGTATACATGTGCCCAATAGTAATAAAATTCTTTGGAGACATGCTTTTAAAACTGAGTGTGCCATAACATTAGAGGCATTTTTAACTGATTCAGTTGCAACATTAGACAGTATCTTTTTGGATTATTTCATCCCTGCATGAGCCAAATCCTACAGTTATCTGCCTGTCTGGCACTCTGTAAGGAAACGGACTTCCTTCCCTTTGTGTGAATGTTTGAGAAAGCTTGTAACACACTTGGAGAGTGGACACTTAAAACCCCCAAAAGGTGTATTTTCCAATGACACAACAGTCCAAAACCACATGTGACACAGACATGGACGGGGACGGGGGTGAGCTGGAACCGGCGTGCAGAACAGGCAGACACCCCCCCCTGAGGAAGCTAGGAGGTGCTGTCCTGGGGCCCCATACCCTCACAGTCACGGAGGCACCCAGGGGGTGGGGGGGCAGGCCATGGGCACAGGCGAGCAGGCGGCCATGCAAGGGATGACAGCACCATGGGGAGAGCCAGTAGCGGGGTCAGGCAGCAGGAACCAGCCAAAGGGGGGAAGCAGGCAGTGAGGGGAAACACCACAGGCAGCGAAGACCAGGGGGTGCCCAGGCAGGGGGCACAGAGACACAGGCAAGGGGAACGGAGGCAACAGACCCAGCCAGAACAGCTGCAAGGCTGATACAGCAAGGAGCAGGCGGTCAGTGCCCTGAGCCAACAGGGGGGTGCAGGGAGCACATGGAGGGGCACACATATTTGGCACTGAAAACACAGGGGGCCTCACAGTCAGTTTCACGGGGTCACGAAAGGGCCTGGGACAGTGTGACCCATCAGATGCACATAGTGGGGCTACTGACGCATGCCCCAGCAGTAGCCCAGCCTTGACATGTGGTGGGCAATGAGGTAGTAGGCCTCAAAAGGATCCGGCCCGGTGAGCCCCACCTGAACATCAGCATGGGACCACACAGCAGCCAGAACCACCAGCTCTGCTTCGGTGGGCTCTAACAAGGCATAGTCAGTGGCAGGGGGCCATGGCAGGTGCCCAAGATCCAACAGGCAGTGATATGCTGCCCCATGCAACCACTGGTAGCCACGGGTCCCATGGATGCAGCCAAAGAGGGAAACAGTCAGGGCAGGACCCCCCTCCTCCAGACAGGTTGTGAAATCATCCAGGCTACACACAGAGATGTCCGACACTGTCTCCGCTAGGGACCAGGCCACATGTGAGCACCTCATCACCAGAACGTGCCCATCAGGAAAGGGACGGAGGCCCAGCGTCTCTGCATGGAGCTGGCACTCGTGAGCACTGGCCTCATAGCCAAAGTAGCAAAGACCAGAGCTCAGACTCACATAGGCACCAGAGAGGGTATCCGGGCAGCACAGGAGCAGTTGCATGGCCGGGGAATGCCACAGGTCACACAGGGCCATGGTCTCCCAGAAGGTCCAGCTATGGGGGGTGCAGGCAAATTGGGGCATGGAAGCCCCGGGGCAGCACAGACAGCCATGGTCCAGCAAGCAGAGCATCTACCCATAAAGGAAAGAGGGACCCCACATTCCCATGTGGGCCGGGGCGGGAAGCAGGGGAGCTCTAAGGACACGTGATAATCCCGCAGGCTGCAACATGGGACGGCTAGCGAGTGATGCATGGGGAGCAGACCCAGCACATCTATAAGAACCAAGCGCACAGGCAGTAAAGCTAACACTGATAGCAGGGAGGTTATGACAACAGGCACCAGCTGCGGACAGCACGGACGGGTGCATGTGGGCCCGGGGCACGAGCCCCCATGCCGGGAGTGCAGGTGCACCCAGGAGGGTGCCACAGCACCCACACACTAGCCTCCAGCTAGCTGGTGGTGGGGCGGGTGGGCGGCCGAGGGCGGTCAACACAGGTGCACAGGTGCCCCCCCAGGTGCAAGGGTGGGGCACAGAGCAGGGGCAGGCCCAGGGAGTGGGCATGAGAGCGGTGTGATGGAGCACACCAGAGGCATGCTCCACCATGGACGCGGGCCAGAGAGGCGCATGTTGGATGCACCTGGCCCTATGTGCTGAGTGATTCTGGGTGCACACCGACCGCATGAGCCTCACCACTGACCTGGTCCACCTGAGTGCCCACATCCTGGGGTGCCTGTCCAGGAGCATTGTGGCTGCCCAGCATGCCCACCACAGGCACCAGTGCATCCAGTGCAGGCTTAGGGCCCTGCAGACGTCTGGGGCATACCAATGGGCCCTGTGCCTTTCCCAAAGGTGGGCAGCTGATCTTTGCGAGGCAGCTGAGTGGAACAACTGGTGCTGGGATGCCATGGGATGCACTGCCTTGCTTGCAATGTCCATAGGAAGGTGGGCCTGGGTCACGGAGTGGGCACAGGATTGGTGGGCCGGGGCCCTGGCTCAGTGGGCTGATGCAGCATGGAGGGCATACTTCCACATGGACAGGTGGTGCCTCCTGCATCTTGCAGAGCTGTTGGCACCCTGGATGGAGCGGATGTGCACCCCCATGCTTGCCCCCATACCTGTGAACCAACGCATGGCCATAGCCATCTGGGCACTGGCAACACCCGATTCCTGCTGGTCCATGGTGCAGCACTTTGGTGTGGGACTGAGCACCGTCATGGGCATCGGTACGGGGGGTGGGGGTGGTACCCCTCTTGCCGGCCTGGCGGGGCAGCCTATGAAGGGTGGGTGTCTAATGGGGTTCTCTGAGGAGGGGAGGGGTTCCACAGCTATCGGGGTTGTTATGGGTCGGGGGAGATATGGTCCAATGGGGAGGTGTGTTCCATCAGTGAGGCGGGAGAAGTGCCTTGTGCCCGTTCCCCTCTCAACCCCCCATGCAGGTAGGCTGTGGGTCGAGGCCCAGGAGACCCCAAGGCCTTGGTCTGGTGCTGCTGAACATGAGGTCAGTTGTCAATAAGTCATCTACAATCCGGGAGTTAATCCCGGAGTCGGATGCCGACCTCGTGTATATTACAGAGACCTGGCTGGACAATGAATCGGGCCCTATCTTGGCTGATCTAGTTCCAGTTGGGTTCTTTGTGCAGCATCAGCCTTGGCTGGAGGGACGGGGGGCGGTGTAACCATTGTTATCAAGGATGCATTGTCTTTTAGGAGATATCCAGTGCAGTCTCCACCAGGTGTTGAGTGCCTCCATCTTGTGTTGGATTTGGCATGGGGCAGATTAGGGGTGCTGCTGGTGTACCATGCACCCAACTGCCCAGCAGCATCCCTACATGCTCTTGCTGATCTAGTGTCAGATGTGATCCTCCAGACCCCTAGATTAGTGGTCCTGAGGGACTTTAATATCCACAGTGACACTGATCTTGGAGGAGCGAGGCATGAGTTCATGGCCTCCATGACAACCATGGGCCTGTCCGAAATCATCTGTGGCCCCACACATGAGGAGGGACATACACTGGATTTGGTTTTCTGCACTGGCCTTGAGGCGGGGGGTCAGTTAGTAGGAGTCAAGGGGGTAGAGCCTTTGTCATGGTCTGACCATTACCTCAAGGTGTGCATCCTGGTGCATGTTAGCCCCCGGCAGGGTGCAGGACTTATTAGATCTGTCCGCCCGCGGAGACTTATTGAACCACATCGGTTACGGAATGCTCTGGGGGAGTTTTCCCTGGACCTTGACACCCGCTCTGTCGATGACCTCGTAGCCTTCTGGAACATCTTGTTGGCCGAGACCATTGACAGAGTGGCTCCCAGGCGTCCACTGCCCTCTCGAGTCTCCCGCAGGTCTCCTTGGTTTACTGAGGGCCTGCGGTGTTTGAAGCGGGAGAGCAGGCGGTTAGAGCGATGGTGGGGACGGACTCGCGACTAGTATGATCGATCGCAGCGTAAGAGCAGTTTAAAGTAGGGGTGGGACTTGGGGGGAAATACCGGTTACCGGATTTACCGGATACCGGATTTCTGAATACCGGATTAGAACTGGTATACCTGTACCAGATCTTTTCCCATTGAAATCAATGGGTAACTTTTCCCATTGAAATCAATGGGAGAGAAAAGTAAAAATGAAATTACCTGCAAATGCAATTCAATTACCAAAAAAAGTAAAACACAAGTGAACCTAACTGCTAACTAACCAACCAGTACCACCAGACCACACTTTGTGCCCCCACGGCCCCCATTAGACCCCACGGCAAACTACCTATTTTTTTTATTATTCTTTAAAATAAAAATAGGGGTTTTTTTAAAGCAAAAGCAGTGTACTACACTCAAAATGTCAATGTCAGGCCATCACACAGGTACAGCCAGCCCCCAGCACACTACACTTTGTGGCCCCAGTCCCCATGGCCCCCAGTAGCCCCCAGTGGGCCCACTACCATTTTTTAAAGCAATAGTTTAACTTTTTTTCCCACAGCGCTGTCACTCAGAAATCAGATTATGAATAAATCACAGCAACCAACTGCCAGTATTAACAGAGGCAGACTACTACTAGTCCTAGACTAACTTAGACTACATTTTGTGCTCAGTCACAGTAGCCCACAAGGGCTGGCCCCAATGGCCACAGTACTAATATTTTTTTAAACTGTTTTTTTCCCCACAGCACTGCCACTCAGAAATCAATCACAAGAAATAATCAGATTGATTCTATCACAGCAACTGCAGGGCTGAAACCACCAGCAGCAGCCCAGAAATTGCAGGTCAGAGTTTAATGCGGGGTTAACGTACAAACATTGCATAGTTTTGTTTACTTTTTTTCCGCCAAACCAGATCCCCAAAAGAGATCATGTTGCTTTCACCTACCTTTATCCTGAACCTCTGAATCCTCGATCTTCATTCCCTCCTTGGCCACCATTAGTCTTCTTAATGGTTCCTTTTTGCGGGGTGATGGGAATATCCTCTCACCAACCCCCATTTCTCAATTCACACAGATACACTCACACAGGTAAGATTTATTAAGGGGTCCTCTTAACATAAGGGCTCATTTCCATGGAAGGGAAAANGGGGGGTGGGGGTGGTACCCCTCTTGCCGGCCTGGCGGGGCAGCCTATGAAGGGTGGGTGTCTAATGGGGTTCTCTGAGGAGGGGAGGGGTTCCACAGCTATCGGGGTTGTTATGGGTCGGGGGAGATATGGTCCAATGGGGAGGTGTGTTCCATCAGTGAGGCGGGAGAAGTGCCTTGTGCCCGTTCCCCTCTCAACCCCCCATGCAGGTAGGCTGTGGGTCGAGGCCCAGGAGACCCCAAGGCCTTGGTCTGGTGCTGCTGAACATGAGGTCAGTTGTCAATAAGTCATCTACAATCCGGGAGTTAATCCCGGAGTCGGATGCCGACCTCGTGTATATTACAGAGACCTGGCTGGACAATGAATCGGGCCCTATCTTGGCTGATCTAGTTCCAGTTGGGTTCTTTGTGCAGCATCAGCCTTGGCTGGAGGGACGGGGGGCGGTGTAACCATTGTTATCAAGGATGCATTGTCTTTTAGGAGATATCCAGTGCAGTCTCCACCAGGTGTTGAGTGCCTCCATCTTGTGTTGGATTTGGCATGGGGCAGATTAGGGGTGCTGCTGGTGTACCATGCACCCAACTGCCCAGCAGCATCCCTACATGCTCTTGCTGATCTAGTGTCAGATGTGATCCTCCAGACCCCTAGATTAGTGGTCCTGAGGGACTTTAATATCCACAGTGACACTGATCTTGGAGGAGCGAGGCATGAGTTCATGGCCTCCATGACAACCATGGGCCTGTCCGAAATCATCTGTGGCCCCACACATGAGGAGGGACATACACTGGATTTGGTTTTCTGCACTGGCCTTGAGGCGGGGGGTCAGTTAGTAGGAGTCAAGGGGGTAGAGCCTTTGTCATGGTCTGACCATTACCTCAAGGTGTGCATCCTGGTGCATGTTAGCCCCCGGCAGGGTGCAGGACTTATTAGATCTGTCCGCCCGCGGAGACTTATTGAACCACATCGGTTACGGAATGCTCTGGGGGAGTTTTCCCTGGACCTTGACACCCGCTCTGTCGATGACCTCGTAGCCTTCTGGAACATCTTGTTGGCCGAGACCATTGACAGAGTGGCTCCCAGGCGTCCACTGCCCTCTCGAGTCTCCCGCAGGTCTCCTTGGTTTACTGAGGGCCTGCGGTGTTTGAAGCGGGAGAGCAGGCGGTTAGAGCGATGGTGGGGACGGACTCGCGACTAGTATGATCGATCGCAGCGTAAGAGCAGTTTAAAGTAGGGGTGGGACTTGGGGGGAAATACCGGTTACCGGATTTACCGGATACCGGATTTCTGAATACCGGATTAGAACTGGTATACCTGTACCAGATCTTTTCCCATTGAAATCAATGGGTAACTTTTCCCATTGAAATCAATGGGAGAGAAAAGTAAAAATGAAATTACCTGCAAATGCAATTCAATTACCAAAAAAAGTAAAACACAAGTGAACCTAACTGCTAACTAACCAACCAGTACCACCAGACCACACTTTGTGCCCCCACGGCCCCCATTAGACCCCACGGCAAACTACCTATTTTTTTTATTATTCTTTAAAATAAAAATAGGGGTTTTTTTAAAGCAAAAGCAGTGTACTACACTCAAAATGTCAATGTCAGGCCATCACACAGGTACAGCCAGCCCCCAGCACACTACACTTTGTGGCCCCAGTCCCCATGGCCCCCAGTAGCCCCCAGTGGGCCCACTACCATTTTTTAAAGCAATAGTTTAACTTTTTTTCCCACAGCGCTGTCACTCAGAAATCAGATTATGAATAAATCACAGCAACCAACTGCCAGTATTAACAGAGGCAGACTACTACTAGTCCTAGACTAACTTAGACTACATTTTGTGCTCAGTCACAGTAGCCCACAAGGGCTGGCCCCAATGGCCACAGTACTAATATTTTTTTAAACTGTTTTTTTCCCCACAGCACTGCCACTCAGAAATCAATCACAAGAAATAATCAGATTGATTCTATCACAGCAACTGCAGGGCTGAAACCACCAGCAGCAGCCCAGAAATTGCAGGTCAGAGTTTAATGCGGGGTTAACGTACAAACATTGCATAGTTTTGTTTACTTTTTTTCCGCCAAACCAGATCCCCAAAAGAGATCATGTTGCTTTCACCTACCTTTATCCTGAACCTCTGAATCCTCGATCTTCATTCCCTCCTTGGCCACCATTAGTCTTCTTAATGGTTCCTTTTTGCGGGGTGATGGGAATATCCTCTCACCAACCCCCATTTCTCAATTCACACAGATACACTCACACAGGTAAGATTTATTAAGGGGTCCTCTTAACATAAGGGCTCATTTCCATGGAAGGGAAAAGGAAAGGTTCTTTCATTCATGCCTGAGTCCACTGGGTCACAGGGTTCAGCCCGAAGGCCTAGTCCTAGACCTGGTCAGCGGTTTATTAATTCATTCACCATTCACGCTTGAGTCCACTGGGTCACAGGGTTCAGCCCAAAGACCTAGTCCTAGACCAGGTCAGCAGTTCATTAATTCATTCACCATTCACGCCTGAGTCCACTGGGTCACAGGGGTCAGCCTGAAGGCCTAGTCCTAGACCTGGTCAGTGGTTCATTAATTCATTCACCATTCACGCCTGAGTCCACTGGGTCACAGGGTTAAGCCCAAAGGCCTAGTCCTAGACCTGGTCAGCGGTTCATTAATTCATTCGACATTCATGTCTGAGTCCACTGGGTCACATGGTTCAGCCCTAAGGCCTAGTCCTAGACCTGGTCAGCAGTTCATTAATTCGTTCACCATTCATGTCCGAGTCCACTGGGTCACAGGGTTCAGCCTGAAGGCCTAGTCCTAGACCTGGTCAGCGGTTCATTAATTCATTCACCATTCACATCTGAGTCCACTGGGTCACAGGGTTCAGCCCAAAGGCCTAGTACTGGACCTGCTCAATGGTTCATTAATTCATTCACCAATTCACACCTGAGTCCACTGGGTGGTGGGGAAGGGCAAATTTGGAGTGTGTGTGTGTGTGTGTGTGTTTGTATTCGTAATGCCACATGCACGCATATGGGATGGGGGCAACCCTGTCCCAACCATGTCCAAACCCCAATGTCATCACTCACCTACTGGAGTGCTCTTGGTTTAATCTCCTCTGGAATGCCAGTTGTTTTCCAGGCAGGCATTAGGCAAGGCTACAGAGAAGACACAGAGGTGCCTAATAGCTTCATAGGATCTGAAGAACAGACAATGATGCTAAAAGGAAGCAATGCATGATGCAGTGCACTGCTGGCAGTGTTACATAATCAATTATTCTTCTGCCATTGCTGTGTCCTGTCCTCAGTGAGTGTCATTGCAAGAGTCCTCTTCTAGACAGACACAGACAGACTCCAGGGTGTGGAATGCTTTTTATTTCAAATCCACAGGCTAGGCTACAGAGACACACAGTGACCCTTTCTCTTCAGAGGCTCATCAGAAACACCCGCTGAGGAAAATGGGCCCCGTTGCATTATGCAGTGCACTCATTGGGGGTGGCTGGCATTCATCTTCTGCCTTTGTGGTCCAGTCTGTTCCAGATGAGGTGCCATAGCTGGGGTGCTGGAGCCTCTGACATGGAAGGACTAAAACCTCAGGAATTATTTATATTTTAATCCCAGGGGACTGTAGTCCTACTGCATCTGGAGGAGCAGTGATGGTGGTGGGGAGTTGGGGACACAATAGATGGCTGAGGGGGGCCGGGATGGAGCTTGGGTGAGAGAGCAGTGGGTGGATGGGGAGGGTGCTGCAGGAGGGGGGCTGGTCTGGGGAACAGGCCATGCCATTGGGGAGTGGCCCCCACCCCCCAGAAGATGTTCCACCCTCCCAAAGCCCTCTGCACATCTTCTGGGAGGTGGGGGCGGCCACCCCATTCATGTCAGGCTGATGTGTTTTTCTGTGGTGTGCTGTGTGCTGGTGTGGCATGTGACTGGGTGAATGGCCCTGCTGGGGCATTCCATTCCAGACTCCAAGGATGGAGTGTAATGGATTAGCACTGCTGGGGCACTCCACTCCAGTGTGTGTGCATGAGAGAGATGAGTGTAAGAGTAAAGATGAGATGAGTCAGGCCACCAGGGGGCATGCGTGGAAAGTAGCTGCACTTAGTGAAAGCTCCAGTGAGGCCTATGTTATTACTCCTTTTTTTAAAAGGATAAACTAAAATTTACATCCCCCTGAATGTAGAGCTGATGAAGCAGGAACCAAGAAGGAGCAGGAGGAACAGAAAAACTGTAAAATCCTTGCCCGAAAAAGGTAATTCCAAAGGGGAGACTTCAGGGCCTTGCTGTGACAGTAGCCCAGAACAGGCTGAGAACATGGGAGCAGAGACTTTCTTCTCTTCAGGGGAGCCACTGGGCATGCACACGCAGTAGCTGTGCCGGCGAAACGCTCCCGACGGCCCAACATCAAATGCCTTAAAAAAAAGCGCCTTAAAACAACTACCCGGAGCCGCACATGGGGAAGACCTTAAAGCGGAACCCCCCTGGCCCCCCAAAAGCAAAACAAAATGAGCCCCAGGGGTGAGAGAGCCCAGAAAAGCTGCAGAAGAAAGTGAGTGGAGGGGAAGGGGTGCCAGACTCACCACGTGCAAAGATGGCGGTGGCAACGAGATCCAGGCTGGGGGAGCAGCCAGAGATAGCAGAGCAACTAGCCTGTCTCACATACACTATTACCACCCAGCATGAAGCCACCAAGAAACAATGGGAGATCCTGAACAACGGAATCCAGAAGGTAACAAGCGTGGTGGACACTTTAAATAAAAAATTGGATGGGATGGCAGAGAGGGTTACAAGTCTGGAAACCAGAATGGAGGAGAGGGAAGGCCAGAACCA
>QEPC01014514.1:1988593-2004172 GCA_003113815.1 Sphenodon punctatus
CCCCAAACCTGAACACAACACACAAGCCAAGTTAACACAAGCAAGCACACAGCAAGCCACATTTGTCCCCAACCCACACAGTGCACACAGGCCCCACCATTGGCCTGGCAACCGGGGAACTCCCCCACCCCCAAACCTAAACACAGAAAACACAAGCCAAGTTAACACAGTGGGCACTGCAGTGGGCACCCCCACACACCCCAAAACAAGTGGGCACAGCCAGGCAGCCAGCTTTCCCACATCCCATCCCCCACTGGCTCAGCTTCCAAAAAGCCTCAGACAAGACAGCTAGTGTTTAGTTGAGCAAAGGGAAGATTGATGGTAGAGGAGAGACACAATTGCCTTTTATTTTGCACTGCAGTCTCATAGAACCCTCACCCAGACACCAACTAAAATTTGGTGTATGGGAACCCTCACCCGGACACCAACTAAAAGAGTTTGCAGTGGGCACCGCAGTGAGCACCCCCACGCACCCCAAAACAAGCAGGCACAGCCAGGCAGCCAGCTTTCCCACATCCCATACCCCCTCAGACAAGATAGCCATGCACACACACAGGCCCCACCATTGGCCTGGCAGCCGGGGAACCCCCCCACCCCCAAACTTGAACACACCACACAAGCCAAGTTAACACAGTGGGTACCACAGTGGGCACCCCCACACCCCCGAAAACAAGTGGGCACAACCAGGCAGCCAGCTTTCCCACATCCCATTCCCCACTGGCTCAGCTTCCAAAAGCCTCAGACAACTCAGCCATAGTGCTGCAGTGCACACACAGGCCCCACCATTGGCCTGGCAGCCGGAAACCCCCCTCCCACCCCCAAACCTGAACACAACACACAAGCCAAGCTAACACAACCAAGCACACAGCAAGCCACATTTGTCCCTAACCCACACTGGCAGAGCCTCCAAAAAGCATGCCACCCACCACAGAACACACAGGCCAGTGGGCACCGCAGTGGGCATGGGCACCCCCACACACCACAAAACAAGCGGGCACAGCCAGGCACAGCAGCCAGCTTTCCCACATCCCATCCCCCCTCAGACAAGACAGTCATATGCACAGGCCCCACCATTGGTCTGGCAACCGGGGAACCCCCCACCCCCAAACTTCAACACAACACACAAGCCAAGTTAACACAGTGGGCAGTGGGCACTGGGCACTGGGCACCGCAGTGGGCACCCCCATACACCCCAAAACAAGCAGCCACCTTTCCCACATCCCATCCCCCACTAGCTCAGCTTCCAAAAAGCTTCAGACAAGACAGCCATAGTGCTGTAGTACACCACAAGCCAAAGCCAACACTGCTGTCCCACCACAAGCAGGGCAGTGGGCACCCCCACACCTCAGAACAAGACAGGGTTAGACAAACACACACACCATGGTGGCAAGGCCACCATTCCCCACCCCCTGTGCCAGTGGAAAGAAACTCTCATCATGGCATGCCTTTGCCCAATGTTTGCCCAGTGCCCACCATGCTGCCCACCCCCCCACACACAGAGTAAATGTCCTGCTGGCTAAAATCACCCCCCCACACATCCTATCCCTAAGTCTAGGGGTACCCTACCCAGGCCAGTCCACTAGAGCCCATGCCCAAGTACCTCCCCATCCCCCTTGCTAAGGGCACCAAGGCGATCCTGTACTAAGAGGGAACCCCAAACTTACCAACAGTTGCACACACGCACACCTCCAGCAATCTGTGGATCCTTTCAGTCTCCAAGCCTGATGTAAAATGGCTGGCCAAGCATGACCTCCAGAAGGTCCCCCAGAAGGAAAGAAAAAAACAAGATTATTGGCCAGCACCCGCAGCCAGTTAAAGTGCCCATACCCTAAAGAAACCTTCAGGATTGGATGACTTTTTTGATTTCAAAAAATTCAACCAATCCAAGGCAGGGTAAAAAAAAGGTGCAAAAATGTATCCATTTGCACCTCTGGGAGGGGGCAGGGAGGGACTCAAGTACTTAAGTTAAAAACAAACTCTTGCATGACAAAAGCCTGCCAACTGTCACCTTCACCAATTTAAAAGATCCGGTAACTTGTACCATTAAAAACAACCAGTTTACCGGATTATCAGATTAGCAGATTTAAATCCGGTATGCATAATACCGGCAATACCGGCTACCGGTAGAACCGGTACTCCCACCCCTAGCTTAAAGGCCTATGCCGTGGCGGTGCAAGCAGCAAAGAAGCAGTTCTTTGCTGCCCTTATTGCATCTGCAAAGTCACGTCCAGTGGAACTTTTCCAGGTGGTGAAAGGCTTGGTCAGTCCTGCTTGCCTCCACCTGGACCTGGAGCAATCCAGTGACCGCTGTGACTGGTTTATCGAGTACTTTGTAGATAAGATCGCTCGCATATGCCACGATTACAGTACCGCAGTTACTGCAGAGGATCATCTTGAGGCTATGGATGCCCCATCCTGTCCTGTTTTGTGAGATCGGTTTCAGATGGTGTTGCCTACCAATGTGGAGTCCTTGTTGGGATCTGTTCATGCCACTACTTGTGAGCAAGATCCATCCCCATCCTGGATGGTGAAAGCTAGCCAGGAGACGCTAAGGCCGTTGCTGGCTGGGGTGGTTAGTGCCTCCCTTCAGGAGGGCAGGGTGCCTGATTGCCTAAAGAAGGCTGTGGTTAGGCCCCTGCTCAAGAAACCATCTCTTGATGCTGATGCTCCTGCCAGTTATTGGTCGGTTTCTAACCTTCCCTTCTTAGGGAAGGTTATTGAACGGGCTGTGGCACGGCAGCTCCAGGAACATCTGGACTGCACTGATTTCCTTGATCCCTGCCAGTCTGGGTTTTGGCCTGGGTACAGTATGGAGACAGCCTTGGTGGCCTTGGTTGACGATCTCCGTCTGGCGTTGGACCAGGGTCATCAGACCTTACTGGTCCTGCTAGGCCTTTTGGCTGCATTCGACACAGTTGATCATGAGGTGTTGGTGACTCACCTGCGGGACCGTGATGGAATTGGTGGAATGGTCTTGGACTGGTTTCATTCATTCCTGGCTGGGAGAACTCACTGGATGGTCTTGGGGGAGTGTACGTCTTCCCCCCGGGAACTCACGTGTGGAGTCCCACAGAGTGCCATTCTGTCCCCCCTCTTGTTTAACATCGATATGCAGCCGTTAGGGGAGATCTTGAGGAGGTTTCAGGGCATGCAGTGTCATCAGTATGCTGATGACACTCAGCTCTACCTCTCCCTTTCCATCAACCCAGGCCATGCAGTCTCCTTATTTTCCCAGTGCCTGTCAGCTGTGGGGGCTTGGATGAGGTCGAGCCATCTGCAATTGAATCCTGACAAGATGGAGGTGATGTTGGTGGGGGACCTGGGGGTGGTTGAATCTCCTCTTGTTGGGGGGGGGTTCACCCTCCAATGGTCTCTCAAGTGCGGAGTATGGGTGTGCTCGATTCGCGGCTCAGTCTGGAATCTCAGGTTGTGGCCATGGCGGGGAGTGCATTTTGGCAGTTACATCTTGTCCAGTGGCTTCGGCCGTATCTCTCAGACTCCGACCTCGCCACTGTCATCCATGCCTTCATCACCTCGAGGCTGGATTACTGTAATGTGCTCTACATGGGGCTGCCCGAGAAGCTGGTCCAGAGGCTGAAGCTGGTGCAGAATACTGCGGCCCATCTCCTTACATGGGTGGGTCACAGGGAGTGCATGACACCAGTGCTCCAGACTCTGCACTGGCTGCCTATAAAGTACCAGGCCAGGTTCAAGGTGCTGGTTTTAACCTTTAAAGCCCTTCATGGCCTGGTCCCTGCTTATCTGCGGGACCGCCTCACTCCCCATGTACCTGTGCGACCCTTGAGATTGTCCTTGGGAGCCTTTTTGGAGGCTCCCTGGGCGAGGCGGGTGGCCACCGATGTTAGATCTTTTTCGGTGGCTGCCCCTGTGCCGTGGAATTCGCTCCTGGAGGAGGCTACGTTGACTTCCACTCTCCTGCTGTTTTGGCATGTATGTAAGACCTGGCTGTTCCATCAGGCTTTTGGCGAGGGGTAGGGGTGGGGGGGTTTCTCTACATACTGTATTTTTAAATTGTTTTTTTTATATATATTGTTTTTATTTAATGTTGTTTGCCACCCTGGGCTGCCCTAAATTTTAAATAAATAAATAAATAAATAAATAAATAAATAAAAATCCTCCGTGACTTCTGTGAGGCCATGGAGGGCATGCTCCTGGACTGCATGATCCAGCTTGTGGACCAGGAGGCCGTGATGGCTGGCTTCGAGGCTGGTGGCCTCCCCAACTGCCTGGGCACTGTGGATGGCACCCACATAGCGATCCTCCATGCCTCCAACGGGGAGGCGGCGGAATACATCAACCAAAATGGGTACTATTCCCTGCAGCTCCAGGCGGTCATGGACCACAGGGGCTGGTTCACTGACATCTTCACAGGCCATTCCAGCCACAGCCATGATGCACAGATCCTGACCATCTCACCCCTCTTTGCCCGGATGTACCAGGGGAATTTCGCTGATATGCGGATGTCCAGGATTGAGGTGGTGCTGATGTCCTCCTGCATCCTGGGGGACCTGGCCTATCCCCTCCTCTGCTGGCTCATGAAGGCATCCCCCATCCCCAGGGACCCTGTGGAGGCCCTGTTCAACACCCAGCTATGCGTCTCAAGGACAGTGGTCAAGAGGGCCTTCGGTGTCCTCAAGCAGCGCTGGAGGTGCCTGGCTGGTTGGTTGGACTTCACAGTGGAGACCTCGGCCCTCATGATCAGTGCCTGCTGTGTCCTGCACAACATTTGTGAGACTGATGGGGCTGCCTTGGTGTTCCCAGTGCCCCAGCACTGACCAGGACCCGTGCCACTGTATGCTAATGTGGAGAACCTGAGGGAGTACCTCTATGCCAAGCGGATCCGTGTTGCCCTGGAGAGGTGTATCACCATTGATTCTGGGGCCTGAGCATGCTTGGACTCCCCTCAGCAGGCCCCACTTGTCCTCGGGCCTTGCCCATGGTGATCCCCCAGCCCCTTCCCAATGATGCTTGTCACACAATAAAGACATAGGTTGGGTACACCCATGCATTTATTTTACAGTATGTGCCCCCTGTCCCCCTCCCCCTCCCTGCTGCTCCCTTCCCCGGCCTACTGACCCCTCCCCCATCCCCTTCCCCCCAAACCTGCTGCTTCCTGGGCTGTCCCCTTGGCCACTCTGTGGGCGCCATGGTGCTCTGGGAGCTCCCCTCACCCCTGCTGTTGGTATCCCCAAACATGTCCTGGGAGGCCTCTGTGTCCAGACTGGCTGGTGGGGTGGGGATGGGGGGCAGACGTGGTGCTGGCAGTGCTGGAAGGCCCCCCCTGGGTGGCTGCTGCCTCCAGAGGCTGGGTGGGGCCGGGAGGTGGATGCGCAGGCCCTGCAGCTGTGCCAGCAGCTGGGGCACTGCAGGGGGGCAGCAGCGGTGCGGGGGCTGGAATGATGCTGGGTGGATCAGCTGCCATGATGTATGCGCTCATGGTCCCTGCATGCAGCAGCAGTGAGGTGCCAATGTCCAGGGACCAGTCCATCTTATGTGTGTGCTCCACTCCCAGCTGATTGATGGCTTGATGTAGCAGCCTGAATGCCTCCATCTGCCTGCTGTGCTCCCGGCACTCCTGCCTCCATTTCTGGTGCATTTCTGCCTCCAGCCACCTGTCCCTGGTCTCCACCTCCTGCAGGGCCCTCTCCGTAGCCACCTCCATACCGCCGATGGCTGTGATGATCCTCTCCCCCTGCTCCATGCTGGTCCAGACTATTTCTTCTGCCAGGTCCTCCCTCTGGTGATGTACCCATGCCCTGTACTCCCGCATCCGCTGTGCTAGGGGCACGGGGTCGGCAGGTGGGGGAGATGCTGGTTGTCCTGTTGGGGAGCCAGTTGGAAGCCATTAGTCGGGCTTGGTCGCATACCACCTGTCCCGGAGCAGGGCAGGGGGTGGTTGGTGGGCTCCCTGGCAGGTTGGCAGGCACGGTCCTCCCCCATGGTGCCTCCCAGTACCCCGGCTGTCCCCCCTTGCACCCCCCACCCCAATCCACCAGACGCTCTGCCCCGGGGCCAGGGCGGCCATGTCTCCCCTGCTCCTCCATGTCCTTTATGCACCCCTGTTGGGCCCCCCTCCTGCCATGGTACCTCACCTTGGTCCACCAGCTGCTGCTGTGATTGATCCCCTCTGTCCCCCCTCACCTGGTGATCCTGTGTGCCAGGGTGCATGTGAACCTGTTGGGGAACGAATGTGGTGGGTTGCATTACCCTTGCATGGACCTGGTCTCCATCCCACCATCCCTCCCACTTGCTGGCACTGGGGGCTGGCCAGCAGCACATGTCCCCCCTGTTCTGTGCCCGGGCAGGCCCCCATGCATCCCCGACCCCCCTTCCCACACTCCCTGGTTCCTGGGGGCCTCAGGGACAGGCCCTCACCCTGTGGGACCCCCCCATCCCATGGCCCACCCCTATGGTCCGTTTTCCATCCCACCCACATGTCTACCCTCTATGTCCAACTCAGAGCCCTCTGAGGCTGTCCCCTCTGTGTGGCTGTGTTCCCCCTGCATCCACTGGATGAGGGTGACCAGTGTGCCGGCCTCAGATCCGCCCAAGTCTGACTGCGGGTGTGGGCTCCCGGTGCTGGTTTGCGAGGGGGGCCTGCTGCTCCCCGAGGTCCCAGGGTGTTCCTCCAAGTGGGCTGGGGCCCCAGAGTCGGTGCCTGCAGGTGGGGATGCCAGGGGTGGGGGTACATCTGCCCGTTCCCTGCCCTGGACCACAGTGCTCCCCATGAGCCATGGGGCAACTATTGAGTCTTTCATGTGAAGGATGCAGTCCACGGCATCATAGTAGAGGGTGGTCCATGCTCCATGTCCGGACCGCCGGTTGTTGTCTTTTATGGTTTTGTACCCCCTCTTTAGCTCCTTGACCTTAGAGTGACATTGGGCCAAGGTCCTGTGGTGCCCCGCTGCCTCCATGTCATGCACGATCTCCGTGAACACATGTTCATTCCTCTTGTTCATGGTGAGCTTCACCTGGTGCTCCAGGAACCCCCAGATCCTGATAAAGTCCTGGGTCTCCTTGTGCCCCCACTGCCCCCCTCATGGGTACCAGTGTCTCCCATGTGTGCCCTCCTCCTCCTCCTGCTCCACCAACTCCTCCGCTTGCCCTCCGCTGATCTCCTCTGGGGGCTCTGGGTCACAAGCATGTTTTTTTATTATTATTATTATTATTATTATTATTATTATTATTTATTTATTATAAACATTTATATAGCACCAGCCATGTGCCTGGCACTGTACAGCACATAGAAATAGATACGGTTCCTGCCTGTGGCTTACAATCTAAAAGACAAGGAGGGGGAGACAGTGAGAGGGGACAGTGGGAGAGACAGGGGAGAAGACAACCAAACATTCAGGTGGATGCAAAGTCTCAGGTACGTGTGCTTGGCTTGGTTACAATCAGGTTGGTTGCAGCAGTCTGTAGAGGAGGGCAGACAGTAAGTATATGGGGAACGACTAACAGGTATTGGGAAAGGTGGCAAGGAAAAAGTGGGTCTTGAGGAGGTATTTGAAGGAGCGGAGGGAAGGGGCAAGGTGGATGTGAGTAGGGAGGGCGTTCTAGGCATGGGGGGCAGTGAGGGAGAAGGGTCGAAGGTGGTTAGGTGAGCAGGAGAAACAAGGGAGAGTGAGGGAGGGAACAGAGGAAGAGCGGAGAGCACGTGCAGGAGTGCATAAGGAGATTAGGTCCGAGAGGTAAGGGGGAGCTTAGTTGTGGAGTGTTTGGAACATGTATGCTAGGAGTTTAAACAGGATACATTCAGGAAGGGGTAGTCAGTGAAGAGAGAAGAGGAGAGGTGGTTCCCCCCTCACTCTCCTTACCTGTTTCTGGGGTGTCTCCGTCCCCTAGCAGATTGTCCCCTCTGGGGCGGTCTGCTCCTTTTATGACATCTATTACTGTTAGGTTTAATGGTAAAGGTGTCTGGGAAGCTTTCAGAATTTCACGATGAAGAAGAAATGCTGCGTCACAGACTGTTATTGATGTACACATTTCATTGATCACCTCTTGTACAGCTGCTTCCAGTTTCATGCTATTCTTGAAGATAATGTTTCCTCTCTTATGGTTACATGCATCGTTTTTTAACTGATGTCTGAAATGTTGCGGAGAAGGTCGGGGGAACTTGCAGCAGCGAACTTGCTTTGCAGTATCACTTAACTGGTGGCAGGTGTTCAGAGAAGAGCCGGGGGGGCGGAGCCAGTCATCTGCGGGGAGTCAAAGGCAAGCAGTCAGCGTAGGGTTGCTTGAGAAGGTATGGGGAACTTGCAGCAGCGAACTTCCTTTGCAGTATCACTTACCTGGCGGCAGCTGTTGAGAGCAGAGCCAGGGGGCGGAGCCAGCCATCTGCAGGGAGTCAAAGGCAAGCAGTCAGCCTACGGCTGCTAGAGAAGGTCGGGGGAACTTCGAGCAGCAAACTTGCTTTGGAGTATTACTTACCTGGCAGCAGCTGATGAGAACAGAGCCGGGGGGCAGAGCCAGCCATCTGTGGGGAGTCAAAGGCAACCAGTCAGCCTACGGCCGCATGAGAAGGTCGAGGGAACTTGCAGTGGTGAACTTGCTATGCAGTATGACTTACCTGGCAGTGGCTGCTGGAAGCAGAGCCAGGGGGCGGAGCCAGTCATCTTCTCAGAGTCAAAGGCAAGCAGTCAGCCTACAGCTGCTTGAGAAGGTTGGGGGAACTTGCAGCGGTGAACTTGCTTTGCAGTATCACTTACCTGGTAGCAGCTGTTGAGAGCGGAGCCGGGGGGCGGAGTCAGTCATCTGCGGGGAGTCAAAGGCAAGCAGTCAGCCTACGGCCGCTTGAGAAGGTTGGGGGAACTTGCAGCAGTGAACTTGGTTTGCAGTATCACTTACCTGGCAGCGCCTGTTGAGAGCGGAACTGGGGGGCGGAGCCAGTCCTCTGCGGGGAGTCAAAGGAAGTAGTCAGCCTACGGCCATTTGAGAAAGCCGGGGGAACTTGCAGCGGGAAACTTGCTTTGCAGTATCACTTACCTGGCAGCGGCTGTTGGGACAGGAGCCATGAGGCGGAGTCAGTCATCTGCGAGGAGTCAAAGGGAAGCAGTCAGCCTACGGCAGCTTGAGAAGGTCGGGGGAACTTGCAGCGGTGAACTTGCTTTGCAGTATCACTTACCTGGCAGCAGCTGTTGAGAGTGGAGCCGGGGGGCAGAGTCAGTCATCTGCGGAGAGTTAAAGGCAAGCAGTCAGCCTATGGGTGCTTGAGAAGGCCGGGGGAACTTGCAGCGGTGAACTTGCTTTCCAGTATCACTTACCTGGCAGTGGCTGTTGGGAGTGGAGCCAGGGGGTGGAGCCAGTCATCTGTGGGGAGTCAAAGGAAAGCAGTCAGCCTACGGTCGCTTGAGAAGGTCGGGGGAACTTCCAGTGGCAAATATGCTTTGCAGTATCACTTACCTGGCAGCAGCTGTTGAGAGTGGAGGCGGGGGGCGGAGCCAGTCATCTGCGAGGAGTCAAAGGCAAACAGTCAGCCTATGGCCGCTTGAGAAGGTTGCGGGAACTTGCAGCGGCGAACTTGCTTTGCAGTATCACCTACCTGGAGGAGGCTGTTGGGGGCAGGGCTGGGGGGCAGAGCCAGTCATCTGCAGGGAGTCAAAGGCAAGCAGTAAGCCTATGGCCACTTGAGGAGGTCGGGGGAACTTGCAGCGGCGAACTTGCTTTGCACTATCACCTACCTGGAGGCGGCTGTTGGGGGCAGGGCCGGGGGGAAGAGCCAGTCATCTGTGGGGAGTCAAAGGCAAGCAGTCAGCCTATGGCCACTTGAGGAGGTCGGGGGAACTTGCAGCAGCGAACTTGCTTTGCAGTATCACTTACCTGGCGGTGGCTGTTAGCAGCAGGGCCGGGGGGCGGAGCCAGTCATCTGCGGGGATTCAAAGGCAAGCAGTCAGCCTACGACCGCTTGATAAGGCCGGGGGAACTTGCAACGGTGAACTTGCTTTGCAGTATCACTTACCTGGCAGCAGCTGTTGAGAGCGGAGCCGGGGGGCGGAGCCAGTCATCTGCGGGGAGTCAAAGGCAAGCAGTCAGTCTACGGCCGCTTGAGAAGGTCAGGGGAACTTGCAGCAGTGAACTTGCTTTGCAGTATCACTTACCTGGCGGCGGCTGTTGGGGGCATGGCCGGGGGCTGGGCCAGTCATCTGCGGGAAGTCAAAGGCAAGCAGTCAGCCTACGGCCACTTGAGAAGGTCAGGGTAACTTGCAGCGCCGAACTTGCTTTGCCATATCACTTACCTGGCAGCGGCTGTTGGGGGCGGAGCCGGGGGGCGGAGTCAGCACTCCAGGGATTCAAAGGCAAGCAGTCAGCCTACGGTCGCTTGAGAAGGTCGGGGGAACTTGCAGCAGCAAACTTACTTTGCAGTATCCCTTACCTGGCAGCAGCTGTTCAGAGCGGAGCCGTGGGGTGGAGCCAGTCATCTGCGCCGAGTCAAAGTCAAGCAGTCAGTCTACAGCTGCTTGAGAAGGCTGGAGGAACTTGCAGCACCGAATTTGCTTTGCAGTATCACTTATGTGGCAGCGACTGTGGAGAGCGGAGTCGGGGGGCGGAGTCAGTCATCGGCGGGGAGTCAAATGCAAGCAGTCAGCCTACGGTCACTTGAGATGGCCGGGGGAACTTGAAGCAGTGAACTTGCTTTGCAGTATCACTTACCTGGCAGTGGCTGTTGAGAGAAGAGCCGGGCGGGGGAGTCAGCCATCTGCGGGGAGTCAAAGGCAATTAGTCAGCCTTCGACAGCTTGAGAAGGTCGGGGGAACTTGCAGCGGTGAACTTGCTTTTGAGGGCGGAGCCGGGGGGCGAAGTCAGTCATCTGCGGGGAGTCAAAGGCAAGCAGTCAGCCTACGGCCGCTGGAGAAAGCTGGGGGAACTTCCAGTGGCAAATATGCTTTTCAGTATCACTTACCTGGCAGCAGCTGTTGAGAGTGGAGCCAGGGGGCGGAGTCAGTCATCTACGGGGAGTCAAAGGCAAGCAGTCAGCCTACGGCCACTTGAGAAGGTCGGGGGAACTTGCAGCAGCGAACTTGCTTTGCAGTATCATTTACCTGGTGGCGGCTGTTGGGGGCGGGGCCAGGGGGTGGAGCCAGTCATCTGCGGGGAGTCTATGGCTGCTTGAGAAGGTCAGGGGGACTTGCAGTGGCAAAATTGCTTTGCAGTATCACTTATCTGGCAGCGGCTTTTGGGGGCGGAGCTGGGGAGTGGAGTCAGTCATCTGCGGGGAGTCAAAGGCAAGCAGTCAGCCTACGGCCGCTTGAGAAGGTCGGGGGAACTTGCAGCGGAGAACTTGCTTTGCAGTATCACTTACCTGGCGGTGGCTTTGGGGCCGGTGCCGGGGGGTGGAGCCAGTCATCTGTGGGGACTCAAAGGCAAGCAGTTAGCTTACGGATGCTTGAGAAGGACGGGGGAACTTGCAGCACCCAACTTGCTTTGCAGNTAAGCAGTCAGCCTACGGCCACTTGAGAAGGTCGGGGGAACTTGCAGCGGTGAACTTGCTTTGCAGTATCACTTACCTGGCGGTGGCTTTGGGGCCGGTGCCGGGGGGTGGAGCCAGTCATCTGTGGGGACTCAAAGGCAAGCAGTTAGCTTACGGATGCTTGAGAAGGACGGGGGAACTTGCAGCACCCAACTTGCTTTGCAGTATCACTTGCTTGGCAGCAGCTGTTGAGAGTGGAGCCAGGGGTGGAGCCAGCCATCTGCAGGGAGTCAAAGGCAAGCAGACAGCCTACGGCCACTTGAGAAGGTCGGGGGAACTTGCAACGGCGAACTTGCTTTGCAGTATCACTTACCTGGTGGTGGCTTTTGGGGGCAGGGTCAGGGGCAGAGCCAGCCTTCTGCAGGGAGTCAAAGGCAAGCAGTCAGCATATGGCCACTTGAGATGGCCGGGGGAACTTGCAGCGGTGAACTTGCTTTGCAGTATCACTTACCTAGCGGCAGCTGTTGATAGCAGAGCTGGGGGGTGGAGCCAGTCATCTCAGGGAGTCAAAGGCAAGCAGTCAGTATACAGCCACTTGACAAGGTCGGAGGAACTTGCAGCAACGAACTTCCTTTGCAGTATCACTTACCTGGCAGTGGCTGTTGGGAGCGGAGCCGGGGGGCGGAGTCAGTCATCTGTGGGGAGTCAAAGGCAAGCAGTCAGCCTACGGCCGCTTGAGAAGGTCGGGGGAACTTGCAAAGGTGAACTTTCTTTGCAGTATCACTTACCTGGTGGCGGCTTTTGGGGGCAGGGTCACGGGCAGAGCCAGTCATCTTCAGGGAGTCAAAGGCAAGCAGTCAGCCTATGGCTGCTTGAAAAGGTCGGGGGAACTTGCAACGGCGAACTTGCTTTGCAGTATCACTTACCTGGCAGCGGCTGTTGGGAGTGGGGCCAGGTGGCGGATTCAGCTCTCCGGGGATTCAAAGGCAAACAGTCAGCCTATGGCCACTTGTGAAGGTCCGGGGAACTTGCAGCGGCGAACTTGCTTTGCAGTATCACTTGCCTGGCAGCAGCTATTGAAAGCGGAGCCGGGGGGTGGAGTCAGTCATCTGCGGGGAGTCAAAGGCAATTTGTTAGGCTACGGCCGCTTGAGAAGGATGGGGGAACATGCAGCGGTGAACTTGCTTTGCAGTATCACTTACCTGGCAGAGGCTTTGGGCCCGGAGCTGGGGGTGGAGCCAGTCATGTGCGGGGAGTCAAAGGCAATTTGTTAGCCTACGGCCGTTTGAGAAAGATGGGGGAACTTGCTTTGCAGTATCACTTACCTGGTGGCAGCTATTGGGGGCGGAGCCGGGGGGCGGAGTCAGTCATCTGCGGGGAGTCAAAGGCAAGCAGTTAGCATACAGCCATTTGAGAAAGCCGGGGGAACTTGCAGCGGGAAACTTGCTTTGCAGTATCACTTACCTCGCAGCGGCTGTTGGGACTGGAGCCATGGGGCAGAGTCAGTCATATGCGGGGAGTCAAAGGCAAGCAGTCAGCCTATGGCAGCTTGAGAAGGTCGGGGGAACTTGCAGTGGTGAACTTGCTTTGCAGTATCACTTACGTGGGAGAAGCTGTTGAGAGTGGAGCCGGGGGGCGGAGGCAGCCATCTACAGGGAGTCAAAGGCAAGCAGTCAGTCTACGGCTGCTTGAGAATATCGGGGGAACTTGCAGCGGCGGACTTGCTTTGCAGTATCACTTATCTGGCAGCAGCTGTTCGGGGCGGGGCCGGGGGCCAGAGCCAGTCATCTGCGGGGACTCAAAGGCAAGCAGTCAGCCAAGGCCACTTGAGAATGTCGGGGGAACTTGCAGCGGCGAACTTGGTTTGCAGTATCACTTACCTGGCGGTGGCTTTTGGGGGCGGAGCCGGGAGGCGGAGCCAGTCATCTGCAGGGAGTCAAAGAAAGCAGTCAGCATACGGCCACTTGAAAACGTTGGGCGAACTTGCATCGGCAAACATGCTTTGTAGTATCACTTACCTGGGAGCAGCTGTTGAGTGCGGAGCCGGGGGGGGGGCGGAGACATTCATCTGCAGGGAGTCAAAGGCAAGCAGTTAGCCTATGGCCGCTTGAGAAGGTCGGGTGAACTTGCAGCGGCGAACTTGCTTTGCAGTATCACTTACCTGGCAGCGGGTGGTGGGAGTGGGGCCAGGGAGCGGAGACAGCTCTCCGGGGATTCAAAGGCAAGCAGTCCACCTACAACCACTTGTGAAGGTCGGGGGAACCTGCATCGGTGAACTTGCTTTGCAGTATCACTTACCTGGCTGTGGCTTTGGAGCTGGAGATGGGGGGTGGAGCCAGCCATCTGCGGGGAGTCAAAGGGAAGCAGTCAGCCTACGGCCGCTTGAGAAGTTCAGGGGAACTTGCAGTGGCAAACTTGCTTTGTGGTATCACTTACCTGGCAGCAGCTCTTGGGAGCGGAGCCGGGGGCAGAGTCAGTCATCTGCGTAGAGTCAAAGGCAAGCTGTCAGCCTACGGCCACTTGAAAACGTTGGGCGAACTTGCATCGGCAAACATGCTTTGTAGTATCACTTACCTGGCAGCGGCTTTTGGGGGCGGAGCTGGGGAGTGGAGTCAGTCATCTGCGGGGAGTCAAAGGCAAGCAGTCAGCCTATGGCCGCTTGAGAAGGTCGGGGGAACTTGCAGCGGAGAACTTGCTTTGCAGTATCACTTACCTGGCGGCGGCTTTGGGGGGCAGGGTCGGGGGGCAGAGTCAGCTCTCCGGGGATTCAAAGGTAAGCAGTCAGCCTACGGCCACTTGAGAAGTTCGGGGGAACTTGCAGCGGTGAACTTGCTTTGCAGTATCACTTACCTGGCGGTGGCTTTGGGGCCGGAGCCGGGGGGTGGAGCCAGTCCTCTGTGGGGACTCAAAGGCAAGCAGTTAGCTTACGGACGCTTGAGAAGGACGGGGGAACTTGCAACACCCAACTTGCTTTGCAGTATCACTTGCTTGGCAGCAGCTGTTGAGAGTGGAGCCAGGGGCGGAGCCAGCCATCTGCAGGGAGTCAAAAGCAAGCAGTCAGTCTCCGGCTGCTTGAGAAGGTCATGGGAACTTGCAGCGGTGTACTTGCTTTGCAGTATCACTTACCTGGCGGTGGCTTTTGGGGGCGGAGCTGGGGAGCGGAGCCAGTCATCTGCGGGGAGTCAAAGGAAGCAGTCAGCATACGGCCACTTGAAAACGTTGGGTGAACTTGCATCGGCAAACATGCTTTGTACTATCACTTACCTGGGAGCAGCTGTTGAGTGCGGAGCCGGGGGGGGCGGAGCCATTCATCTGCAGGGAGTCAAAGGCAAGCAGTTAGCCTATGGCCGCTTGAGAAGGTCGGGTGAACTTGCAGTGGCGAACTTGCTTTGTGGTATCACTTACCTGGCAGCAGCTCTTGGGAGTGGAGCCGGGGGGCAGAGTCAGTCATCTGCGTGGAGTCAAAGGCAAGCAGTCAGCCTACGGCCGCTTGAGAAAGTCGGGGGTACTTGCAGCGGCGAACTTCCTTGGCAGTATCACTTACCTGGCGGTGGCTTTGGGGACGGAGCCGGGGGGCTGAGCCAGTCATCTGCAGGGAGTCAAAGGCAATTAGTTAGCCTACGGCCGCTTGGGAAGGCCCTGGGAACTTGCAGTGCCGAACTTGCTTTGCAGTATCACTTACCTGGCGGCAGTTCTTGGGGGTGGAGCCAGGGGGCAGAGTCAGTCATCTGTGGGGAGTCAAAGGCAAACAGTCAGCGTACGGCAGTATGAGAAGGTCGGGGGAACTTACAGCAGTGAACTTGCTTTGCAGTATCACTTACCTGGCAGCGGCTGTTGGGACTGAAGCCATAGGGTGGAGTCAGTCATCTGCGGGGAGTCCAAGGCAAGCAGTCAGCCTATGGAAGCTTGAGAATGTCGGGGGAACTTGCAGCAGTGAACTTGCTTTGCAGTATCACTTACGTGGCAGCGGCTGTTGAGAGTGGAGCCGGGGGGCGGAGCCAGTCATCTGTGGGGGTCAAAGGCAAGCAGTCATCCTACGGCCACTTGAGAATGTCAGGGGAACTTGCAGCGGCGAACTTAGTTTGAAGTATCACTTACCTGGCGGCGGCTATTGGGGGCGGAGACGGGGGGCGGAGCCAGTCATCTGCGGG
>QEPC01014514.1:2004272-2037932 GCA_003113815.1 Sphenodon punctatus
CCCAGCAAGTCCAGGTGAGGCTTGTAAGAGTAAAGTGGCTGGGCAGCGGCTCTGCCTCCACAGCCCTTCTCTCCGCAGCTCTTCAGGGAGCCAGTCATGTGCAGGGAGTCAAAGGCAATTAGTTAGCCTACGGCCGCTTGAGAAGGACGGGGGAACTTGCAGCGGCAAACTTGCTTTGCAGTATCACTTACCTGGTGGCAGGTGCTGGGGGCGGAGCCAGGGGGCAGAGTCAGTCATCTGGGGTGAGTCAAAGGCAAGCAGTCAGCCTACGGCCGCTTGAGAAAGTCGGGGGAACTTGCAGCGGTTAGCTTGCTTTGCAGTGTCACTTACCTGGCGGCAGCTGTTGAGCGCAGAGCCGGGGGGCGCAGCCAGTCAACCGCGGGGAGTCAAAGACAAGCAGTCAACCTACGGACGCTTGAGATGGCCGGAGGAACTTGCAGCGGCGAACTTGCTTTGCAGTATCACTTACCTGGCAGCAGCTCTTGGGAGTGGAGCCGGGGGCGGAGTCAGTCATCTCCGGGGAGTCAAAGGGAACATTCAGCCTACGGCTGCTTGAGAAGGTCTGGGGAACTTACAGCAGCTAACTTTCTTTGCAGTATCACTTACCTGGCAGCGGCTATTGAAAGCGGAGCCGGGGGGCGGAGCCAGTCATCTGTGGGGAGTGAAAGCAAGCAGTCAGCCTATGGCCACTTGAGAAGGTCGGAGGAACTTGCAGAGGTGAACTACCTTTGCAGTATCACTTACCTGGCGGTGGCTTTGGGGCCGGAGCCGGAGGGTGGAGCCAGTCATGTGCAGGGAGTCAAAGGCAATTAGTTAGCCTACGGCCGCTTGAGAAGGTCGTGGGAACTGGCAACGGCAAACTTGCTTTGCAGTATCACTTACCTGCCGGCAGGTGCTGGGGGCGGAGCCAGGGGGCAGAGTCAGTCATCTGGGGTGAGTCAAAGGCAAGCAGTCAGCCTACGGCCGCTTAAGAAAGCCGGGGGAACTTGCAGCGGTGAACTTGCTTTGCAGTATCACTTACCTGGCAGCGGCTGTTGGGACTGGAGCCATGGGGTGGAGTCAGTCATCTGCGGGGAGTCAAAGGCAAGCAGTCAGCCTACGGTAGCTTGAGAAGGTCGGGGGAACTTGCAGCAGTGAACTTGCTTTGCAGTATCACTTACGTGGCAGCAGCTGTTGAGAGTGGATCCGGGGGGCAGAGGCAGACATCTGCGGGGAGTCAAAGGCAAGCAGTCAGTCTACGGCTGCTTGAGAAGGTCGTGGGAACTTGTTGTGGCGAACTTGCTTTGCAGTATCACTTACCTGGCGGCAGCTTTTGGGGTCGGAGCCGGGGGGCCGAATCAGTCATCTGTGGGGAGTCAAAGGCAAGCAGTCAGCCTACGGCCGCTTGACAAGGTCGGAGGAACTTGCAGCGGCAATCTTGCTTTGCAGTATCACTTACATGGCAGTAACTGTTGGGAGCGGAGCCGGGGGGGCGGAGTCAGTCATCTGCGGGGAGTCAAAGGCAAGCAGTCACCCTACAGCCACTTGAGAAAGCCGGGGGAACTTGCAGCGGTGAACTTGCTTTGCAGTATCACTTACCTGGCGGTGGCTTTGGGGGCAGAGCCAGTCATCTGCGGGGAGTCAAAGGCAAGCAGTTAGCCTACGGCCGCTTGAGAAGGACGGGGGAACTTGCAGAGCCGAACTTGCTTTGCAGTATCACTTGCTTGGCAGCAGCTGTTGAGAGTGGAGCCAGGGGCAGAGCCAGCCATTTGTGGGGAGTCAAAGGCAAGCAGTCAGTCTCCGGCTGCATGAGAAGGTCAGGGGAACTTGCAGCGGCAAACTTCCTTTCCAGTATCACTTACCTGGCAGCAGCTCTTGGGAGTGGAGCCGGGGGGCACAGTCAGTCATCTGCGAGGAGTCAAAGGGAACATTCAGCCTATGGCCGCTTGAGAAGGTCTGGGGAAATTACAGCGGCTAACTTTGTTTGCAGTATCACTTACCTGGCAGCGGCTTTTGGGGCAGAGGCAGAGGGTGGAGCCAGTCATCTGCAGGGAGTCAAAGGAAGCAGTCAGCCTACGGCTGCTTGAACACGTCGGGGGAACTTGCCTTGGTAAACATGCTTTGTAGTATCACTTTCCTGGCAGCAGCTGTTGAGTGTGGAGCCAGGGGGCAGAGTCAGTCATCTGCGGGGAGTCAAAGGCAAGCAGTCAGCCTATGGCCACTTGAGAAGGTCGGAGGAACTTGCAGCGGCAAACTTCCTTTGCAGTATCACTTACCTGGCAGTGGCTTTGGGCGCGGAGTGGGGGTTGGTGGAGTCAGTCCTCTGCGGCGAGTCAAAGGCAAGCAGTCAGCCTACAGCCACTTGAGAAAGCCGGGGGAAATTGCAGCAGCAAACTTGCTTTGCAGTATCACTTACCTGGCAGCGGCTGTTCGGACTGGAGCCATGGGGCGGGGTCAGTCATCTGCGGAGAGTCAAAGGCAAGCAGTCAGCTTATGGTAGCTTGAGAAGGTCAGGGGAACTTGCAGTTGTGAACTTGCTTTGCAGTATCACTTACGTGGCAGCAGGTGTGGAGCGTGGTGCCGGGGGGCGGAGGCAGCCATCTGCGGGGAGTCAAAGGCAAGCAGTCAGTCTACGGCTGCTTGAGAAAGTCGGGGGGACTTGCAGTGGTGAAATTGCTTTGCAGTATCACTTATCTGGCAGCGGCTGTTGGGGGTGGAGCCAGTCATCTGTGGGGAGTCAAAGGCAAGCAGTCAGCCTACCGCCACTTGAGAAGGTTGGGGGAACTTGCATTGGCGATCTTCCTTTGCAGTATCACTTACCTGGCAGCAGCTTTTGGGAGTGGGGCCAGGCGGCGGAGTCAGCTCTCTGGGGATTCAAAGGCAAGCAGTCAGCCTATGGCCACTTGAGAAGGTCGGGGGAACTTGCAGCGGCGAACTTGCTTTGCAGTATCACTTACCTGGCAGCGGCTGTTAGGAGTGGGGCCAGCAGGCGGAGACAGCTCTCCGGGGATTCAAAGGCAAGCAGTTAGCCTACGGCCACATGTTAAGGTCGGGGGAACTTGCAGCGGCGAACTTGCTTTGCAGTTCCCGGCTCCGACCCCAAAGCCACAACCAGGTAAGTGATTTACCTGGTTGTGGCTTTGGGGTCGGAGCCGGGGGGTGAAGCCAGTCATCTGCGGGGAGTCAAAGGCAAGCAGTCAGCCTATGGCCACATGAGAAGGTATGGGGGACTTGCAGCGGCAAAGTTGCTTTGCGGTATCACTTAACTGGCAGCAGCTCTTGGGAGAGGAGCCGGGGGGCGCAGCCAGTCATCCGCGGGGAGTCAAAGGCAAGCAGTCAGCCTTCGGACGCTTGAGATGGCCGGAGGAACTTGCAGCGGCGAACTTGCTTTGCAGTATCACTTACCTGGCAGCAGCTTTTGGGAGTGAAGCCGTGGGTGGAGTCAGTCATCTCTGGGGAGTCAAAGGGAACATTCAGCCTACGGCTGCTTGAGAAAGTCTGGGGAACTTACAGCGGCTAACTTTCTTTGCAGCATCACTTACCTGGCAGCGTCTGTTGGAAGAGGAGCCGGGGGGCGGAGCCAGTCATCTGCGGGGAGTCAAAGGCAAGTAGTCAGCCTATGGCCACTTGAGAAGGTCGGAGGAACTTGCAGCTATGAACTTCCTTTGCAGTATCACTTACCTGACGGTGACTTTGGGGCCAGAGCCGGAGGGTGGAGCTAGTCATGTGCTGGGAGTCAAAGGCAGTTAGTTAGCCTACGGCCGCTTGAGAAGGACGGGGGAACTGGCAGCGGCAAACTTGCTTTGCAGTATCACTAACCTGGCGGCAGGTGCTGGGGGCAGAGCCAGGGGGCAGAGTCAGTCATCTGTGGGGAGTCAAAGGCAAGCAGTCAGCCTACGGCCGCTTAAGAAAGCCGGGGGAACTTGCAGCGGTGAACTTGCTTTGCAGTATCACTTACCTGGCAGCGGCTGTTGGGACTGGAGCCATGGGGTGGAGTCAGTCATCTGCGGGGAGTCAAAGGCAAGCAGGCAGCCTAGGGTAGCTTGAGAAGGTCGGGGGAACTTGCAGCAGTGAACTTGCTTTGCAGTATCACTTACGTGGCAGCAGCTGTTGAGAGTGGAGTCGGGGGGCGGAGGCAGCCATCTGTGGGGAGTCAAAGGCAAGCAGTCAGTCTACGGCTGCTTGAGAAGGTCGTGGGAACTTGTAGCGGCGAACTTGCTTTGCAGTATCACTTACCTGGCAGTGCCTGTTGAGAGCGGAGCCGGGGGGCGGAGCCAGTCATCTGCGTGGAGTCAAAGGAAGCAGTCAGCCTACGGCCACTTGAAAACTTTGGGGGAACTTGCATTGGCAAACATGCTTTGTAGTATCACTTACCTGGAAGTAGCTGTTGAGTGTGGAGCTGGGGGGGTGGAACCAGTCATCTGCGGGGAGTCAAAGGCAATCAGTCAGCCTATGGCTGCTTGAGAAGGTCGGGGGAACTTGCAGCGGCGAACTTGCTTTGCAGTATCACTTACCTGGCAGTGGCTCTTGGCGGCGGGGCTGGGGGGGGTGGAGCCAGTCATCTACGGGGAGTCAAAGGCAAGCAGTCAGCCTACGGCCACTTGAAAAGGTTGAGGGAATTTGCAGCGGCGAACTTGCTTTGCTGTATCACTTACCTGGCAGCAGCTGTTGGGAGTGGGGCCAGAGGGCGGAGTCAGCTCTCCAGGGATTCAAAGGCAAGCAGTCAGCCTACGGCCACTTGTGAAGGTCGGGGGAACTTGCAGCGGCGAACTTCTTTCCAGTATCACTTACCTGGCAGCAGCTGTTGACAGCGGAGCCAGAGGGCGGATCCAGTCATCTGCGCGGGAGTCAAAGGCAAGCAGTCAGCCTACGGCCGCTTGAGAAGATCAGGGGAATTTGCAGCGGCAAACTTGCTTTGCGGTATACCTTACCTGGCAGCGGCTCTTGGGAGCGGAGCTGGGGGGCAGAGTCAGTAATCTTCGTAGAGTCAACGGCAAGCAGTCAGCCTACGGCCGCTTGAGAAGGTCGGGGGAACTTGCAGCGGTGAACTTGCTTTGCAGTATCACTTACCTTTCGGTGGCTTTGGGGCCGGAGCCGGGGGGCGCAGCCAGTCATCTCTGGGGTCTCAAAGTCAAGCAGTTAGCCTACGGCCCCTTTAGAAGGACGGGGGAACTTGCAGCACCGAATTGCTTTGCAGTATCACTTGCTTGGCAGCAGCTGTTGAGAGTGGAGCCAGGGGCGGAGCCAGCCATCTGCGGGGAGTCAAAAGCAAGCAGTCAGTCTCTGGCTGCTTGAGAAGGTCTGGGGAACTTGCAGCGGTGTACTTGCTTTGTGGTATCACTTACCTGGCAGCGGCTGTTGAGATCAGAGCCGGGGGGCGGAGTCAGTCATCTGCGAGGAGTCAAAGTCAAGCAGCCTATGTCCACTTGAGATGTCCGGGGGAACTTGCAGCGGTGAACTTGATTTGCAGTATCACTTACTTAGCGGCAGCTGTTGATAGCGGAGCTGGGGGGTGGAGTCAGTTATTTCAGGGAGTCAAAGGCAAGCAGTCAGCCTACGGCCACTTTAGAATGTCGGAGGAACTTGCAGCAGCAAACTTCCTTTGCAGTATCACTTACCTGGCGGCAGCTTTTGGGGGCGGAACCGGGGGGCGGAATCAGTCATCTGTGGGGAGTCAAAGGCAAGCAGTCAGCCTACGGCCACTTGACAAGGTCGGAGGAACTTGCAGCAGTGAACTTCCTTTGCAGTATCACTTACCTGGCAGTGGCTGTTGGGAGCGGAGCCGGGGGGCGGAGTCAGTCATCTGCAGGGAGTCAAAGGCAAGCGGTCAGCCTACAGCCACTTGAGAAAGCCAAGGGAACTTGCAGCAGAAATCTTGCTTTGCAGTATCACTTACATGGCAGTGACTGTTGGGAGCGGAGCCGGGGGGCGGAGTCAGTCATCTGTGGGGAGTCAAAGGCAAGCAGTCAGCCTACAGCCACTTGAGAAAGCCGGGGGAACTTGCAGCAGTGAACTTGCTTTGCAGTATCACTTACCTGGCAGTGGCTTTGGGGGCAGAGCCAGTCATCTACGGGGAGTCAAAGGCAAGCAGTTAGCCTACGGCCGTTTGAGAAAGACGGGGGAACTTGCAGAGCCGAACTTGCTTTGCAGTATCACTTACCTGGCAGCAGCTCTTGGGAGTGGAGCCAGGGGCAGAGCAAGCCATCTGTGGTGAGTCAAAGGCAAGCAGTCAGTCTCCGGCTGCATGAGAAGGTCAGGGGAACTTGCAGTGGCAAACTTCCTTTCCAGTATCACTTACCTGGCAGAAGCTCTTGGGAGTGGAGCCGGGGGGGCAGAGTCAGTCATCTGCGAGGAGTCAAAGGGAACATTCAGCCTACGGCCGCTTGAGAAGGTCTGGGGAAATTACAGCGGCTAACTTTGTTTGCAGTATCACTTACCTGGCAGCGGCTATTGAAAGCGGAGCCCGGGGGTGGAGCCAGTCATCTGCGGGGAGTCAAAGGCAAGCAGTCAGCCTACGACTGCTTGAGAAGGTCGTGGGAACTTGCAGCGGCAAACTTGCTTTGCAGTATCACTTACCTGGCAGCGCCTGTTGACAGCGGAGCCGGGGGACGGAGCCTGTCATCTGCAGGGAGTCAAAGGCAAGCAGTCAGCCTACGGCCACTTGAGAATGTCGGGGGAACTTGCAGCGGCGACCTTGCTTCGCAGTAGCACTTTGCTGTGTTGCCAGGTTTTAAGGTAATATTGATTTATTTGGATCCATTTTTTAATTGATAATTTAATTAATAATTACGTAGGTTTAAAACCTGAACACACAGCTAAATTATGCTAATACCCAGAGAGATTAAAATGACTACATAAATAAAGAGAAACACATAATTAGTAATAAGAATATAATTGAAAATATTTATGAAAACATAGAAAAACATTTTCTATGGGACAAGACCCCAAAACAGAATAAACCCTTAATAAGTGGTTTATATAAAAGTATTTCAAGGTACATGTTACATGGATAGAATTAAAGTTAAACTTAAGATTGTTTTAAGTATTAAAAGTACAAAGGTTAAAATAATAAACTTAAAACTAGCATAGTTACCCAGGCATACAGGCTTAAGAAAGATGAAGGAAGATCATGTGACCAGAGGATCACCATGGTGACCAAAGAGCACCACGAGAGTGTTCATGGCGTCTAAGGTAACATTTCCTTGGTGACTTACTCTTTTATAAGAAAACTGACGTCACACTCAGGCTAAGTAATTCATATATTATTAACTGCCAATAGCATGGTTGAAAAGGGTTGATGCCTGCATAAAATTATAAATGTATGACAACGTTTGTGGTTAAGATATTGGGGAACTAAAGTCATTACCTCCACCCATGAAACATCCTGTTTTTATAAACTGTTTTAAACCTCAATCTTGCAACCCATTTGTGCAACAAAGATGTTCCCTTGAGTGTATGCCTCTACTTCCCTAAATATGAGCTTACTCATATTTTCCTAAGCATTAACTAACAAGGTTAAAAGTTAAGCAGGGGAAAAGTTACCGGAAGACCAAATATGTCCAGGCCTTTATGTCCAAACTAAAGCCAATATGTTCAGACTATAGTCAATCTGTTAAACGTATCTCACATAGGTCAAAACTGAAGGTAACAGACCCCCCCTTGAGGCTATTGAGGGTAAAATAATATAACCCGAAATATCCTCACAATTATTAATCAATGGATACGTTTAACTATTACCCCCCCAACTTCCAAACGTACAACTCTAACCAATATATTTTAAAGTCCACATTCCAACAATCCCTTCATTAATACATAAATTTAACCAATCTTTACAATCGAAACAACTTTGAAAAAAAAAGGAACTGCCTAGATTTAATAATAAATTTAAAAAAAATTCCAATTGATGAGTGACACTAAATTCAATTGTTTCACCTGCTTGTCCCATTTTCACTTCAAATATCAAAGTATTGCATTCTGGTACAACTGAGTTTCATATCCGTGATGTTTTCCTCTTTACATGAGTACCCACCTCAAATACCTGTCCCCACCACACCAGTTTATAACACAGGCGTTCGGGACAATGGTTTTGAATTATTAATGGTACTATTGAAGATGAAAGTCTTTCTTTTCCTTCTTTATTAACTTACCAGTGTCCAGATTATGCCAATAAAAGGATCAAGACAGGGAATGAAATAAGGAAATAAAATATTTTTAATTTATCTAATGTAATAGGAGGAATGTTTTCCGATTCCAAAATAATTTGGTGATCATTATGATATGGTCCTTGCCCAAAAAAAAAAAAAAAATGCATAGGTCCAAGGTCCCATGGTTACATTGTTTAAATATTATTATTTTTTTTCTAAACACAAAAATCATTTGGATAGGATTAATGCAATGTGGAATTCCTAAGGCTCCCTACTGGTTAAAATAAAGCCCCCTTAATGGGTTTAATCAAAATATAATGTAGAATGGCCTCATAAACATAAATCATTTGATGATAAAGATATGCTAAAACAAATATAAAAATTTAACTTGGGGTTTTTTTTATATGAACTATATAAAGGAAAGGAGTAAAGGAAAGGAAAAGCAATACATATATATATATAAAAAAAATATATTGAATAACTAAAACAAAAATCTTTGCTCATCGATTACCACATCCTATAATTCCTTCTAACCTGTTTCTCAATTTTTTTTTTTTACATTACTTGCTTTAACCTTCTACCTTTCCCTTCTTATTCTTCTATACTTAACTTAATCAAACTAAAATGATAATATAACAATAATTAAAAACAACAAATAACAAACACAAGTAAAATTCAAATACAATTATTCTGTGGTGATACAATAAAATGATAAGTGAATGTATGGTATGTGGGGTTTCAATTTATAACTTAAGTCCTGAAGTATTCTTCTTTATGAAATAATGTTAATGTCCAGGTACTAATACTAATGTCCAGGTGAGTGTCCAGGTGAATGATGATAATAGGTGTTAGCTTTATTTCACAAGTGAAAAACAGATGATGACACGTATGACACTCAGGATCATCAGTATGAAGTATGATGACATCATTATGGAGTATGAATTAGGATGAAACAGTTCATCTCCTTTGGACATCATATTCAAAGGACTGATTGTAAACAACGTCAGGGTAGGATACTTTAATTTCCTGTATAAAAGCAATCTCAAAACAGGTAACAAAATATTCATTAATAAAATATAAGTAAGAAAATGTTCAGGGGCATAATAAAGTAAACCATAATGGTCTATTAATGTGAAATTACAAATTTGGCATGCTGGGGTGTGTCTATAATGCTGTTGAGATTATTCCGGACATAACCCCAAAAGCAAACATATATATATATGGTACCAATTGTCCCCTCTCAAAACCTGGCCAGGATTTAGAGAGTAGATATATCCATAAGCTTTATTATCAATATGGACATCCACCAGCAGCCATACTAATCATAATGAACATGGATGATGAACATTAATGTGTACATTAATGATGATGAATAACATTAATATGTGCACACGCATGTAAAAATAAAAAGTATGTAAAAATCAAAAATATATCTCAAAAATATATCTCAAAATATATCTCAAAAATATATCTCAAAAATATATCTCAAAATACCTCAAATCTCACCCCCCCTTGATTTCTTTCAAAAATATTGAAAAAGGGGAGAAAATATGCTGAAAGAAATCAAAAATATAGTTAAAAATCAAACATGAATCAAGGGGAGCAACTAAAATGGGAGGAGAGAAAATAAAGAGGAAAATTAAAACTAAAACAAGTTTTCTTTCCCCGTTAAGGCCATGTTTTTTATTTTTTTTTATAGGCCTTGTTTTAAAATAAATTATTATTAATTTGGTTAAGTTTTGGACATATACAAACAAAAACAAACAAACACCAACAATAACAAAAAAAACAAAATAAAACAATAAAAACCTTAAACAAAATACGCACACGTAACATGTATAAGTCTGCAAAACACAAACCTGTAAATATAAAAACCACAAAAAAAAAAGCACAAAGCACAAATAATAATAAAAATATATAAAAAGTATAATACCATATGTTAAACAAAACAATACCATACTTAAAACATCCAATATAAAACAAGTATATAGCATGTAAATAATGTAAAATCATAACCTTAAAAATAAATTTGCATAAAGGACAAACACAAACGAGCAATGCAAAAATTTAAAATTAAAGCACAAAAAGCCTTATAATACTTTAAAACAAACAGTAAAACAATAAAACAAAAACCTAATGCCAATTATTGAAAAAGGAAAAATTAAAATGCAAACAATTACACAACTGTTAATAGCATTTAAGGTTTAAACCAATTCCTGCTTTGCAAGAAAGGAAAGAGTTAAACTTCTTTCTTAACCTGTAAAGGAAGAGTTAAATGTTCTGTAAAAAAAACAGTTAACCCGGATGCCAGCTATTTCCTGAAAAGTGGGCAAGTATAATTAATTTATTTAAAACAAAAATGCAACAGCTACAGTAAATAAAATATTAAAACAATAATATATATATAATTATAACATATGCAACACAAAACGGAAAACACATTTAAATTGTAACCAGCAGCCCAACTTAAACTGTTTTGTTTTTAAAACACCAAGTGGTGGTTTGCTCAATTAGTCAATTTCCTGTTTCACAGCAACATACTTTTAAGTTTTAATACCAACTTGCTGCCAGCCATTGCATGCGTCTTCATTATGGGTTAAAAAAAGTTAAAGAGACATATTGGATTATTGGACTTGCATGGATTGTATAAATTCTTATTTGTAATTTGGATTATCTTTGGAAATGTTTTTGGACCCACTTAAAATAAGGTAAGACATTTTATAATATTTAATGAACCATAATTAAGCTGTGGGAAGATGTTGGAAAAACCTTAATGAAGAGGGACACATCCTCAGAGAAACTGAGAGTTACCCACCATTGGGATTTTAATAAAAAGTGTGTTACTGAATACAAAAGTGTATTATAAAAATAATAATAATAATACACAGATCCAAGTGACAGGGCAGTTCTTTTTGAACTCCCCCCCTGGGGACGTTACTAAAGCTACGGCACCAAAATAGTCTGGGGAAAATTACACCCTGGGGACAACTTCCTCTATTTACTTTAGTAGTAAAATGTTTACCTTAGATTCAAAAATTATCTCACTGCTTTCTATTACCTTACTGCCCCTACTCTGCATATCCTGTGCCATAAGGAGATACTGGGCTACATGTAAACTACAGGTCTAACAAATATATAAAGGTAAAAGTTGAACATGTATGCAATGTGAAAGCTGAGACTGAAAACTCACTTCACAAAATGAACAAATGCAAAGTCATGCTGAGTGTGTATTTTCGAGTATAATCTTATAATGCATGCTTATCTATCTTTTATTAAACTTCCTTTCACTGAACTTCATATGGTTCAGTGGAATTACTAATTTTAACATTTGCAGAACACAGTTTGGGTTAATTACACACAAACACAGACAGACCTAAAGAGAAAGAGTCTGTGCTGGGAAATTCTGCCACTGAAAAGGTGACAAGAGAGTTCCCCCATTGCAGGCTCAATCAGTTCCAAAAGAGAGCTGATCCAGTGAACTGCAAACCAGGGAAACTGAGTCATGGCAGACTAGAGTGGGTAGTGAGCCCCCAATGCCATGACAGTGGTGCCCTACCAGAGGGAATAAATTCCAAAACTGTGTAGGAACTAAAGCAAAAGAAGCAGGCAAGAGATTATACCGGAGTACTGTATTTATTGTTAATTTCTCATTTCGGGCGACACCCTGTATGGAAAAAGGTGGACATTTTACCCGGGTGATATTAAGAGAAAAACAAGGAGCAGTTATTTACCCTCCCAGCTAGTACTAGAACTAGGGGGCACTCCATAAAATTCATGGGTGGCGAGTTTAAAACAAATAAAAGGACTAAAAGGACTAAAATTTAATTATTTATTTATTTATTTATTTATTTATTTCCACTCAGCATATAATTAGGTTGTGGAATCTACTGCCAAAGGCTGTGATTAAGGGCCAGTACTAGAGCTGAGTTGAAAGAGGTTTGGACAAATTTTTTGAAGATACAGCTATTAGCCAGACAGGATCAGGGAACATGACGGAAGCTGAGGGAAGACAACATGGCCCCCATTGTGACCTGTTGGGTGCTTTTCCCAAGCCACCATGATTAGCCACTGTCAGAGACAGAATACTGGGCTAGATAAACCATTTGTCTGACCCAGTATGGCATTTTTTATGTTTTTCATGTTTTTAAACCCTGTATTTACAACTATGCCTGGAAAGGCTGATACCTGACCACATTTTTTTTTTTTTAGGTTTAGGTTTTAACCTAGAAGATTTGGGTGATTTGGACAGGGGTTTTAATACCTTGGGAAATAATCATTATGTACAGACCCAAAGCTTTTTATTTAGCATACAGCTGGAGATGAAATCTCCAGGTGTCTACTTATAACCTATTCTACTTAATGAGAACACGTTTCCTGTTTTTGTCACTGACAGGTTAAACATGCTCTTAAAACAAACACACACATAAAACTATTTCAGTTTACTTCTATTATGTAAATATATATATATATACAAAAGTAGAACTTTTCCTTTCTGCTACGTTCCTCGGAACTAGTCAGAGTTTAAGTTCCTCTTTTTCACTGACGACCGCAGTCTGTCAGGTTTTTTTTTTTTCCCAAGAACTGAGAAGTTTTCAAGACAACTGTCCTTTCCTCAATCAGTCTGAGAGAGTCTAATCTTAGACTCCTATCTAAGATCAACTATTCAATGAATTAATAACTTTTAATCAATTACTGACTCTCCTATCTTGAAAATTCTGCGTTACTGAATTCCCTCCGATCCGAAGAAAACCTTTGGGCGAACCTACTCCCGTGTTCCTTGTGGATCCAATAAGGAACGGTTTTTTAAGTCAAAACAAAACGCAATGGTCGGGCTGCGTAACACGCGATTACGACTTACATTCCCTGGTTCAAATGATTTAATTTTTTTTTTTTTTATTGGAAATGCCTGACCGCAGTCAAGGACTTACTTTCCCTTGATTGGGAGATTGCCTGGCACGCAGCCAGGGCTTATGTTCCCTTGTTCAAGTGATTTATTTTTATTTTTTTAAAAAAAAACAACCCCTCTATAAACGAAACAAACAACATGCATACAAAACATGCGTTTTTTTTTTTTTATAAAACAATTGGTCACCAATCTCTCTCAGGTATCCCATCCTCGTCGCCAGTCTGTTGCCAGGTTTTAAGGTAATATTGATTTATTTGGATCCATTTCCTAATTGATAATTAATTAATAATTACGTAGGTTCAAAACCTGGACACACAGCTAAATTATGCTAATACCCAGAGAGATTAAAATGACTACATAAATAAAGAGAAACACATAATTAGTAATAAGAATATAATTGAAAATATTTATGAAAACATAGAAAAACATTTTCTATGGGACAAGACCCCAAAACAGAATAAACCCTTAATAAGTGGTTTATATAAAAGTATTTCAAGGTACATGTTACATGGATAGAATTAAAGTTAAACTTAAGATTGTTTTAAGTATTAAAAGTACAAAGGTTAAAATAATAAACTTAAAACTAGCATAGTTACCCAGGCATACAGGCTTAAGAAAGATGAAGGAAGATCATGTGACCAGAGGATCACCATGGTGACCAAAGAGCACCACGAGAGTGTTCATGGCGTCTAAGGTAACATTTCCTTGGTGACTTACTCTTTTATAAGAAAACTGACGTCACACTTAGGCTAAGTAATTCATATATTATTAACTGCCAATAGCATGGTTGAAAAGGGTTAATGCCTGCATACAATTATAAATGTATAACAACGTTTGTGGTTAAGATATTGGGGAACTAAAGTTATTATCTCCACCCATAAAACATCCTGTTTTTATAAACTATTTTAAACCTCAATCTTGCAACCCATTTGTGCAACAAAAATGTTCCCTTAAGTGTATGCCTCTACTTCCCTAAATATGAGCTTACTCATATTTTCCTAAGCATTAACTTACAAGGTTAAAAGTTAAGCAGGAAAAAAGTTATCGGGAAACCAAATATGTCCAGGCCTTTATGTCCAAATTAAAGCCAATATGTTCAGACTATAGTCAATCTGTTAAACGTATCTCACATAGGTCAAAACTGAAGGTAACAGCTGGCGGCGGCTTTTGGGGCAGAGGCAGAGGGTGGAGCCAGTCATCTGCAGAAAGTCAAAGGAAGCAGTCAGCCTACGGCCGCTTGAACACGTCGGGGGAACTTGCATCGGTGAACTTGCTTTGCAGTATCACTTACCTGGTTGCGGCTTTTGGGGCAGAGCCAGGGGGTGGAGCCAGTCATCTGCTGCGAGTCAAAGGAAGCAGTCAGCCTACGGCCGCTTGATGAGGTCGGGGCAACTTGCAGAGACAAACTTGCTTTGCAGTACCACTTACCTGGCGGTGGCTTGGGCGGGCGGGCCTGGGGAGTGGAGTCAGCTCTCTGGGGATTCAAAGGCAAGCAGTCAGCCTACGGCCACTTGAGAAGGACGGGGGAACTTGCAGCACCGAACTTGCTTTGCAGTATCACTTGCTTGGCAGCAGCTGTTGAGAGTGGAGCCAGTGGCGGAGCCAGCCATCTGCGGGGAGTCAAAAGCAAGCAGTCAGTCTCCGGCTGCTTGAGAAGGTCAGGGGAACTTGCAGCGGTGTACTTGCTTTGCGGTATCACTTACCTGGCAGCGGCTGTTGAGATCAGAGCCGGGGGGCGGAGTCAGTCATCTGTGGGAAGTCAAAGGCAAGCAGCCTATGTCCACTTGAGATGGCCGGGGGAACTTGCAGCGGTGAACTTGCTTTGCAGTATCACTTACCTAGCGGCAGCTGTTGATAGCGGAGCTGGGGTGTGGGGCCAGTCATTTCAGGGAGTCAAAGGCACGCAATCAGCCTACGGCCGCTTGAGAAGGTCGGAGGAACTTGCAGCAGCAAACTTCCTTTGCAGTATCACTTACATGGCGGTGGCTTTGGGGGCGGAGCGGTGGGGTGGAGCCAGTCATCTGCAGGGAGTCAAAGGCAAGCAGTCAGCCTACAGCCGCTTGAGAAGGTCAGGGGAACTTGCAGCGGCGAACTTGCTTTGCAGTATCACTTACCTGGCGGCAGCTGTTGGGGGCAGAGCCAGGGGGCGGAATCAGTCATCTGTGGGGAGTCAAAGGCAAGCAGTCAGCCTACGGCCACTTGACAAGGTCAGAGGAACTTGCAGCAGTGAACTTCCTTTGCGGTATCAATTACCTGACAGTGGCTGTTGGGAGCGGAGCCGGGGGGCGGAGTCAGTCATCTGCGCGGAGTTAAAGGCAAGCAGTTAGCCTACAGCCACTTGAGAAAGCAGTGGGAACTTGAAGCTGCAATCTTGTTTTGCAGTATCACTTACATGGCAGTGACTGTTGGGAGCAGAGCCGGGGGGCGGAGTCAGTCATCTGCGGGGAGTCAAAGGCAAGCAGTCAGCCTACGGCCACTTGCAAACATCGGGCAAACTTGCATCGGCAAACATGCTTTGTCGTATCACTTACCTGGGAGCAGCTGTTGAGTGTGGAGCCGGGAAGGGGGCGGAGCCATTCATCTGCAGTGAGTCAAAGGCAAGCAGTCAGCCTATGACCGCTTTAGAAGGTCGGGGGAACTTGCAGCGGTGAACTTGCTTTGCAGTATCACTTACCTGGCAGCGGCTGTTGGGAGTGGGGCCAGCAGGCGGAGACAGCTCTCCGGGGAGTCAAAGGCACGCAGTCAGCCTACGGCCGCTTGAGAAGGTTGGGGGAACTTGCAGCGGTCAGCTTGTTTTGCAGTGTCACTTACCTGGTGGCAGCTGTTGAGCGCAGTGCCAGGGGGTGGAGCCAATCATCTGTGGGGAGTCAAAGGCAAGCAGTCAGCCTATGGCCGCTTGAGAAGGTATGCGGAACTTACAGCCGCTAACTTTCTTTGCAGTATCACTTACCTGGCGGTGGCTTTGGGACCGGAGCCGGGGGGAGGAGCAAGTCATGTGCGGGGAGTCAAATGCAATTAGTTAGCCTATGACTGCTTGAGAAGGACGGGGGAACTTGCAGCGCAGAACTGCGCGGGAGTCAAAGGCAAGCAGTCAGCCTACTGCCACTTGAGAAGGTAGGGGGAACTTGCAGTGGCAATCTTCCTCTGCAGTATTCCTTAACTGGCGGCAGCTGTTGAGTCCGGAACCGGGGGTGGAGCCGTTCATCTGCGTGGAGTCAACGGCAAGCAGTCAGCCTATGGCCACTTGAGAATGTCGGGGGAACTTGCAGCGGCGCGCTTGGTTTGCAGTATCACTTACCTGGCAGCGGCTTTTGGGGGGGGTGGAGCCAGTCATCTGTGGGAAGTCAAAGGCAAACAGTCAGCCTTCGGCCACTTGAGATGGCCATAGGAACTTGCACTGGCGAACTTGCTTTGCAGTATCACTTACTTGGCAGCAGCTCTTGGGAGCGGAGCCGGGGGCGGAGTCAGTCATCTACGGGGAGTCAAAGGGAACATTCAGCCTACGGCCACTTGAGAAGGTCTGGGGAACTTACAGCTGGTAACTTTCTTTGCAGTATCACTTACCTGGCGGCGGCTATTGAAAGCGGAGGCAGGGGTGGAGCCAGTCATCTGTGGGGAGTGAAAGGCAAGCAGTCAGCCTACGGCCACTTGAGAAGGTCAGAGGAACTTTCAGCAGCGAACTTCCTTTTCAGTATCACTTACCTGGCGGTGGCTTTGGGGCCGGAACCGGGGGGGCGGAGCCAGTCATGTGCAGGGAGTCAAAGGCAATTTGTTAGCCTACGGCCGCTTGAGAAGGACGGGGGAACTTGCAGCGGCGAACTTGCTTTGCAGTATCACTGACCTGGTGGCAGCTGTTGGGGCCGGAGCTGGTGGGCGGAGTCAGTCATCTGCGGGGAGTCAAAGGCAAGCAGTCAGCCTACAGCCATTTGAGAAAGCCGGGGGAACTTGCAGCGGCAAACTTGCTTTGCAGTATCACTTACCTGGCAGCGGCTGTTGGGACTGGAGCCATGGGGTGGAGTCAGTCATCTGCGGGGAGTCAAAGGCAAGCAGTCAGCCTACGGAAGCTTGAGAAGGTCGTGGGAACTTGCAGCGATGAACTTGATTTGCAGTATCACTTACGTGGCAGCAGCTGTTGAGGGCGGGGCCGGGGGGCGGAGCGAGTCATCTGTGGGGAACCAAAAGCAAGCAGTCAGCCTACGGCCACTTGAGAATGTCGGGGGAACTTGCATCGGCAAACATGATTTGTAGTATCACTTACCTGGGAGCAGCTGTTGAGTGTGGAGCCAGGGGGCAGAGAAAGCTCTCCGGGGATTCAAAGGCAAGCAGTCAGCCTACGACCACTTGTGAAGGTCGGGGGAACTTGCAGCGGCGAACTTGCTTTGCAGTATCCCTTAAATGGCAGCAGCTGTTGAGATCAGAACCGGGGGTGGTTCCATTCATCTGCGCGGAGTCAAAGGCAAGCAGTCAGCCTACGGCCGCTTGAGAAGGTCAGGGGAACTTGCAGCAGTGAACTTGCTTTGCAGAATCCCTTAAATGGCAGCAGCTGTTGAGAGCGGAGCCGGGGGGCGGAGCCAGTCATCTGCGGGGAGTCAAAGGCAAGCAGTCAGCCTACGGCCGCTTGAGAAGGTCAGGGGAACTTGCAGCAGTGAACTTGCTTTGCAGTATCACTTTCCTGGCGGTGGCTTTGGGGGCAGAGCCAGTCATCTGCTGGGAGTCAAAGGCATGCAGTTAGCCTATGGCCGCTTGAGAAGGATGGGGGAACTTGCAGAGCTGAACTTGCTTTGCAGTATCACTTGCTTGGCAGCAGCTGTTGAGAGTGGAGCCAGGGGCAGAGCCAGTCACCTGTGGGGAGTCAAAGGCAAGCAGTCAGTCTCATGCTGCATGAGAAGGTATGGGGAACTTGCAGCGGCAAACTTGCTTTCCAGTATCACATACCTGGCAGCAGCTCTTGGGAGTGGAGCTGGGGGGCAGAGTCAGTCATCTGCGAGGAGTCAAAGGGAACATTCAGCCTACGGCCGTTTGAGAAGGTCTGGGGAAATTACAGCGGCTAACTTTGTTTGCAGTATCACTAACCTGGCAGCGGCTATTTAAAGTGGAGCCGGGGGTCGGAGCCATTCATCTGCGGGGACTCAAAGGCAAGCAGTCAGCCTACGGCCGCTTGAGAAAGCCGGGGGAACTTGCAACGGCAAACTTGCTTTGCAGTATCACTTACCTGGCCGCGGCTGTTGAGAGCAGAGCCGGGGGGCGAAGCCAGTAATCTGCAGGGAGATAAAGGAAGCAGTCGGCCTTTGGCCACTTGAGAAAGCCGGGGGAACTTGCAGCGGCAAACTTGCTTTGCAGTATCACTTACCTGGCAGCGGATGTTGAGAGCAGAGCCGCGGGGCGGAGCCAGTCATCTGCAGGGAGTCAAAGGCAAGCAGTCAGCCTAGGGCCACTTGAGAAGGTCGGAGGAACTTGCAGCGGTGAACTTCCTTTGCAGTATCCCTTACCTGTCAGAAGCTGTTGAGAGCAGAGCCAGAGGGTGGAGCCAGTCATCTGCAGGTAGTCAAATGCAAGCAGTTAGCCTACGGCCACTTGAGAAGGACAGGGGAACTTGCAGCACCGAATTTGCTTTGCAGTATCACTTTCCTGGCAGCAGCTGTTGGGGGCGGAGCCAGGGGGTGGAATCAGTCATCTGCGGGGAGTCAAAGGCAAGTAGTCAGCCTACGACCGCTTGAGAAAGCCGGGGGAACTAGCAGCGGTGAACTTGCTTTGAAGTATCACTTACCTGGAAGCAGCTGTTGAGAGTGGAGCCAGGGGCGGAGTCAGCCATCTTTGGGCATTCAAAGGCAAGCAGTCAGTCTCCGGCTGCTTGAGAAGGTCAGGGGAACTTGCAGCGGTGAACTTGATTTGCAGTATCACTTACCTAGCGGCAGCTGTAGATAGCAGAGCTGAAGGGTGCAGCCAGTCATCTGCTGGGAGTCAAAGGCAAGCAGTCAGTCTATGGCCGCTTGAAAAGGTGGGGGGAACTTGCAGCGGCAAACTTCCTTTGCAGCATCACTTACCTGGCGGTGGCTTTGGGGGCGGAGCCGGGGGGCGGAGCCAGTCATCTGCGGGGAGTCAAAGGCAAGCAGTCAGCCTACAGCCGCTTGAGAAGGTCAGGGGAAATTGCAGCGGTGAACTTGCTTTGCAGTATCAGTTACCTGGTGGCAGCTGTTGGGGGCGGAGTCAGGGGCGGAATCAGTCATCTGCGGGAAGTCAAAGGCAAGCAGTCAGCCTTCGGCCGCTTGAGAAATTCAGGGGAACTTGAAGCGGCAAACTTGGTTTGCAGTATCACTTACCTGGCAGCGGCTGTTGAGAGCAGAGCCGGGGGGCGGAGCCAGTCATCTGCAGGTAGTCAAAGGAAGCAGTCAGCCTTCGTCCACTTGAGAAATACGGGGGAACTTGCAGTTGCAAACTTGCTTTGCAGTATCATTTACCTGGCAGCGGCTGTTGAGAGCGGAGTCAGGGGGTGGAGCCAGTCATCTACGGGTGGTCAAAGGCAAGCAGTCAGCCTCCGGCCATTTGATAAGGTCAGGGGAACTTGCAGCGGTGAACTTGCTTTGCAGTATCACTTACCTGGTGGTGGCTGTTGACAGCAGAGCCGGGGGGCAGAGCCAGTCATCTGTCAGGAGTTAAAGGCAAGCAATCAGCCTACGGCCGCTTGAGAAAGTCGCGGGAACTTGCAGTGGCGAACTTGCTTTGCAGTATCACTTACTGGCAGCAGCTGTTGAGAGCGGAGCTGAGGTGCGGAGCCAGTCATCAGCGGGGAGTCAAAGGCAAGCAGTCAGCCTACGTCCGCTTGAGAAGGTCCGGGGAACTTGCAGCGGCAAACTTGCTTTGCGGTATCACTTACCTGGCAGCGGCTCTTGGGAGCGGAGCCGGGGGGCAGAGTCAGTCATCTTGGTGGAGTCAACGGCAAGCAGTCAGCCTACGGCCGCTTGAGAAGGTCGGGGGAACTTGCAGCGGCGAACTTGCTTTGCAGTATCACTTACCTGGTTGTGGCTTTGGGGCTGGAGCCGGGGGGTGAAGCCAGTCATCTGCGGGGAGTCAAAGGCAAGCAGTCAGCCTACGACTGCTTGAGAAGGTCGTGGAAACTTGTAGCGGCGAACTTGCTTTGCAGTATCACTTACCTGGCAGCGCCTGTTGAAAGCGGAGCCCGGGGCCGGAGCCAGTCATCTGCGGGGAGTCAAAGGCAAGCAGTCAGCCTACGACTGCTTGAGAAGGTCGTGGAAACTTGTAGCGGCGAACTTGCTTTGCAGTATCACTTACCTGGCAGCGCCTGTTGAAAGCGGAGCCCGGGGCCGGAGTCAGTCATCTGCGGGGGAGTCAAAGGCAAACAGTCAGCCTACAGCCACTTAAGAAAGCCGGGGGAACTTGCAGCGGCGAACTTGCTTTGCAGTATCCCTTACCTTGCGGCAGCTGTTGAGATCGGAACCGGGGGTGGAGCCATTCATCTGCGGGGAGTCAAAGGCAAGCAGTCAGCCTACGACCGCTTGAGAAGGTCATGGGAACTTGTAGAAGAGAACTTGCTTTGCAGTATCACTTACCTGGCAGCGCCTGTTGAGGGCGGGCCCGGGGGGTGGAGCCAGTCATCTGAGGGGAGTCAAAGGCAAGCATTCAGCCTACCGCCACTTGAGAAGGCTGGCGGAACTTGCAGTGGCAATCTTCCTTTGCAGTATTCCTTACCTGGCGGCAGCTGTTGAGTCCGGAACCGGCGGGTGGAGCCATTCATCTGCGGGGAGTCAAAGGAAAGCAGTTAGCCTTTGGCCACTTGAGAATGTAGGGGGAACTTGGTTTGCAGTATCACTTACCTGGCGGTGGCTTTTGGAGGTGGAGCTGTGGGGCGGAGCCAGTCATCTGCGGGCAGTCAAAGGGAGCAGTCAGCCTACCGCCGCTTGAGAAGGTCGGGGGAACTTGCTGCGGTGAACTTGCTTTGCACTATCACTTACCTGACAGCGCCTGTTAGGAGTGGGGCCAGGGGGCGGAGTCAGCTCTCCAGGAATTCAAAGGCAAGCAGTCAGCCTACGGCCGCTTGAGAAGATCGGGGGAACTTGCAGCGGCAAACTTGCTTTGCGGTATCACTTACCTGGCAGCAGCTCTTGGGAGTGGAGCCGGAGGCAGAGTCAGTAATCTGCGTGGAGTCACAGGCAAGCAGTCAGCCTACGGCCGCTTGAGAAGGTCGGGTGAACTTACAGCGGTGAGCTTGCTTTGTAGTGTCACTTACCTGGCGGCAGCTGTTGAGCGCAGAGCCTGGGGGTGGAGCCAGTCATCTGTGGGGAGTCAAAGGCAAGCAGTCAGCCTTCGGCAGCTTGAGATGGCCATAGGAATTTGCAGTGGCGAACTTGCTTAGCAGTATCACTTACCTGGCAGCAGCTCTTGGGAGCGGAGCCACGGTCGGAGTCAGTCATCTGCGGGGAGTCAAAGGGAACATTCAGCCTACGGCCGCTTGAGAAGGTCTGGGGAACTTACAGCGACTAACTTTCTTTGCAGTATCACTTACCTGGCAGCGGCTATTAAAAGCGGAGCCGGGGGGCGGAGCCAGTCATCTGTGGGGAGTGAAAGGCAAGTAGACAGCCTACGGCCACTTGAGAAGGTCGAAGGAACTTGCAGCGGCGAACTTCCTTTTCAGTATCACTTACCTGGCGGTGGCTTTGGGGCCGGAACCAGGGGACAGAGCCAGTCATGTGCAGGGAGTCAAAGCCAATTTGTTAGCCTACGGCCGCTTGAGAAGCACGGGGGAACTAGCAGCAGTGAACTTGCTTTGCAGTATCACTTACCTGGCGGCAGCTGTTGGGGCCGGATCCGGGGGGCAGAGTCAGTCATTTGCGTGGAGTCAAAGACAAGCAGTCAGCCTACAACCATTTGAGAAAGCCGGGGGAACTTGCAGCGGGAAACTTGCTTTGCAGTATCACTTACCTGGCAGCGGCTGTTGGGACTGGAGCCATGGGGCGGAGTCAGTCATCTGCGGGGAGTCAAAGGCAAGCAGTCAGCCTACGGAAGCTTGAGTAGGTTGGGGGAACTTGCAGTGGTGAACTTGATTTGCAGTATCACTTACGTGGCAGCAGCTGTTGAGGGCGGGGCCGGGGGGCAGAGCCAGTCATCTGCGGGGAGTCAAAGGCAAGCAGTCAGCCTACAGCCACTTGAGAATATCGGGGGAACTTGCATCGGCAAACATGATTTGTAGTATCACTTACCTGGGAGCAGCTGTTGAGTGTGGAGTCAGGGGGCGGAGACAGCTCTCCGGGGATTCAAAGGCAATCAGTCATCCTACGACCACTTGTGAAGGTCGGGGGAACTTGCAGCGGCGAACTTGCTTTGCAGTATCCCTTACCTTACAGCAGCTGTTGAGATCAGAACCGGGGGTGGAGCCATTCATCTGCGAGGACTCAAAGGCAAGCAGTCAGCCTACGACTGCTTGCGAAGGTCATGGGAACTTGTAGCGGCCAACTTGCTTTCCAGTATCACTTTCCTGGCAGCGCCTGTTGAGAGCGGAACCGGGGGGCGGAGCCAGTCATCTGCGGGGAGTCAAAGGCAAGCAGTCAGCCTACAGACGCTTGAGAAGGTCAGGGGAACTTGCAGCGGCAAACTTGCTTTGCGGTATCACTTACCTGGCGGCGGCTCTTGGGAGCAGAGCCGGGGGGCAGAGTCAGCTCTCCGGGGATTCAAAGGCAAGCAGCCAGCCTACGGCCGCTTGAGAAGGACGGGGGAACTTGCAGAGCCGAACTTGCTTTGCAGTATCACTTATTTGGCAGCAGCTGTTGAGAGTGGAGCCAGGGGCAGAGCCAGCCATCTGTGGGGACTCAAAGGCAAGCAGTCAGTCTCCGGCTGCATGAGAAGGTCAGGGGAACTTGCAGCGGCAAACTTCCTTTCCAGTATCACTTACCTGGCAGCAGCTCTTGGGAGTGGAGCCGGGGGGCAGAGTCAGTCATCTGCGAGGAGTCAAAGGGAACATTCAGCCTACGGCCGCTTGAGAAGTTATGGGGAAATTACAGCGGCTAACTTTGTTTGCAGTATCACTTACCTGGCAGCGGGTATTGAAAGCGGAGCCAGGGGGCGGAGCCAGTCATCTGCGGGGAGTCAAAGGCAAGCAGTCAGCCTACGGCCGCTTGAGAAAGCCTGGGGAACTTGCAGCGGCAAACTTGATTTGCAGTATCACTTACCTGGCAGCGGCTGTTGAGAGCAGAGCCGGGGGGCGGAGCCATTCATCTGCAGGGAGTCAAAGGCAAGGAGTCAGCCTTCGGCCGCTTGAGATGGCCATAGGAACTTGCAGTGGCGACCTTGCTTTGCATATCACTTACCTGGCAGCAGCTCTTGGGAGCGGAGGGGGGTGGAGTCAGTCATCTACGGGGAGTCAAAGGGAACATTTAGCCTACGGCCACTTGAGAAGGTATGGGGAACTTACAGCTGCTAACTTTCTTTGCAGTATCACTTACCTGGCAGCGGCTATTGAAAGTGGAGTCGGGGGGCAGAACCAGTCATCTGCGGGGAGTCAAAGGCAAGCCTCAGCCTACGGCCACTTTAGAAGGTCGGAGGAACTTGCAGCAGCGAACTTCCTTTTCAGTATCACCTACCTGGCGGTGGCTTTGGGGCCGGAGCCGGGGGGAGGTGCAAGTCATGTGCGGGGAGTCAAAGGCAATTAGTTAGCCTACGGCCGCTTGAGAAGGACGGGTGAACTTGCAGCGCCGAATTTGCTTTGCAGTATCACTTACCTGGCGGCAGCTGTTGGGGCGGAGCCAGGGGGCAGAGTCCGTCATCTGCGGGGAGTCAAAGGCAAGCAGTCAGCCTACAGCCACTTGAGAAAGCCGGGGGAAGTTGCAGCGGCGAACTTGCTTTGCAGTATCCCTTACCTGGCGGCAGCTGTTGAGATCAGAACCGGGGGTGGAGCCATTCATCTGCGGGGATTCAAAGGCAAGCAGTCAGCCTACGGCCGCTTGAGAAGGTCTGGGGAACTTACAGCCGCTAACTTTCTTTGCAGTATCACTTACCTGGCAGCGGCTATTGAAAGCGGAGCCGGGGGGGGGGCCAGTCATCTGCGGGGTGTCAAAGGCAAGCAGTCAGCCTACGGCCCCTTGAGAAGGTCGGGGGAACTTGCAGCGGCAAACTTGCTTTGCGGTATCACTTCCCTGGCAGTGGCTCTTGGGAGCGGAGCCGGGGGACAGAGTCAGTCATCTTCGTGGAGTCAACAGCAAGCAGTCAGCCTACGGCCGCTTAAGAAGGTTGGGGGAACTTGCAGCAGTGAACTTGCTTTGCAGTGTCACTTACCTGGCGGCGGCTTTGGGGGGCGGGGCCGGGGGCAAGAGTCAGCTCTCCGGCGATTCAAAGGCAAGCAGTCAGCCTACGGCCACTTGAGAAGGTCAGGGGAACTTGCATTGTGAACTTGCTTTGCAGTATCACTTGCTTGGCAGCAGCTGTTGAGAGTGGAGCCAGGGGCAGAGCCAGGCATCTGCGGGGGGTCAAAGGCAAGCAGTCAGCCTACGGCCGCTTGAGAAAGTCGGGGGAACTTGCAGCGGTGAGCTTGCTTTGCAGTGTCACTTACCTGGTGGCAGCTGTTGAGCACAGTGCCGGGGGGTCGAGCCACTCATTTGTGGGGAGTCAAAAGCAAGCAATCAGCCTACGGCCGCTTGAGAAGGTCTGGGCAACTTACAGCCGCTAACTTTCTTTGCAGTATCAGTTACCTGGCAGCGGCTATTGAAAGCGGAGCCGGGGAGCGGAGCAAGTAATCTGCGAGGAGTCAAAGGCAAGCAGTCAGCCTACGGCCACTTGAGAAGGCCGGAGGAACTTGCAGCGGCGAACTTCCTTTTCAGTATCACTTACCTGGCAGTGGCTTTGGGACCGGAGCCGGGGGGAGGAGCAAGTCATGTGTGGGGAGTCAAATGCAATTAGTTAGCCTATGACCGCTTGAGAAGGACAGGGGAACTTGCAGCGCAGAACTTGCTTTGCAGTATCACTTACCTGGCGGCAGCTGTTGGCGACGGAGCCAGGGGGCAGAGTCAGTCAACTGCGGGGGAGTCAAAGGCAAGCAGTCAGCCTACAGCCACTTAAGAAAGCCGGGGGAACTTGCAGCGGTGAACTTGCTTTGCAGTATCCCTTACCTGGCGGCAGCTGTTGAGATCGGAACCGGGGGTGGAGCCATTCATCTGCAGGGAGTCAAAGGCTAGCAGTCAGCCTACGACTGCTTGAGAAGGTCGTGGGAACTTGTAGCGGCGAACTTGCTTTGCAGTATCACTTACCTGGCAGCGCCTGTTGAAAGCGGAGCCGGGGGCCGGAGCCAGTCATCTGCGGGGAGTCAAAGGCAAGCAGTCGCCCTACGGCGACTTGAGAATGTCGGGGGAACTTGCAGCGGTGAACATGCTTTGTAGTACCACTTATCTGGAAGCAGCTATTGAGTGTGGAGCCGGGGGGGCGGATCCAGTCATTTGAGGCGAGTCAAAGGCAAGAAGTCAGCCTATGGCAGCTTGAGAAGGTCGGGGGAACTTGCAGCGGCAAACTTGCTTTGCAGTATCACTTACCTGGCAGTGACTTTTGGGGGTAGGGCTGGCTGGAGGAGCCGGTCATCTGCATTAAGTCAAAGGCAAGCAGTCAGCCTATGGCCACTTGAAAAGGTCGGGGAAACTTGCAGCGGCGAACTTGCTTTGCAGTATCACTTAACTGGCAGCATTAGTTGGGAGTGGGGCCAGGGGGTGGAGTCAGCTCTCCGGGGATTCAAAGGCAAGTAGTCAGCCTACGGTCACTTGTGAAAGTTGGGGGAACTTGCAGCGGTGAACTTGCTTTGCAGTATCCCTTACCTGGCAGGAATTGTTGACAGCGGAGCCGGGGGGCTGAGCCAGTCATCTGCAGGGAGTCAAAGGAAGCAGTCAAGCTATGGCCGCTTGAAAACATCGGGGGAACTTGCATTGGCAAACATGCTCTGTAGTATCACTTACCTGGCAGCAGCTGTTGAGTGTGGAGCCGGGGGGCCGAGCCAGTCATCTGCGGTTGAGTCAAAGGCAAGCAGTCAGACTGCGGCCACTTGAGAAGGTCGGGGGAACTTGCAGCACTGAACTTGCTTTGCAGTATCACTTACCTGGCGGTGGCTATGGGGCCGGAGCCGGGGGGCAGAGCCAGTCATCTGTGGGGAGTCAAAGGCAAGCAGTTGGTCTACGGCCGCTTGATTACGACAGGGGATCTTGCAGCACCGAACTTGCTTTGCAGTATCACTTGCTTGTTAGCAGCTGTTGAGAGTGGAGCCAGGTGCGGAGCCAGCCATCTGCGGGGAGTCAAAAGCAAGCAGTCAGTCTCTTGCTGCTTGAGAAGGTGAGGGGAACTTGCAGTGGTGTATTTGCTTTGCGGTATCACTTACATGGCAGCAGCTGTTGAGAGCAGAGCCGGGGGGTGGGGTCAGTCATCTGCGGGGAGTCAAAGGCAAGCAGTCAGCCTATGGCCACTTGAGATGGCCGGGGGAACTTGCAGCGGCAAACTTGCTTTGCAGTATCACTTACCTGGCAGCGGCTGTTGGGACTGGAGCCATGGGGCAGGGTCAGTCATCTCCGGGGAGTCAAAGGCAAGCAGTCAGCCTATGGCAGCTTGAGAGGGTCGGGGGAACTAGCAGCAGTGATCTTGCTTTGCAGTATCACTTACGTGGCAGCAGCTGTTGAGAGTGGAGCCGGGGGGCGGAGGCAGCCATCTGTGGGGTGTCAAAGGAAAGCAGTCAGTCTACGGCTGCTTGAGAAGGTCGGGGGAACTTGCAGCGGTGAAATTGCTTTGCAGTATCACTTATCTGGCAGCGGCTGTTGAGGGCGGGCCCGGGGGGCGGAGCCAGTCATCTGTGGGGAGTCAAAGGCAAGCAGTCAGCCTACCGCCACTTGAGAAGGTTGGGGGAACTTGCAGTGGCAACCTTCCTTTGCAGTATTTCTTACCTTGCGGCAGCTGTTGAGTCCAGAACCGGGGGTGGAGCCGTTCATCTGCGGGGAGTCAAAGGAAAGCAGTCAGTCTATGGCCACTTGAGAATGTCGGGGGAACTTGCAGCGGCGAACTTGGTTAGCAGTATCACTTACCTGGCGGCGGCTTTTGGGGTGGAGCCGTGGGGCGGAGCCAGTCATCTGCGGGGAGTCAAAAGAAGCAGTCAGCCTACGGCCGCTTGAGAAGGTCGGGGGAACTTGCTGTGGTGAACTTGCTTTGCAGTATCACTTACCTGGCAGCGGCTGTTGGGAGTGGGGCCAGGGGGCAGAGTCAGCTCTCCAGGAATTCAAAGGCAAGCAGTCAGCCTACGGCCACTTGAGAGGATTGGGGGAACTTGCAGCAGCAAACTTGCTTTGCGGTATCACTTACCTGGCAGCAGCTCTTGGGAGTGGAGCCGGGGGCAGAGTCAGTCATCTGCGTGGAGTCACAGGCAAGCAGTCAGCCTACGGCCACTTGAGAAGGTCGGGTGAACTTGCAGCGGTGAGCTTGCTTTGCAGTGTCACTTACCTGGCGGCAGCTGTTGAGCGCAGATCCTGGGGGTGGAGCCAGTCATCTGTGGGGAGTCAAAGGCAAGCAGTCAGCCTTCGGCCGCTTGAGATGGCCATAGGAATTTGCAGTGGCGAACTTGCTTTGCAGTATCACTTACCTGGCAGCAGCTCTTGGGAGCGGAGCCGGGGGCGGAGTCAGTCATCTGCAGGGAGTCAAAGGGAACATAAAGCCTCCGGCCGCTTGAGAAGGTCTGGGGAACTTACAGCAGCTAACCTTCTTTGCAGTATCACTTACCTGGCAGCAGCTATTGAAAGCGGAGCCGGGGGGCGGAGCNCTGCTTGAGAAGGTCGTGGGAACTTGTAGCGGCGAACTTGCTTTGCAGTATCACTTACCTGGCAGCGCCTGTTGAAAGCGGAGCCGGGGGCCGGAGCCAGTCATCTGCGGGGAGTCAAAGGCAAGCAGTCGCCCTACGGCGACTTGAGAATGTCGGGGGAACTTGCAGCGGTGAACATGCTTTGTAGTACCACTTATCTGGAAGCAGCTTTTGAGTGTGGAGCCGGGGGGGCGGATCAAGTCATTTGAGGCGAGTCAAAGGCAAGAAGTCAGCCTATGGCAGCTTGAGAAGGTCGGGGGAACTTGCAGCGGCAAACTTGCTTTGCAGTATCACTTACCTGGCAGTGACTTTTGGGGGTAGGGCTGGCTGGAGGAGCCGGTCATCTGCATTAAGTCAAAGGCAAGCAGTCAGCCTATGGCCACTTGAAAAGGTCGGGGAAACTTGCAGCGGCGAACTTGCTTTGCAGTATCACTTAACTGGCAGCATTAGTTGGGAGTGGGGCCAGGGGGTGGAGTCAGCTCTCCGGGGATTCAAAGGCAAGTAGTCAGCCTACGGTCACTTGTGAAAGTTGGGGGAACTTGCAGCGGTGAACTTGCTTTGCAGTATCCCTTACCTGGCAGGAATTGTTGACAGCGGAGCCGGGGGGCTGAGCCAGTCATCTGCAGGGAGTCAAAGGAAGCAGTCAAGCTATGGCCGCTTGAAAACATCGGGGGAACTTGCATTGGCAAACATGCTCTGTAGTATCACTTACCTGGCAGCAGCTGTTGAGTGTGGAGCCGGGGGGCCGAGCCAGTCATCTGCGGTTGAGTCAAAGGCAAGCAGTCAGACTGCGGCCACTTGAGAAGGTCGGGGGAACTTGCAGCACTGAACTTGCTTTGCAGTATCACTTACCTGGCGGTGGCTATGGGGCCGGAGCCGGGGGGCAGAGCCAGTCATCTGTGGGGAGTCAAAGGCAAGCAGTTGGTCTACGGCCGCTTGATTACGACAGGGGATCTTGCAGCACCGAACTTGCTTTGCAGTATCACTTGCTTGTTAGCAGCTGTTGAGAGTGGAGCCAGGTGCGGAGCCAGCCATCTGCGGGGAGTCAAAAGCAAGCAGTCAGTCTCTTGCTGCTTGAGAAGGTGAGGGGAACTTGCAGTGGTGTATTTGCTTTGCGGTATCACTTACATGGCAGCAGCTGTTGAGAGCAGAGCCGGGGGGTGGGGTCAGTCATCTGCGGGGAGTCAAAGGCAAGCAGTCAGCCTATGGCCACTTGAGATGGCCGGGGGAACTTGCAGCGGCAAACTTGCTTTGCAGTATCACTTACCTGGCAGCGGCTGTTGGGAGTGGGGCCAGGGGGCAGAGTCAGCTCTCCAGGAATTCAAAGGCAAGCAGTCAGCCTACGGCCACTTGAGAGGATTGGGGGAACTTGCAGCAGCAAACTTGCTTTGCGGTATCACTTACCTGGCAGCAGCTCTTGGGAGTGGAGCCGGGGGCAGAGTCAGTCATCTGCGTGGAGTCACAGGCAAGCAGTCAGCCTACGGCCACTTGAGAAGGTCGGGTGAACTTGCAGCGGTGAGCTTGCTTTGCAGTGTCACTTACCTGGCGGCAGCTGTTGAGCGCAGATCCTGGGGGTGGAGCCAGTCATCTGTGGGGAGTCAAAGGCAAGCAGTCAGCCTTCGGCCGCTTGAGATGGCCATAGGAATTTGCAGTGGCGAACTTGCTTTGCAGTATCACTTACCTGGCAGCAGCTCTTGGGAGCGGAGCCGGGGGCGGAGTCAGTCATCTGCAGGGAGTCAAAGGGAACATAAAGCCTCCGGCCGCTTGAGAAGGTCTGGGGAACTTACAGCAGCTAACCTTCTTTGCAGTATCACTTACCTGGCAGCAGCTATTGAAAGCGGAGCCGGGGGGCGGAGCCAGTCATCTGTGGGGAGTGAAAGGCAAGCAGTCAGCCTACGGCCCCTTGAGAAGGCCGGAGGAACTTGCAGCGGCGAACTTTCTTTTCAGTATCACTAACCTGGCGGTGGCTTTGGGGCCGGAACCGGGGGGCAGAGCCAGTCATGTGCAGGGAGTCAAAGGCAATTTGTTAGCCTACGGCCGCTTGAGAAGGACGGGGGAACTTGCAGTATCACTTACCTGGTGGCAGCTGTTGGGGCCGGAGCCGGGGGGCGGAGTCAGTCATCTGCGGGGAGTCGAAGGCAAGCAGTCAGCCTACAGCCATTTGAGAAAACTGGGGGAACTTGCAGCAGGAAACTTGCTTTGCAGTATCACTTACCTGGCAGCGGCTGTTGGGACTGGAGCCATGGGGCGGAGTCAGTCATCTGCGGGGAGTCAAAGGCAAGCAGTCAGCCTTCGGCCGCTTGAGAAATCCGGGGGAACTTGCAGCGGCAAACTTGCTTTGCAGTATCACTTACCTGGCAGTGGCTGTTGAGAGCAGAGCCGGGGGGCGGAGCCAGTCATCTGCAGGGAGTCAAAGGAAGCAGTCAGCCTTCAGCCGCTTGAGAAGTTCGGAGGAACTTGCAGCAGCAAACTTGCTTTGCAGTATCCCTTACCTGTCAGCAGCTGTTGAGAGCAGAGCCAGGGCGTGGAGCCAGTCATCTGCAGGTGGTCAAAGGCAAGCAGTGAGCCTACGGCCATTTGATAAGGTCAGGGGAACTTGCAGCGGCGATCTTGCTTTGCAGTATCACTTATCTGGCAGTGGCTGTTGAGAGCAGAGCCGGGGGGCAGAGCCAGTCATCTGCCAGGAGTTAAAGGCAAGCAGTCAGCCTACGGCCGCTTGAGAAAGTCGCGGGAACTTGCAGCGGCGAACTTGCTTTGCGGTATCACTTACTGGCAGCAGCTGTTGAGAGCGGAGCCGGGGGGTGGAACCAGTCATCTGCGTGGAGTCAAAGGCAAGCAGTCATCCTACAGCCACGCCGTAGGCGCACACCTTGGGACCCACGCAGAAGGGCCGCGCGCACAAGGGCGTGACCTTTTGCGCACCCTTCAGCATGTTCTGGAGCAGGAGCGTGATACTCTGTGAGTGAGGGGAGAGCTCCTTGCATACTGTGATTGGGGAGGACGGGGCTTTTGGATATGAAGAATTCTAAATGCTCTAGGGCAGAAGCCGCGGCCCCATCCCCACTGCCAAACAAAGTCTCCAAACAATGGCGTATGGAGAGTTTTTTGGTGGGAACTGGCGGCGGGGAGGAGGCGGACGGCAAATCCACCCACCCTGAGTTATTAGCAAGAAACTGCTTTTTAGTCCTAGCTTCTCCCTCTATTCTACTTTTGGAAAGCCCCAGGACACGTTCTGTCCCTGTGCTACCTTGGAAGGCTCCAGGGACCAAGAACTATGGTCACCAACTAATGGCCATTGATCAGAGGGTATTGAGGAGGTCGACCTTACGTACTTCCTCTCTTCTCATGTTGCCCTGACTACAGAGACTTTAAGATTTATGTTTTTACAGCTTAATCAACTGAACGATAAAATGGATGACGTAAATCTATTTCTGTGCCAGGGGAGGGACCACAGAATAATAAATAAGAACTTAAAAGTAATTTCCGAGTCAGGCAAGGGCTCATCCAACCTGTCAGGGGGGAAACCTAGTCAGCCCCCTCTAAGTCAGGGACACTTTATTTTGAGACCGACATCCTCCCAACCTATTGGAACGGGGGAAGCTGGCAGGAATCCTACACCAATGGAGCAGGATGGCTCTGCCCTTGCAGAGAATTCTATCCCATTTACGTTATCATCAAAAGCTTTGGTCTTTACTATCTGCCCCCTAGTAGGCGGGTTTCTGCCTTCATGGAATATCCCACTTGACATCGCGGAACACCTCCGGGTACTGATCCGTGAGCCTATCATTAGTCAAAACGTTACTGAGATAGTTACTATGGATAGTCAAAAGAACCGCCAAGTAGTCAAAATACTTTTTGACTCCCCGGACTGAGTCTCCCTAATTGTAGGGAAATCAGACATCCTGAGACCAAACTCAGTTTATGTCTCCAGAGTAGCGATGGTTGATTCAGAGCATTTTACAGTGATAAATAGGGGTGGTTATCAGTTGGAAAGGGGACCCAAACTAGCGGTGCCCCGTGCTCCTGGGCTAAATAAAATTAAATCACCCAGGCCGAGAAGCCACCCCCTCAGTCATACCCTCTGTCCGGGGGTCTGCGATGGCTTGGCGGGAGATAACCCAGCTAGGGATATGGGCGCAGGGGGCCAGGCTTTGCCCAGAGCCCAGGCCTCTGTACCTGTGGCTAGGGCTCACCTGAAGGATAGTAACAACCCTGCAGGTCCAGTAGGAGGTAATTTAGTTGGAGACACAGGTATAGTGCCTAGGGTGAGGCAGTCTACTGGTTTTGGGCACACATCTGTACTGCAGCTCACTTGGGAACATTTAAGCTTAGGTCCCCCGTTAGTTATGCAGGAGGGCAATCTGGGAGGTGGATCAATGGAGATTGATCAACCCCGTTCTGTTCTATCTGACACCAGGACCAGAAAACCGGTAGATGCACAAGAGGCCCTACGATTAGGGCAGGAAGATCTTTTGCACAAACTGGGACAATTTACTAAGAAATTGGACGAGTTCAAATCCTACATGGCCATGATAGAGGTAGGGGATCGGGTACGAGGATTAAAAAACTTGCTGTTCTTTTTTCCCCCCTAATATCTTCCTCCCTTATTGAGTTGGATGGAGGTGCTGAGGAGAGGGGCAATTTAGCCTTATTGGATTTGAATAGGGGCTCTAAGGCTAGCTTGACCATAGTAGCACCACTGTCAAGGGTGACTTCTTCTATCTCTATAGCCCTGGAAGTAGAGGCCGGAACCAGGGAGGGGCAGGAAGAAAGGAGAGCAGTGGGGGTAGATCAGGCCCTCCCTGTTTCCGCCCCCCCTCTGGCAAGCTTACAGGGGCCTCGGGAGTGCTCTGCCCAAGATGCCAGAGACATAGGTCTGTCTCAGTCAAGCATGCTACAACCTCGACAGATCCAATGACAGACTAACAGGGGCTTCCTGGCTCTTACAATCCTTAGTTGGAACATTGCCGGTTGGAGAACCCACCTTTTAGATCCGGATTTTCTCCCTTTTTTGTTAGAACACGATGTCGTATTATTACAGGAAACTTGGGCCTTAAAGGCCCTAACCTGTACAGGATTTTCAGTATTTAGCTTACCAGCAACCTTAAGTTCAGGAGCTGGTAGGCCAAGTGGGGGCCGGGCCGTCTTAATCGCATCCAAACTTCAAGTTAAAGTCAAGCCTTGTGCTTCTCTGGGCTCTTATTTCGCTCTATATCATTGCCTATTCTCCTCAGGGTTGGAGATCTTGCTGGGTAATTGTTACCTCCCGCCATTTTCTTCTCCCTTCTTTTTACCGGATTACTGGTCCAAAGTTAGCCGGGATTTACAAGAACTTTGTAATCTTTGTCCGGGTGCTATTTTGCTGGTTGCTCAATACCAGATTGAGTAACCTGGGTCTGTTAGAGGAGCCATTAAGACTCGAAGGCTCTGGGTGCTTTTTGGGCACCCGTGTCTCAAGGGATTGTGTGGTTAGCCTAGGGGCTAATTCCCTGAAGCAGTTCATGGCTGACTTTGGGCTCATGGTTAGGGCTGTAGCGGAATATCGCAGCGGTAGCTATTTCTGGCGGAAACAGTGTTTCCGCAATTAGTGGAACGGCATGGCAGAGGCTTTCATTCCGCTAGTTTCATTCCGCGGTTCTGTGGTTCCGCTTATTTAATTCCGCTACTTAGTGGAATCGTGGAAACATGACATTTTCGCTACTTCCGCAATTCCGCCAGTGCCACAAAATAGCGGGATAGCGGTTTTCCGCAATTTCCGCAATTTTTCCGCAATTCCGCGATTTGCAGAATTCCGGCGGAATTAGCGGAAT
>QEPC01014514.1:2038032-2066095 GCA_003113815.1 Sphenodon punctatus
ACATCCTCCCAACCTATTGGAACGGGGGAAGCTGGCAGGAATCCTACACCAATGGAGCAGGATGGCTCTGCCCTTGCAGAGAATTCTATCCCATTTACGTTATCATCAAAAGCTTTGGTCTTTACTATCTGCCCCCTAGTAGGCGGGTTTCTGCCTTCATGGAATATCCCACTTGACATCGCGGAACACCTCCGGGTACTGATCCGTGAGCCTATCATTAGTCAAAACGTTACTGAGATAGTTACTATGGATAGTCAAAAGAACCGCCAAGTAGTCAAAATACTTTTTGACTCCCCGGACTGAGTCTCCCTAATTGTAGGGAAATCAGACATCCTGAGACCAAACTCAGTTTATGTCTCCAGAGTAGCGATGGTTGATTCAGAGCATTTTACAGTGATAAATAGGGGTGGTTATCAGTTGGAAAGGGGACCCAAACTAGCGGTGCCCCGTGCTCCTGGGCTAAATAAAATTAAATCACCCAGGCCGAGAAGCCACCCCCTCAGTCATACCCTCTGTCCGGGGGTCTGCGATGGCTTGGCGGGAGATAACCCAGCTAGGGATATGGGCGCAGGGGGCCAGGCTTTGCCCAGAGCCCAGGCCTCTGTACCTGTGGCTAGGGCTCACCTGAAGGATAGTAACAACCCTGCAGGTCCAGTAGGTGGTAATTTAGTTGGAGACACAGGTATAGTGCCTAGGGTGAGGCAGTCTACTGGTTTTGGGCACACATCTGTACTGCAGCTCACTTGGGAACATTTAAGCTTAGGTCCCCCGTTAGTTATGCAGGAGGGCAATCTGGGAGGTGGATCAATGGAGATTGATCAACCCCGTTCTGTTCTATCTGACACCAGGACCAGAAAACCGGTAGATGCACAAGAGGCCCTACGATTAGGGCAGGAAGATCTTTTGCACAAACTGGGACAATTTACTAAGAAATTGGACGAGTTCAAATCCTACATGGCCATGATAGAGGTAGGGGATCGGGTACGAGGATTAAAAAACTTGCTGTTCTTTTTTCCCCCCTAATATCTTCCTCCCTTATTGAGTTGGATGGAGGTGCTGAGGAGAGGGGCAATTTAGCCTTATTGGATTTGAATAGGGGCTCTAAGGCTAGCTTGACCATAGTAGCACCACTGTCAAGGGTGACTTCTTCTATCTCTATAGCCCTGGAAGTAGAGGCCGGAACCAGGGAGGGGCAGGAAGAAAGGAGAGCAGTGGGGGTAGATCAGGCCCTCCCTGTTTCCGCCCCCCCTCTGGCAAGCTTACAGGGGCCTCGGGAGTGCTCTGCCCAAGATGCCAGAGACATAGGTCTGTCTCAGTCAAGCATGCTACAACCTCGACAGATCCAATGACAGACTAACAAGGGCTTCCTGGCTCTTACAATCCTTAGTTGGAACATTGCCGGTTGGAGAACCCACCTTTTAGATCCGGATTTTCTCCCTTTTTTGTTAGAACACGATGTCGTATTATTACAGGAAACTTGGGCCTTAAAGGCCCTAACCTGTACAGGATTTTCAGTATTTAGCTTACCAGCAACCTTAAGTTCAGGAGCTGGTAGGCCAAGTGGGGGCCGGGCCGTCTTAATCGCATCCAAACTTCAAGTTAAAGTCAAGCCTTGTGCTTCTCTGGGCTCTTATTTCGCTCTATATCATTGCCTATTCTCCTCAGGGTTGGAGATCTTGCTGGGTAATTGTTACCTCCCGCCATTTTCTTCTCCCTTCTTTTTACCGGATTACTGGTCCAAAGTTAGCCGGGATTTACAAGAACTTTGTAATCTTTGTCCGGGTGCTATTTTGCTGGTTGCTCAATACCAGATTGAGTAACCTGGGTCTGTTAGAGGAGCCATTAAGACTCGAAGGCTCTGGGTGCTTTTTGGGCACCCGTGTCTCAAGGGATTGTGTGGTTAGCCTAGGGGCTAATTCCCTGAAGCAGTTCATGGCTGACTTTGGGCTCATGGTTAGGGCTGTAGCGGAATATCGCAGCGGTAGCTATTTCAGGCGGAAACAGTGTTTCCGCAATTAGTGGAACGGCATGGCAGAGGCTTTCATTCCGCTAGTTTCATTCCGCGGTTCTGTGGTTCCGCTTATTTAATTCCGCTACTTAGTGGAATCGTGGAAACATGACATTTTCGCTACTTCCGCAATTCCGCCAGTGCCACAAAATAGCGGGATAGCGGTTTTCCGCAATTTCCGCAATTTTTCCGCAATTCCGCGATTTGCAGAATTCCGGCGGAATTAGCGGAATGTCCTCAGAAAAGTCGTGGTGTGGCGCGGGCAATTCCAAAATGGCAGAACGGAATCGGAGCGTGGTAACAGCTGCTGCCGCATCAGCCTTACTCATGGTGTTAAATGACTGTGTTCAGAGAGATCGGATTGGGAATTTCACTTACCAATCAATACATGGCTCTAGCGTTATTGACTACTTCCTGCTTTCAGAATTTTTCTTTTCAAACATCCTCGAGCTGCAAGTCCTTCCTAGGTACGAGACGGGCCACTTTCCATTTTCCCTTGTGTTGATCGATCCCTTCAAAGAACTCAATACTGATCAGGTAACTGAGGAGGAAGGGCCAGATCTGGTATGAGTAAGATGGTCTGAGGAGCTCAAAGTTGCATTTGCAAGGTTTGTGCAACTCTCTGAAGTGAGGGAATTGGTAGGAAGAATTAAGGCCTTAAAGAAGGATTTTTGGGGGGATTTTGAAAATTTGATGGCCCTTCTGCTCCCCTATTTAGTAAGGGAGAGAGAGAGATCTCTGGGAACATAAGGTCTCCCTCCTGGTTCAACAGGGAATGTAGAACCATGAGGAGGAAATTGAGATACCTAGCTAAAAGGGTAAGGAAAAGCCCTTCCTTAGCAATAAGGCAAGATCTGCTGGTCACTCGAAGGGAGTATCGTTCATTAATTGCAACCTCACGGGCAGAATATCAGAATCAGAGGTGTGTGCAATTGCTAAATACAGCACTACAGAACAAATCAAAACTGTTCTGGGACCTTGTCCATATGGGCAGGCCCCGGGTTAGTAACCCACAAATTCCCAGGGCTACATGGGTAGAATTCTATACTGGGGTCTTTTTTTCCCCTAGCGGTGGGGTAATTACATTACCAGCTTGGGATAGTTTTCCGGAGTGGGCCCCTGTCACTGAGGATGAAATTGTGGCCTTAATAAAGAAGTTGAAGGTAGGGAAGGCTCCTGGGGAGGATTATGTTCCAACTGAGATTCTGAAATCTGACCCTGAAAGTCAGATTTCCCAACTGAAAGTTGGGCAAGCTTTCTAGTGCCCCTCTTTTCCGCTATAAATTCCTCTGGGACCATACCTAAAGCATGGTTGAATGGAATAGTTGTCCCAATATTTAAGAAAGGGGACCCCTCTCTCCCTGGAAATTATAGACCTATATGCCTCCTGCATACTATTGGGAAATTGTATACTGGATATCTGCTGAGGAAACTGAGAGCCTGACTGGATGAGAATTGTATAATCGAACCAGAACAGGCCGGGTTCCAGGATGGGAAATAGACAGTTGATCACATCTTTGTCCTCTCCCATCTTATGGACAAGTATGTTATAGACCAAGGGAAATTTTACCTATGCTTTATAGACCTATCCATGGCTTTTGATTGAATAGACAGAGAGAAGCTATGGATCAAGCTGAGTGGCACTAACATTGATCGTCGGTTGCTCTTTTTACTCGTCAAATTACACAGCAATAACAAAAATTTTATTCATTCAGGCCATAGGCTCTAGGAAGAGGTTTCTGTGGGAAGAGGGGTCAGGCAAGGGTGCCTATTGGCTCACGCGCTGTTCAACCTGTTTTTAAATGATGTGGTTTCCTACTTGAGGAATGTGGATTTCCATGCTCCCCGCATTGGCACAAGAGAAGTCCCGGCTTTAATGTATGCTGACGATACAGTCCTGCTCTCTCAATCTCTGGTAGGGCTGAGACGTCTAATGCAGAGGTTTGGAGACTACTGTAAGAGGTAAGGATTAAAAATTAACTTTAATAAAACCAAAGTCATGGTAGTGGGGAGGCAAGGGAGAAGCAGGAAACATCGCTGGTCAGTTGGGAGTAATCCCATTGAGCAAGTCAGCCAGTTCAAGTACTTAGGAGTGATTTTGTCCTCTAATCGGAGCTGGAAGCCCCACCTTAGCGCAATGGCAGCACAAGCAAGAAGGACTTCGGTAGCTATCCTTTGCTTTTTTTATACCCAGGGAGGGAGATTAGCGTTACCAGCCTTAAAACTTTTAAGGGCTAAAGTCATTACTCAGGGTCTATACGCTATCCCTGTATGGGGTTTACCCTCCCTAGACTGCCTGGAGCCAATCCAGAATTGGGCTTTACGGTCTATTCTGGGGGTGCCTAGAGGCACCCCCCTGGTTATTCTTAGGCAGGAAACTGTGAGCTGTACCATAAGGATCCGGGCACTCACACAAATTATGAGCTTTTGGCTGAGGGTGGTCCTTTTCCCCCCTGAGGATGACTCCCTCCTGGCCCAATCCGTGAGGGTAGGGCTTCACAGGACATGGGCTGATCAGCTGGAAACTGAAGTCCAACTACTGGGATTCTCCAAAATAGATCTTGGGCACCTGGGATACAAGGGAGCATTATCCCTTATTAAAAGAAGACTGACAGAACAGGAGATGCAGGATGAGGTAGCCCTGCTAACATGCCAGAGAGTAGCACCAGATTACCCGCTGGCTAGCCAGTTCGATATGGGAGCCAGCTATTTATTTAACTGGCAGAACCATAAACAATGATGGATCTTTACACTCTTTCGTTGTAATGCTTATCCATCTGCTCTGGTGGAGGACCGTTACAAAGGCATCCCCAGAGCTGAGAGGCTATGTCAGCTGTGTAAAGGGCCAGAGATTGATACTGCTAGCCACGTCCTTCTGCGCTGCTCGGCCCTGGATGGCCCTAGACAATTACTAATGGGTAAATATATTAGTAGGGATGCAGACCCTGGGCGAGTGGTAAGGAAGTTGCTGCATTGTGTAGATACTGAAATGTCAAGAGCAGTTTCAAAGTTCTGCCTGCTCTTTGCACGTTTAAGGGAAGCTCGATTGGGACAGAAGGATGTTTGATTGGACTAATTGAAAAATGCCCCTGTTGGGTATACCTGTCTATTAGATGACAGTATTGGTGCCTGCTGAGTATTGAGACCCAGAGACTCTTAAGGACCTATAATAAAAAGCCCGTCATTGTTAGTATCTGTTAGCCTTTCTGACCCCACGAATATATATAATATGACCTCCCAATTAGTAGACACTTAGAATGTTTTAGGGAATAAGCTCCTCCAAAGTAACCCCTGCAGAAGAGCTAGGCATTTATATATGGCACTCCTTGGGTTCTTTTATAGGTTGCTGTTATAGCGAACGGGCAACATTGGTACGATGAGGAACTAGCAAACAGTAACCGCAGCCCAGCTGGTATACAATGCATGGCCGGTTTTCGTCTGTCTCCCGCCTGTGGTATTTGTCTTTGGCTATATAGGTACATTTAGCTTGTTTTGATGCACTTGTACCTTTATGTACTTATGTTTTTTTATCTTGTATGTATATTTTATTCCATTTTATTTTATTTGTATGATTGCGGCAATGACCTTTTGGTTAGCCGTATAAATAAATGATGATGATGATATTAGGTTACTTGACCAAATATCCAATAAAATAACTGAACAAAACTGACAGGTGACGGGAAATGTTGCAATAGCTTTGTCTCTAGTTGCTGAACATTAAATGCTCTTGATATGTCTTCAAAATCACATTTGTAGATCTTGTACTGTTTGTGTATGGCCTTCATCGTATGCACTTCTTTGTTCTTGATTAGGGACTGCTCAACAAAAGCACATATGGCTTCAAATGCTGTTTTATGTGCCTCTCTCGTGATATGCCATGAAGAATACTCTATACCTTTGGGAGATGTTGCTTCTGCTTTTTTCTGGTATGCAGTGTGACACATACCATGGTAGCATACCTCTTTGGCAATGAAATCTATATCATTTATATGTGTCAACATCTGGTCATCCTTCAGCATATTTGCAAATCTTTGGATGCTCCTTTCAAAGCTTTTTGTTACACACCTAAGTAACTTTTGCTTTACGCCTCAATGTTTCTTGTATTCTTTTAGGCAGAATATGCATTTCTTTTCAAACACAGCTGTTTCCAATGAGGTTCTGATGTCAGAACTACTGGAATAAAGTGGTTGCAATGCAGTAGGTTGAGTTGCAGATGTTGATGCCAAGTTGATTGGTGAAGGTTCATAAACTGGTATTTTAGCCATTGTGCTGCCTTTGGAACAGATGGATGGTACTGCATTGAACTTCTGGTTACAGGCATCATGATACCCTGTGTCTTCAGTTGAAGCATCAGGAAACTTGGTTGCAGAATATTTTGACTTTATTTGTTGCCTTCGTAACAAAGACTTGCACACGTTTATAGAATCCCTTCAGAGAATCCATGGACCTTTCTTTATCAGCATCATCTCCTGTGTGTAGGACACACTTCCTTGTTGAATCCATCATGATGTCCCGCCGCCCCCAATTGCCTGAGGCAAGAGGGAGCGGGATACTAAATACTTATATAAATAAATAAATTAATTACATTAAATATTCCGTTCTCTACCGCTCAAGAAATTTTGCTGTGTGTTTAGCTCCTATGCCACCAGCATTACAGCTTTCCTTTAAATGCCATGTTCCCAACTATGGGGAAATAAATAGCAGGAAAATTCAGTCGATAAGTGCAAAATGTTGTACACAGGAAAACATTCATCCTAATACCTTAGGGACCGCCTCGCCCTTCGCGCCCCAGAGTGGCTCCTGCGGTCTGCCGGGGGTGCCCTCCTGGAGGTCCCCCGTGTTAAACGGGGGGCCACGATGAAGAGGGCATTCTCGGTGGTGGGACCGCGGCTGTGGAACTCCCTGCCGGAGGAAGCTCGCCTGGCCCCAAGCCTTTTAACATTTCGGCGGAACTGTAAGACCTGGCTGTTTGCCCAGGCCTTTGGGAGGGAGGGTGGGGAGGGAGGATTTTAGTCCCCTACCCATTTGTTTTACCTGTCTAGCCCTGTTTTAATATTTAATATTTAATATTTGATTGTTTTAAATGAATTTTATTGTATTTTATTGTTTTATTGTTGGAAGCCGCCCCGAGCTGCGTNAATATTTAATATTTAAGATTTAATTGTTTTAAATGAATTTTATTGTATTTTATTGTTTTATTGCTGGAAGCCACCCCGAGCTGCGTTGCAGGAGGGGCGGGGTATAAATTTGCTAAATAAATAAAATATAAATAAATAATAAATACAATGTTGGGTTCTTAATCAGGTATTACCACTCAGGAAAAGGCTCTTGGAGTCATTGACTGCAATCCACAAATCACTTATTCCCTCCCAATGAAGCCCATGTCATTGTGGATAATTCATTGAGAACATCATCTCAGTGTGCTGCAGCAGTCCAAAGGTAAGCAGAATGTTAGGAGTCATTGGGCAGAGGGATAGAAAATAAAACAGATTATCAGATTGTTGCTATATAAATCAGTTTTTGAACATAGCTGTTTGCTTGCTTCCATTGCTAGTCATGGGGATGTGCCACTTATACAACATAAATATCACTATTACAATGCTCTCCATAGTAAGATAATTCCAAGTAAAATAGACCAATGAGTTTTAACCAATAGATTTTATTTAAAGCAAATATTATTCACCTATACAGTGGCTCAAGTTTACTAGAGGTGTTTTTCTCTGAGGCAGATTTGTACCTTGCATGACAATCTGGCTGTAATGTACAATGCTCTGCACTGAAATGAAATGGAAGTGGCATCTGTACAATATGCTAGAGTTCAAACCGGGACAAAGCCTTACAAAGTGTGAAAGTGTAAACCAGGTGCCTACCAAGGCAGTACCTCTGGGAATACCACCATGCTGAAACTTGTTAGCAGCAGTGGCTGCCATCAGACATTGGAATTTCTGTCTGTGGCTTTTAGATTTGTGTGTTCTTTAAATAAATTGCACCTTTTATTCCTCTCTTTGGAAGCCCTTCTTTAGTTCTGTAGTGCTAGGAATGTGCTAGGTGCTTTGCAGACAGCCACGAGAGAAAGTTCCCATCCCAGAGAACCCTTGGGATAAGAAAGGTAGGACAATCCTCCACCATTAAAGTCAAAGAAGTTTTGCCATTGACTTTAAAGGCCGAAGATTGTGTGCTCAGTCTTGCTACACAGAGCGCAAGCCTTCATCCACTGAAGTCAATTGTAAGACTCCTGTTGACTTTAATGGTGGAGGACTATCCTGCCTGTCAAGCTAAGCTAACCCCAAACAAGTAGAGGTGTGCACCAGGGACTCATGTAATTGTTTGTTGTTTTTTTCATTATTTAAATCTTTCATTTTCATTTTCATAAATATCAACATTTCGGTTTTGTTTTCATTTTCAATTTCCATTGGTTTCAATGGAAAACACATTTTCAGCTGTAACTTTTTTGTTTTACATTATATTTGGATGAAACAAAGAGAGATTGTACCACCTATAGAAGGAATTAATTGTGCCAAATTTAAAAAAGATTGGAGATAGGAATCCGATTTTATAAGCAGTTGAATTATGTTATTTTGCAAAAATGTGCATATACATTCCTGGCTGTAAAGTCTTTGTCTCCATCTAATGTAGATGAAACTTAGCAGGTTTATACCCCTCACCATGTTTACTAATTGTGCCAATGGTCAGAAAGATTGGGTTAGGGGTCCTGGTGGTATAAGCAATTAACTTATACATGTATGTCTGACTTTAACATCTTTGTAGTCCAACCAGTGTACAGGAAATTTGGCACACCTTCAGGATCATCTCTGCCAAATATCAGAAAGATGTGATAAAGGGTCCCAATTTTATATGCCTGCACAGCATATGCAGAGAATGAGCCTATGCCAGGGATTCTCTTATATGTCACTGTGGTATAAGATCAATTTGTGATGCCAATTGGCCAGCAGAAATGTCAACCAAATATCCCCATTCTGTGCTGTGACCATCCCAACGTCTTTCCCCCACTTGTTACTGGGAAATTGGAAGCATTTTAGGAAAGAGCCAATAGAGATTCTCTTATGTCCTCTGTTACAGTGCTGCAGAATGTGATTGTGATACTTGACCAGCTTGGATGTGTAAAGCTTTGCCCAAGTAAGCTCCCTAGAAGAGAAAGGCCACATTTTAAAAATATATGGTCAATTTCTATCTATTGGTAAAGCAGTCCTTAGGCTATGGCTAACAAGATTGCTTTGTAAAAATTGGGCTGCCCTTTCAATCTGGTGGCAGCTTTGGGAATCTAATTCTGCTTAATGATATTTTAATTTCTGTTTAAATTCAATTTTTAAATTATGTTTTGTTTACTCTTGGATGCAGGGTGGATGTGTTGGATCTGGATTAATAATTCGCATGTCTGTATAGTGTGGTGATAATGTATGGAGTAATGTTGTTTATATTTTTTTTGTATTTCTGAACTGTTTTTGGCCACGGCGCAAGCCAAAGCCATTCAATAAACTAAACTAAAAAACATCAGGACACCAATCTTTCTGAAATTTGGCAGGATTGGTAAACTTGTGAAGGGACATAACATTACCAGGTTTCTTGCAAATTAGACAGAAGATAAATAATCTGTAGCCAGAAATGTGTATGGAGCTTTTCTTAAAATCACAATGTTCAATTGTCGGCGCCCCCCTCCCGCCCCCCAGGAAAGAAGACGAGGACACAGTCGTGGGATAGAATGGCCGCACTCTTTATTGATTAACTTACATTAAAAGGGGGAAGGGTTAGCCCCTGCCCACTTCCCCCCTTTAAACTGGGGTCCTGTTACTTAACTGTTTCAACAACCAGGAAGTCCCTATCCTATCCTAGCCAGGTGAACCTTGTTTGTTATAATGCTAACTGTCCCGGGCTTTCTTGAGTGAAGCCCGAGTGGAACTTTCCTTACACTTCCCAACGTTAACTTGCCCCCTACTGCAGTCCCGGGTGTCCCCGGGCCAGGTGAGTTGTTCGCACCTAGCCCCTTTTGAGGGAGTGAAACAAGGATGAGGGCACCGTTACCCCCCTGCTTGGCACATTGTTCGCCCAGTGGGTCCGGCCGTTCACCTATCACCCCTGGGCTGGCCATACGGTGGGCCACACTGTGCATGGCATTACCCATCTCTTAAGGAGATGTTTCTGTTCCACCTATAGCTCTGCACTGTGTACAGTGCCCTATCTTTCAGCCAGTGTACAGTGCCCTATCTTTCATCCAGTGCCCTATCTCGTGGTCGACCCTCTTCCTGCCTTGTTGATCCTCCCGGGGTGGCCAGCCTTGGCCCACATCCTATGCTGCAACATGTCATCCCATACCACCATACTTCTCAAGAAACGCTCTTGCACCAACTTGAGATCAGACTTCGCCCTTTTTGTCAGCCAGAGGCCCAGCTGGGTGCCCCACCCGCTGCGTGCGACCATCTTTTTTGCTGCCCAGTGAATGATGCTGTGGCCCCCAAGCTTTCAGCCAGTGCCCTATCCTGTGGTTGACCCTCTTGTCAGCCCATACCACCGTACTTTTCGAGAAGCGCTCTTGCCCCAATTTGAGATCAGACTTTGCTTTTTTTGTGAGCCAGAGGCCCAGTTGGGTACCCCACCTGCTGCGTGGGGCTGTCTTTGCTGCCCAGTGACTGTTACTGTGGCTGACTATCCATGCTACCATTCTGGCCTGCGGAACTTCCGCGTCTGCAAGAGAAGACAAGGTTATATGGTTGTGACTCACTGTATCAGGCCACCACCTCTGCCCCGGCGTGGTTCCCGACCCGCCGCTTTTGAATATCCCTCACATATGTTCTGTAGGCTCGGGATCGCCATCTCCAAATCTGCTGTATTTGCTGTCTGGGAAGCCCGATTTATGCCGCAGTGGATGCGGCACCAATCCTGCATGAATGTGAACTGTACCAAAGAGGATCGAGGACCAGCTCCCTCACACACTGTCACCCCCTTGTGGAGCCAACAGTCCCAGCCTGGCCGAGTCACCCTGCAGCAGCGGCCACAGACCCCCCGACACAGCACGGCCCTGCCCCCGGCTATGCTGTGCCTCGCAGGTTCACCCCTGGGGCCAAGGCAGACGTACAGCGTGGGGATTCCCCCGCCCCTGCTGCGGCACTCAGAGCACTTGCGAGCACGCACAGGGGCGGGGCATGGGGAATAAAACCCAGTGCTGCACTGACAGTGGTGCTGATGATTCAGAGAGACCGCCCCCCCCCTTGAGCAGAGTGAGCATTTGTGAAAGAGCCTTGGAACGACTGGGTGAACAAGCGAATGACGCAGGGTCTCCCACTCCTGTTTTTACTGTGGAGATCCCTCCCATTTCATTGGGGAATGTCCCGCACTATCCCCACACTGTAGGGAAGCGGGAAACACCCAGGGCCAAGGCAGACAGGGGCCGTCTTGGTTTTAACTCAATCAAAAACCCCTTTCGCCCCCATAGACATGGACCCCCATTTACAAATCCCTGTTATGTGGTACCTGTCCTCGCAGACCTCGATGGTAATTTGGGCTCTTAAAGACTCCGGAGCATCGGGAAATTTCATCGATAGTCATCTTGTCGCAACCCGACATATTCCAACCCAGTCCAAACACCCTCCAGAATGGATACACTCCATTGATGGCTCCCCCTTGGTCTCAGGACCCATCACAACGAGTACCCGCCCATTAGCCTGCGTTATAAGGGACCATTATGAACAACTGACCTTTGATCTAGTCTGTACCCCCCTCTTTCAAGTTGTCCTCAGAACCCCATGGTTGCTGTGTCATAACCCACACATTACATGGTCAACTAAGCAACTTCGTTTTCAAGCTCCACAGTGCGTACGGCGATGCCTTCGTCCCTGACCTAGACTGGAGGGATGTGCCACAGCCACCACATCATTCAACTTTGAGGACTCTACACTCCCAGAGGTCTACGCAGACTTTGAAGACGTGTTTAGTAAAACGCAGGCAACCAAGTTGTCCCCCCCCCCATCGGGCCTATGATTGCCCCATCAATCTGCTTCCAGGGAAAGACCCCCCCTTTTGGTCACATCTATGCGTTAGCCAAACCTGAACTACAGGCATTACACCAATACTTAGATGATAGCCTCCGTCAAGGAATCATTCGCCACTCCAGCTCCCCTGCCAGAGCACCTATCTTCTTCGTAGCTAAGAAGGACGGAGGTTTGAGACCATATGTGGACTACAGAGGGCTCAACAACATCACCATAAAAAATAGGTATCCTCTCCCCCTTATTCCAGAATTGCTTGATAGACTCCAAGGTGCCTGAATGTTTACAAAACTTGACTTACGAGGGGCATACAACCTATTGCGTGTACGTAAGGGAGATGACACGGTACGGACTATTTAAATACTGCGTGATGCCGTTCGGTTTGGCCAACGCACCAGCCACCTTCCAGCACCTGATCAATGACATTTTTTGGGACATTCTAGATATATATGTCATAGCTTACCTCGATGACATTCTCATCTATTCCTCCATGCCGGAACAGCATGTGTTGCACGTGCGCGAAGTATTACAGCGATTGCGGGCCAATAAACTTTATTGCAAAAGGGAAAAGTGCTTCTTCCACCTGACCGCTGTAAGTTTTCTAGGGTTCATCATTAGCCCAACCGGCATGACGATGGACCCGCAAAAGGTTGAGGTCTTACGGTGGTGGCCCTCTCCCAAGGCGGTCAAACACTTGCAGCGCTTGTCGCTTTCTTGACAGCATGAACTATTACAGGCAATACATCCCTAATTATGCAGAAATTACAGTCCCGCTCACGCAGCTTTTGAAGAAAAACTCTCCCTATCACTGGGGCTCTGAACAGCAACACAGCTTCAACTTCCTCAAAAAGGAGTTCACCATCGCCCCCTTATTACAACACCCTGACTTTTCCAAACCCTTCTGCGTGGAAGCAGATGCATCAGGGCACACCATTGGAGCCGTACTCTTGCAAGCCATGGACAACCCTGAGGTCGTGTTACCTTTCGACTACTACTCCAGACAACTTACTCCAGCTGAATGCAACTACACCATCCTCGACCGTGAATTACTTGCCATTAAGGTGGCGTTTGACGTCTGGCATCACTACTTGGAAAGGGCCCAACACCTGGTCACGGTCATAACCAATCACAAGAACTTGACTTACCTCCATTCAGCCCACATTGCAAATGTGCGTCACGCCCGTTGGGCCGTGCTCTTTGCCCGCTTCAACTTCCATATATGTTATCGCCTGGGCTGCCTACACATATTAGCAGATGCACTCTCTCAATACACTGAAGAATGATTCACAAACACGAGTCCATCCTGGAGAAAAAAATCTTCTCAGCAACCCACTTATCCCTCGAGGATCTGCGTAAAGCCACCACCCAAGAATTTCTCCCTGCTAACAGTCCTGAGGACACCATGTAAGATGGAATGTGGGTACACCAGGGACGGGTAGTGGTTCCTCCCTCCTGCCAATGCTACATCTTGTGGGCATACCATGAGGCCCCCCTGGCTGGACATCCAGGGGTGGAACAAACACAACAATTAATCCAACGTTCCTTTTGGTGGCCCACCTTACACCAAGACATCCAACACCATGTGTCTAGTTGTGCGACTTGCGCCCAGACTAAGACCCCCCGCCGCACTCCTGCGGGGTTACTACAAGTTGCCCCACTGCCTCGCGGGCCCTGGCAACGTATAGGACTATACTTAATTGTGGAATTACCCCCATCCCGACAATATACCACAGCTCTCATGGTCGTGGATCATTTCACAAAATTTGCACACTTTATTGCCTGTAAGGGATTACCTACAGCCAAGCGCACTACACTTCTCTTCATCTGCCATGTTCTGAAGCTACACGGCTGCCCTCTTGAAATAATTAGTGACTGTGGAACCCAGTTCACTTCACAATTTTGGAAGGCCTTGTTCGCTTCCCTCCAAGTAACCCTAAAACCCACCACAGCTTATGACCCTCAGGCCAACGGACAGGTGGAGCATGTTAACCAAAATATGGAACAATACTTGCAATGTTATATGAACTATTTACAAGATGATTGTATACATGGCTCCCTTTAGCTGAATTTACATATAACAATGTCCCAAATGCTTCATTAGGAACATCTCCCTTTTTTGTGTTATATGGCACCCTCTTCATTGGTCCTCACTGCTGGAGCTCTCATCCACCAAATCCGGGAAGCTCAAGTGGTAGCATGCCATGTCCTCCAGCAGACGTGGCAGCGCTACAAAGAGCAGGCCGATAAACATCGACATGAGGCCCCCCCAGTTAAGCCCCGTAGACTTGGTGCGGGTTGATCGATGCCATTATCCGTCAGTACGTCCTTCTCCCAAATTGTACGCTAAATACATCAGCCCTTTTCCGATCCTCCGTCAAGTAAATGAGGTCACCTATACAGTACAACTTCCCCCGCACGTTCGTATCCATCCCATGTTCCACATGTCCCTCCTGAAAAAAACAGGGATCATACGAGACCTTAGTCTGGCCTCTTCCCCTGGTCCTGTCAGGAATATGGCTGCCGGCCCCGAATTTGAGGTCCTGGCCATTTTGGATTCTCAGCGGCTATGTGGCAAGTTGCACTACCTGGTGGAAAGGGTGGGCTACGGTTCAGCGGACTGTTTATGGGAGCCAGCCGCTAACATCTCTGCCCCTCGTCTCACCCGCACTTTCCATTTGCGCTACCCTTTGAAACGCGGCCGCACTTGGTCCCTTGGCCAGCGGCCTCGAGGGAAGGGTATTGTCACCCCCTTGTGGTGCTGACAGCCTCAGCCTGGCTGAGTTGCCCCAAAGCAGCGGCCACAGACATCCCAACACAGAATGGCCCCACCCCCGGCTACGTCGTGCCTCGCACCGCCCTTGCCGGCATCCCCACAGAGTGCCGGCCTCTAGCCACACACCCCTTGCCATCATACAGCGTGGGGATTCCCATGCCCCTGCTGCAGTGCTCGGAGCACTTGCGAGCACACACAGGGGCGGGGCATGGGGAATAAAGCCCAGCACTGCACTGACAACAGCATTGGTGATTCAGAGAGACCGCCCCCCCCCCTTGAGCAGAGTGAGCATTTGTGAGAGAGCCTTGGAACGACTAGGTGAATGAACGAGTGAGCAGTTAGCCCCATGAGCCTGAACCTTCCCTGTGAGTGTCCCTGAAATACCTGGTGTGAATTGGTGAGTGTTAGCTAGAGTGACTGTGCACATGAATTCCCCTCCCCCCTCCCTACCTGGGTCCTTCCCCTCCAGTGTGATTTCCCCTTTTACCTGTTGTGTTAGGGCCCTTCCCCAGACCCTTTCACGCCCTTCCCTCACGCAGCATACCCTTCCCCCCCTGTGGGCCTTGAGTGTGTGGATCAGTGGACCTTGGGGCTGCCTTGGTTTCCCTGTTTCCATGTGCCCTATGATAATAGAGGGAGGTCTGTTCTCTTTAAGTAGAGGTAAGGACCACCATTCTATCCTGACAGGCTTTCTCTCCCAGCTTGAGTTGCATGGAACAGGGTCGACCTTGAGTACGTGTACACACCTGTGCAAGTCTTCCTTACCCCTCCCTGGTTACACACACATGCTGAGCATGACTCCAAACTGGTACCAAGTCAAGGGGCTCCCGTCCTCATGCCCAAATAGGGGACCGTGGCCCAGGGGATGCTGACTTAAGTACACCCCCATGGCCCAGACTGGATAGATCATGTCGTGGGCAGCAGGGTACAGTTTTATCATCTGCCCACTTGCTCTCTGATTGGTCTTTGACCATCGTAAGTGGAGAGTTTGCTACCCCCCACAGCAGATCAGTTGTTACGAAAACCTGCTAAGGTAAATGGGATAAACTGTATGGGGAGGCTTGACAATGGGACACAGATGGTTATGGTCCGTGAGGACCTAGTCCCAAAGATAAAATTAACACCCACAGAAAGGTTGTGGTCTTCCTGGCAATGGGAATTAAAGACACTCTACCCACAGCAATAGTAGAGGTAAGAGTGGGAGGGCTTCGCGGGGCCTATCGAGGTGGCTGTGCTCCCTAGTTGTGCGACTTGCGCCCAGACTAAGACCCCCCGCCGCACTCCTGCGGGGTTACTACAAGTTGCCCCACTGCCTCGTGGGCCCTGGCAACGTATAGGACTATACTTAATTGTGGAATTACCCCCATCCCGACAATATNCCTATCGAGGTGGCTGTGCTCCCAAAAAATGCAGAGAACAAAGTGCTGGTGGGAAATAACTGGGACTGGTCTACAGAAGTAGCTGTAGCCCAGGGTCCTTCCCAGGAACATGGGGAGACAGAGAGTAAGCCTAGTGGATGGGAAGGGTTTCAGGAAAGCTCTGGAAGCCACACAGAGGCTGCACCCCAACCTATGAACTCCACAGCCAGACAGCATGGAATAACAAGACTCGGGGAGTGAACTGCATGCCCCGTCTCACATGGGGAACTAAATGGAGTGAATCCAAATGGCGCAACTGATTCTGAGGCTCCAAGAATTGGCCCTTAACGTTGAATGGGAGGGCCCCACATCTGTGGAATCAAACCAGGTAGCCACCATGGGGGGAGAGTTAGAGGTTGGGGAAGCCCCTACTGAGGGGGTTGCAGGTAGGCCAGGAGGTTGGTGATGCTACCTTAAGAGAAGGTGCTGACTGAAACACGAGCAGATTTCAGGTCAGAACTAGCTAAGAATGAAACCTTGCATAATATAGTGAGGGAGGGGTGGGTGTCTCTTTCCCAGTGACCAAATTAAAGCAAATGAGGCCAGAAACCCAGCCTGTAGTCCTAAAGGGGCAAGAGCATGATTTGAAGGGTGAACTTTGTGTCTCTCTCTTACCAGATAAGGAGCAGGGAGACGCTGCTTCCTATGCTAGATTCAAAAGAACTCAAGAGACAGTGCAAGACCCACAGGGGAAGTGTGCTACTCCCAAGAGACAAACGGTAAAACAGCCTCCAGATAATAATTGTCATGGGGAACACAGCTCAGACACAGAGCTGGCATGTCCTGCAGGGCAGGTCCGGCTTGGAGAGAGTGGAGTAGAGGAACGGTTATCATGCCCATGATCTCCACTCCCCAAAAGACACAGAGGCTGCCAGATATCAGATTACTGAGCAGGGTAAACTAAATCCGAGTTTTGTGGAGGGGTGTCTGAAATCACACTTGAGGGTTTTTACACCCAGTCCACAACTCCAACCCCATGGAGGGAGACATACACAGTTATACAGAGCCAGTGGATCCTGGGAGAATCAACACAATTTGGGGGCAGGGCACAAGAGAGTCTGGTGACAATATTCCCTTGAGAGATGCCACTTTTGTGTCTGTGATTGTTTTGAATGCAACTATGTTCAATGACTCCAATTCTCCAGGTGAAAGGCATATGACTGCCAACAGTAATGAGCCTTTTAAACTGCAGAGTAACACTGACAATGTGATGGGGTAGGAGACATTTGCCCCGAGGTACAGACCAAGCTTACCTTCTCTCCTGATACCTCTGAAAGAGATTGCACAAGGGATAAGCGTTTCCAGGTCATGGGAGCAACAACTGGTGAAGATGCAGAAAGAGACACTAAACTAAGCAATGCAAAAGGTTTGACACTTACTGCATACATTCTCTTTTGTTTTCTACTGATGCTTATGATCTACGGTCCTGCTGATCCGGGTAGATCAGGGAAGGAAGCGATGACATGCACAAATGAATTAAGGCCAAATTTTGTAACAGGGGAACAAAGGAGGTTGACGGGGTGTTGCCACCTTTTGTCCCATTCTTGTGAAAAGACCTAACAACCCCTTCATCCATACTGATGTACCTTGAAGGTTTTGTGCAAGGTGAACCCCACATTCAACAAGAGGTGGAGGGACATAGACATCTCAGTGCATACCCTTACAAGACAGTGAACCCAGAAAGAGTTGATCCCATTGATCACTCCACTGTGCAATGGTTGAAGGCAAGTGAATATGGGTGAAAACAGACATGACACTAACCACCCTTTAACCACCCTTGGTGGTCATGTATGCATGTTTCAGGGCTGCATAGGACACCAATACAGTCCTGCAACATGCATAAATAACCACCAAGGGTGGTTAAAGGGTGGTTAGCGTCATGTCTGTTTTCACTCTATGATAGCCCCATGAGGTTAACTGAGTGGTTAAAGCACTACATGTAGAACTTGAACATAAATTGAGCAAAGGGAAATGAGCTGGGGGGGTGGCATAAGCTGGGGGGGGGAGGAGAAGCAGCATTGCTCCTTTTCATGGCAATAGAATCCCTCCCCGTTCCCCCACCCCACAGTTACAAGTAGGACTACTGAGTGGGTGCTGACCAGGCACCCATGAATAGCAGCCACTTTACATGGGAGGCAACTCTACAGAGGCCCAAGTTCCTAATCCTTGCATCCCTGTTGTGCCTCTGGGCTGGCCTCAGTTTTCCCAGAGTGAAGAAAACAAGGCATTCTTTTTTATTATTTATTTATTTTACATTTAGTACACCGCAACCCATCCTGCCACAGGCAGCTCGGGTGGCTAACAAAGTATTTTGTGATGAAAGGCACAATGTAATGAGAGAATCCATTCATACGAATGAATATGCACCGCAGCACACATTCTCCCATTAATCTGCAGACAGGTTTCCAAAGTATGAACAACAAAGAACCCTGCTCTGCTCAGACCAGAAATTTAGGTTCAAGCCTGACCAGATTGGGTCTAACCAGAGCCTGGACCTGATGTCTGGATGACCTCCCTCCCCTCACTGAGCATCATGTCATAAGGGCAGGACTACATTAGGATGGGTGGGGTTTTGAAGTTGCCTGCCCCTTTCTAATGCAGCCATGCCTCCCCCATGGAGTGCCATGATGTCACAGCATTCTGTTGGATCCCTGAAGCTGGGGAACCCAACCCAAGACCCAGGGATTTGGGTTCTGTTGGGTCACATGCCTCAGTGTTCACTGAGCTAATGGGGGGAAATGCAGTGAACACAGGTCCCTGGTCACAATTACATGCCATATGAGTGTATATATGCTGTTGTGAATCTGTATTTTCAGCTGGTTGGCAAACATGCATTACCAGTGTAAATTTAGCATCTGCTGCAGAATCATACAGAGAGAATGAGCATTCATACCAGCACAGTGTGCCTAGCATTATGGTTGAAAAGCTGCTGGTTGAAATAGGATGTCGGTGAGGATTTTTGTTCCTGTATCTGTGATTTGTGGGGTTTCTCTGGGAATATATGAGAGCAGGATTGCATACAGCTAGAGCACCACACAGATCTCACAACATTTGCCACACACACAAATTCTATCCCATCCTGCTCTAAGTGACTTTCATTTTCCCTTCAAACACGCCATCACTGATGGCAATAGATTGCGTGTGTGACTGAAGTAATAGGAAAGATATTTCATGGCCGCAGAAGAAATAATTGATCAGATTTCTGAGATGTGTGGGCTTTTATCACAGAACATAGGATGTAAATCTAAACTCTCAATTGAACAAGTAATTGGATGATTAACATCCAACAGCTGACAAGCACTGAGTGAGTTCAGAACCGTGTGTATATAACCCAGGAGACTGCAATGTTTTCAGCAACTGAACCCTGAGTGCATTGAGATAAAAGTGCTACAAGCTATGTCAGGTAATCTCAGCAGAATAATAACTTTTCTCTTTGATTGCTGTTTGTCCCCTTGGCATTAGCAGTTTTAAAAGGGCTTTAAACACAGTTCAGTCACACCCAACAAGCAAGATGAAAGCATGGAAGTAGCTATTGTGGTATATAATTTGCTCTGGCATCTTTCAGTTCATTTTTCTTGTGTATTTGTTAGCAGCACTCTGAGTCTAGTACAGGAGTTGGCATGCAGCTCTTGGACAATTTAAATTCAGTTCCTGGACAGGACTGGGCCCCACGCAACTGCCTTCATGGTCCTGTGTCTTTCTTCATTACAGTCACGTTTCAGCAACTAAATTTCAGCTGCTTCTCAGAATCCTCAGAAACCAGGACCACAGGGCATTGGTTCTACCAGCCAGTCATAAAGCAGGGGAGGTTTGTGTGTGTGCGCATGTACATGTGCCTTTTGGTTCTCTGCCATATGAATATTTTTTGTACATGGCTCCTAGGCGTGTGATCTTTCCCCACTCTTAGTATAGTCAGTTGAGCTGTTTTGCTTGTGTAGTTGGGGAGGTCCAGATCCTGCACGTATGCGTAGAGCATAGCATGCATGAAACTCATTGGACAACTGGGGACTTAGATGCATTCACACATCACAGGAGCAGGGGAAACCAGGTGTATTCACCACAAATTTTTTACGCACAGCATCTCCCAGCCCTCATAAGAGAAGACATCATAACTTCCCTTCCTCCCAGAGGATGGTGTGTAAAATACACTCTTAGGGTAAAAACACTAAACACACATAATGCTAACTCCACTTTAACACCACTTTAACATTTCTTAATGCATATTGGTGCAGCCCTGCAGCCTTAATGCTATGCAGCCCTGCAACATGCATAAGAAATGTTAATGCAGTGTTAAAGTGGAATTAGCATCATGTCTGTTTTCACCCTTAGTTTCTTCCTCGATCCGTTCATAACGAAGCAAGGTAGAAAAAAATTAGATTACTTTTTGAAGTCTCGGTTCTTACCCAGTGCCTGGTGGTCATTGCGGACTGGATTAGGGTGAACCAATTTAAGCTGAATCCAGAGAAGACTGAAGTGATGGTGGGCCAGTCCAGTGACTTCGGGGGTATAGGGTCATTTGTCACTGATGGTGGGGACTGGCTGCCTTTTGCCACTCAATTTCACAGCCTTGAGGTGCTCCTGAATCTATCACTGTGCGATGACTAGGAGTACTTTTCAGAAACACAATCTGGTGAGAAAGATATGCCCCTTTCTGTCACACTCTGATCTGGCCACCATCACAGCATCAACCATGTCTTTGTAACCTTGAGGCTAGACTACTGCAAGGTGCTCTACATTGGGCTGTCCTAGCCCTTCATTGACTGTCCTGAAGCTGTAACTGGTGCAAAATGCAGGGGCTTGCCTCCTGTCAAAGGTGGGTCACCCATAGCACATGACACCTGTGCTTCAGAGTCTACACTGGCTTCTAATAGCTTTGTGGGCCCAATTGATTTTATGTCTGTATATTTTTATTACTTGTAACCCACCGTAGGGAAAGGGCAAGAGAAATATAAATATTGCAAAGTTACTTTACTTCACAAATATTCCCACAGGGTGTTAACCAAAATGTACCTTGATCGTACATCCTGATCGTGCCCCTTCGGTTGGGCCGGGAGGTTGGGATGGAGGGGTCGCTGGTGAAATTACCCAATGCAAGTTTCATACTGGTAAAGGTTATGAGGAGGTCTCCGTCTCCCTCCGGTGAGAGAGGGGTGGAGAGGGAGGACATCTCCTGGTGGCAGAAGGGGATGTAAGAAAGTTTGGCTTGTAATATGCTCCCTGGTGTGAGCAAAACGCAGTGTGATATGTGATGATACTGGTAAAATGAGCATTGGGATATGTTAGTTATGTATATTATATATTGTTAGACATAATTATTAATAGAATGTAAAATTGGATAGTAGTTTTCTTTGCATTGTGGTGTATTGTAGTGGTGGGTTTCCCCTGTGTGGGCTAAAGGCCCAATATTGTATTTATATATTGATGTTAATCACCTCGAGCCAACTTGGGTTGGGAGAGTGCGGGGTATAAATAAAAAGTGTGATGTGTGTGTAATGTGTAAATTTAGCTACACATTTCAGTTTTAAACTCACATTTGCTTATCATGTCTGTACAAATATGCATGCTTTGGTATTGGAAAACTCATGATCATGAACAATATGCGTGTATTCAATATGCATGTATTCAATATGCAACATCCCAGCTAGCTAACCAACCAGTACCACCAGTACAACCAGTACAACCAGTAACCACTGCCAGTACCACCAGCCAGCCCCCAGCACACACAAAAAAGTAAACACAAGTGAATCTAGCTGACTAACCCAAACCAGTATCCCGAATCTAACTGCTAACTGGTGGTAGACTCTGGTTGGTTAGTTAGCAATTAGATTCACTTGTGTTTTTACTTTTGTGTGTGTGCTGGGGACTGGCTGGTGGTACTGGCAGTGGTTACTGGTTGTGCTGGTGGTACTGGTTGGTTAGTTAGCAGTTACCGGATTTACCGGATACCGGATCTCTGAATACCGGATTAGATCTGGTATACCGGTACCGGATCTTTTCCCATTGAAATCAATGGGCAACTTTTCCCATTGAAATCAATGGGAGAGAAAAGTAAAACCAAAATTACCTGCAAATGCAATCCAATTACTAAAAAAAGTAAAAACACAAGTGAATCTATCTGCTACCTAACCAACCAGTACCACCAGTACAACCAGTAACCACTGCCAGTACCACCAGCCAGCCCCCAGCACACGCAAAAAAGTAAACACAAGTGAATCTAACTGACTAACCCAAACCAGTATCATGAATCTAACTGCTAACTAACCAACCAGTACCACCAGTACCACCAGTACAATCAGTAACCACTGCCCATACCACCAGCCAGCCCCCAGCACACACACAAAAGTAAAAACACGCATATTGTTCATGATCATGATTTTTCCAATACCAAAGCATGCATATTTGTACAGACATGATAATTTTAATTAATTTTTAATTAGTATTCTTTAAATTTAATTTTTTTATTATTTATTACTACAATATTATTCACGTTGCTTGTTCAGCGGTTCATTAATTCATTCACCATTCACGCCAGAGTCCAGTGGGTGGGTGGTGGGGGAGGGCAAATTTGGAGTGTGAGTGTGTGTTTTACTTTGTATATGCAACGCTGCATGCGCATGCATATAGGATGGGGGGTAACCCTGTCCCAACCACATCCAAACCCCAATGTCATCACTCACCTACTGGAGTGCTCTTGGTTTAATCTCTTCTCCTCTGGAATGGCAGTTGTTTTCCATTATGGTAGCACTCAGGCAGGCATTAGGCAAGGCTACTACAGACACAGAGATGCCTAGTAGTGCCAGAGGATCTGCAGAACACACACTGGAGCAAAAGGCAATGCAATGCGTCATGTAGTGTACTGCTGGGCTGGGAGTGTTACATCATCATCAATTATTCTTCTGCCATTGCTGTGTCCTTTCCTCAGTGAGTGTCATTGCAAGAGTCCTCTTCTAGGCAGACACAGTCAAGTCAGACTCCAGGGTGGAATGCTTTTTATTTCAAATCCATAGGCTAGGCTACTACTGAGACACACAGGGACCCTTACTCTTCAGAGGCTCATCAGAAACACCCACTGAGGACAAAGGACCCCAGTTGTGTCATGCAGTTCAGTGCACTCATTGTGGGTGGGTGGGCTGTCATTCATCTTCTGCCTTTGTGGTTCAGTCTGTTCCAGATGAGGTGCCATAGCTGGGGTGCTGCTGGAGCCTCTGACACAGAAGGACTAAAACCCCAGGAATTATTTGTATTTCAATTCATGGGGAATTAGATCCTACCACTTCTGGAGGAGTGGTGATCGTGGTGGGGAGTTGGGGACATATTAGATGGCTGAGGGGGGCCAGGCTGGAGCTTGGGTGAGAGAACGGTGGTTGGATGCGGAGGGTGCTGCGGGAGGGCGGCTGGTGTGGGGAATGGACCGTGTCATTGGGGAGCGGCGCCTGCCCCTGGAAGATGTTCTGCCCTCCCAAAGCCCTCTGCACATCTTCTGGGGGGCGGGGGCAGCCACCTCACGCATGTCGGGCCGATGTCTGTTTCTGTGGTGTGCTGGTGTGGCATGTGACTGGGTGAAGGACCCTGCTGGGGCATTCCATTCCAGACTCCGAGGATGGAGTGCAATGGATTAGCACAGCTGGAGCACTCCACTCCAGTGTCTGTGTGCGAGAGAGATGAGTGTAAAGACGCTAGACAAGATGCAGACAAGTGCACTCCTTGCCCTTCCTCCTGGATGGAATGGGATCAAAGGAGGAACTGACACAGTACAGTACCACCAGCCCGCCCCTAGCCAGCCCCCAGCACACACAAAAAAAGTAAAAAAACACAAGTGAATCTAACTGCCAGTGCTAACTAACCAACCAGTACCACCAGACCACACTTTGTGCCCCACAGCCCCATTAGACCCCACGGTCAACTACCTATTTTTTTTAATTATTCTTTAAAATAAAAATAGGGATTTTTAAAGCAAAAGCAGTACTACACTCAAAATGTCAGTGTCAGGCCATCACACAGGAACAGACAGCCCTGAGCACACTACACTTTGTGGCCCCAGCCCCCATGGCCCACAGTAGCCCTCAACGGGCCCACTACCAATTTTTATTTTTATTTTTTAAGCAATATTTTAACTATTTTTCCAACAGCACTGACACTCAGAAATCAGATTATGAATACATCACAGCAGCCGAACCAACTGCTTAACAGAGACAGACTACTAGTCCTAGAGAGACTAACTTAAAGTTACAACATTGCATCACTGTATCAGGTGGGGGTGAGGGAAGGGGCGAAGTGAGGTGTGACCTGGGATGGGGACAAGGTAATCGGCCGTCTCTCCGTTGGCACTCTGGGGCGCCAATAATCCCCTCAGGTTAGTAGGTGGGCTTTCCTCCTGTATCAGGAGGCAACCCTTTTCATCACAGGGGAGGAGAGAATGTGCCAACCAGAGTAAGGGATGGAGGGAGGGATTCCAGTTGCACTCCACAAGCGCTCCCCAGGTCACCACGGTGTAACACAAGGTGGGGTACCAGACAATTGGGGGCAAAGGGCAAGGGGCCGGGAGTGAGGGAGAAGAGAAGGGGTACAAGGAAGCGGGAGGGGGTTCCGGGGAAGGGGCTAAGGGGAGGCTTTAGCACACAGAGGGGTGGACCACGGGCAAGGGAAAATGGAGGGAAGGGAATTCAGCAACCAAGGACCAGTTCTAGGGCTAGGAGGGGGAGGTGCAAGGAAGATACATACAACTCTCACTAGGAATCAGGGGCGGGGGGGGGTCAGTAAGGAACAAGACAGAAAGAGCTCAAACAATCACACGGGGCACAAACAAGATTAGCACTTAGCTTTCACCAGACAGGAACAGGGGCCAGCTTCTCTCTGCGATTACCGGCGGGGAACTGACGCCCTGCTGGTGCTTTTATCCATTGCTAGCATTACCCAGGTGAATTCATTCCTAAGTGATTCTGGGCCCCGCCCCCTGCCGCGCCCGCTCTGCTGCTAAGCGTGCGCTGCGTCGGGGCTGGGCGGGGCTTGCTATCTGCGGGGCCAGGAGTTGTGGAAGAGGGGAATTCTGTGGGGCCACCCCGGAGGCCTCGTTCCTCTGCGAGGCAGGACCCTGCGGTGCGTCCGGTGGTATCCCCCCTAGGCGGGGGGGGTGGGCCTCTGCTGCCTTGGTGGGGCATTCCCCGGATCCCCCGCTGCCGAAACATGCCATGCTGCTGCAGCCTGACACACTGTTAGTTTTGTTTAGTTTTTTCCCCCAAAACCAGACCCCCAGAAGAGATCATGTTGCTTTCGCCTACCTTTATCCTGAACCTCCGAATCCTCACTCTTCATTCCCTCCTTGGCCACCAGTAGTCTTCTTAATGGTTCCTTTTTGCAGGGTGATGGGAATATCCTTAGAACTACCACCCACCATTTCTCAATTCACACAGATACACTCACACAGGTAAGACTTATTAAGGGGTCCTCTTAACATAAGCACTCATTTCCAATGGAAGGGAAAAGGAAAGGTTCTTTCATTCATGCCTGAGTCCACTGGGTCACAGGGTTCAGCCCGAAGGCTTAGTCCTAGACCTGGTCAGCGGTTCATTAATTCATTCACCATTCATGCCTGAGTCCACTGGGTCACAGGGTTCAGCCCAAAGGCTTAGTCCTAGACCTGGTCAGCGGTTCATTAATTAATTCATTCACCATTCATGCCAGAGTCCACTGGGTGGTGGGGGAGGGCAAATTTGGAGTGTGAGTGTGTTTGTTTACTTTGTATATGCATTACGCAATGCTGCATGTGCACGTGTCGCATATGGGATGGGGGTAACCCTGTCCCAACCACGTCCAAACCCCAATGTTGACTCATCACTCACCTACTGGTGCTCTTGGTTTAATCTACTCTGGAATGGCAGTTTCTTTTCCATGATTGTAGCATTCAGGAAGGCATTAGGCAAGACTAGAGCAGACACAAAGCTGACTGATAGTATCATAGTATCTGCAGAACACACAATGATGCTAAAAGACAGCTATGCATCATGCAGTGCACTGCTGCCAGTTGTGTCATGCTGTGCACTCATTGGGGGTGGCTGGCATTCATCTTCTGCCTTTGTGGTCCAGTGTGTTCCAGATGAGGTGCCATAGCTGGAGTGCTGCTGGAGCCTCTGACATGGAAGAACTAAAACCCCAGGAATTATTTGCATTTTAATCCATGGGGAATTAAGTCATACCACGTCTGGAGGAGCTTGGGGTGTGTGGATGGGGAGGGTGCTGCGGCAGGGGGGCTGGTGTGGGCAACGGGCCATGTCATTGGGGAGCGGCCCCCAACCCCGGAAGACGTTACGCCCTCCCAAAGCCCTCTGCACGTCTTCCGGGGGGCGGGGGCAGCCACCCCACGCATGTCAGGCTGGGCTGGAGCTTTGGTGAGAGAGAGCGTTGTGTGGATGGGGAAGGTGCTGCAGCAGGGGGGCTGATGTGGGGAATGGGCCATGTCATTGGGGAACAGCCCCCACCGCCAGAAGACGTTCCACCCTCCCAAAGCCCTCTGCATGTCTTACAGGGGGTGGGGGCGGCCACACCACGCATGTCAGCCCGGGCTGGAGCTTTGGTGAGAGAGAGGTGGGGGATGCCACTAGTGGACTTGCCTGGGTAGGGTTACGGGTACCCCTAGACTTAGGGATAGGATGTGGGGGGGTGATTTTAGCCAGCAGGACATGTGCTGGGTGGGTGGAGTGGGCAGGGCAGCATGGTGGGCAGTGGGAAGGCACTGGGCAGATAGGGCAGGGCACTGGGAAACAGTGGGCAAGGGCATGCCATGCTGAGAGTTTTTTCCACTGGCGCAGGGGGTGGGGAATGGTGGCCTAAGTTGCCACCATGGTGTGTGATGTGTGTGTTGTTTGTCTTTAGCCCTGTCTTGCTTTGGGGTGCACTGTGTGGGGGGTGCCCCCATGTTTGCCCACTGCCCTGCTTGTGGGGTGCTGTATTTCTTTGGCTTGGAATGGCTTGTGGTGTTTTTGTCTCTAGACCTGTCTTGTTTTGGGGGACACTGTGTGGGGTTGCCCCCATGCTTGGCCACTGCCCTGCTTGTGGGGTGCTGACTTTGGCTTGGAATGGCTTGTGGTGTAGTGGCTGTCTGTCTGAGGTTTCTTGGAAGGTGAGCCACAGTGGGGGATGGGATATGGGAAAGCTGGCTGCCTGGCTGTGCCCGCTTGTCTGTCTGGGTGAGATTTTTTTTCTTTCTATGAGACTGCAGTGCAAAAGATTGATTGCCATTAATCTTCTCTTCACTGAACTAAACACTGGCTGTCTTGTCTGAGGCTTTTTTGGAAGCTTGTTTTGGGGTGTGTGGGGGTGCCCACTGTGGTGTCCACTGTGTTAACTTGGCTTTTGTGTGTTGTGTTGAGGTTTGGGGGTGGGGGGTACCCCGGTATCTTGCCAGACCAATGGTGGGACCTATGTGTGGCTGCTGGCTGTGTCTTGTCTGTGGCTTTTTTGGAAGCTCAGGCAGTGGGGGATGGGATGTTAACTTGACTTCTGTGTTGTGTCCAGGTTTGGGGGTGGGGGTACCCCAGTATCTTGCCAGGCCTATGTGTGGCTGATGGCTGTGTCTTGTCTGTTACTTTTTTGGAAGCTCAGGCGATGGGGGATGGGATGTTAACTTGGCTTGTGTGTTGTGTTCAGGTTTGAGGGTGTTGGGGTTTTGGGGGTGTTTGGGGCTTGTGTGTTATGTCCAGGTTTGGGGATATTGGGGTACCCGGTATCTTGCCAGTATCTTGCAAGTATCTTGTATCTAGCCAGTATCTTGCCAGGCCAGGCCAGTATCTTGCCAGTATCTTACCAGTCCAATGGTGGGACCAATGGTGGGGTGTTGGGGTACCCCGGTATCTTGCCAGTATCTTGC
>QEPC01014514.1:2068049-2079265 GCA_003113815.1 Sphenodon punctatus
CCACACACAGTGCACCCCAAAACAAGACAGGGCTAGAGACAAAAACACCACAAGCCATTCCATTTCCTAGCCAAACAAAGACAGCACCACGAAGCAGGGCAGTGGCCAAGCATGGGGGCACACACACAGTGCACCCCAAAACAAGACAGGGATAGAGACAAAAACACCACAAGCCATTCCAAACCAAACAAAGCCAGCACCCACAAGCAGGGCAGTGGGCAAACATGGGGGCACCCCCCACACAGTGCCCCCCAAAGCAAGACAGGGCTAAAGACAAACAACACACACATCACACACCATGGTGGCAACTTAGGCCACCATTCCCCACCCCCTGTGCCCGTGGAAAAAACTCTCAGCATGGCATGCCCTTGCCCACTGTTTCCCAGTGCCCTGCCCTATGTGCCACTGCCCACTGCCCATGCCCACCATGCTTCCCTGCCCACCCCACCCCCCCAGCACATGTCCTGCTGGTTAAAATCACCCCCACCCCCACATCCTATCCCTAAGTCTAGGGGTACCCTACCTAGTCCTACCCAGGCAAGTCCACTAGTGCCAACCTCCCCATCCCCCTTGCTAAGAGCACCAAGGAGATCCTGTACTAGAGGGAATCACAGGAACCCCAAACTTACCAACAGTTGAACGCACGCACGCCTCCAGCAGCTCTGTGCATCCTTTCGTCTCCAAGGCTGCTGTAAAATGGCTGGAGAGGCATGAGCTCCAGAAGCCCCTAGAAGGAAAGAAAAAAAAAACCCAAGGTTATTGACCAGCACCAGCAGCCAGTTAAAGTGCCCATAGTCCTACAGAAACCTCCAGGATTGGATGACTTTTTTGATTTCAAAAAATTCAACCAATCCAAGGCAGGGTAAAAAAGGCACAAAATGTATCCATTTGCACCTCTGGGTGGGGGCAGGGAGGGACTCAGTACTTAAAAACAAACTTACATGACAAAAACCTGCCAACTGCCACCTTGACCTTCCCCAATGTAAAAGATCCGGTAACCTGTACCATTAAAAAGATCCGGTAAGGGTTACTGGATTACCGGATTTAAATCTGGTATGCCTAATACTGGCATTACCGGTTATCGGTAGAACCGGTATTCCCAGCCCTAGCTAGCAGTGCAGAGGCCAAAGAGACATGGATTTTCTTTGCTGGTAGAGAGAGGGCCAGGGTACTGTGTCAGCCAAGGATTGGTTTATGCTACCCTCTGCCCATCCTGCCCATGTGCCCTCCTCTTCTCCCTCTTCCCCTTCCCATATTTATTGTTGTTCCCCCGCATCTGAAATAATGGTTTTGGAGCACAGCTGCCAAAACCATTATCTCCTAAATCAAAATACTAGGTATTCTGATTTGCACACAAGAGCTAAATACAGCCTGTGATGGGGGTGGCCTCCTGCAGGAGCCATCCCAAAATCACTTGCACAACTGAGGTTCCTCTGTCAAATCCCTTTATTTTCAACATTCCCCCACCAAGCAGTATTATTTACACCCACAATCTCTGCACATACCTCTCAACCCCTGGCCTCTGGAAAGATGGGCAGTAACATGCAGAAAGAGGGACAAAGAGGAATATCATTTGCATAGGATCTACACATGTTAATTTGCACGCAGTTAGGCAAATTTGTCATTTGCATAAAATTTGCATATGAGCCAATGTACATTTACACTCCAATACAGTACATATATTTCTCAAACAATGGACTCTGCAATTAAAAGTCTTAAAAATTTTGGGGGGAAAGGTTTAATAAAAAGATTACTTATGAAAAGTGGACACTTTTCAGAGACCAGGGGTTGAGAAGTATGCTGGGTCAGACCGCACTCAAATGCCATTAAAAACTTCTCAGGGAAAATAAAGCTCAGTCTGGAGGGGATTGGGGTGATCCTGCTGAACTCATGGGGATAATTTCTGGAACCCGAGGGGACAATCCTGATTACATGGCTGTCAATGTGAAAAACTCCAGTTGAATTCAGTGGAGCCAGGAATAATCACCCAGAAGGCTCCGGTTCCCAAGCTACTTACTCCGGAATAAGTCATTTGGGGGAGGCTTTCAGTGGGACTTACTCTAGAGTAAGTAGTTTGAGGATGGTAGTCTAAGATTTTAAGTGACCGGTCAGTTATCTTAGGGTTAGAAAAGATGTGTATGCTGGGGGAGGGGAGGGGGCTTTTCCATTTAACTACCGAGGAAGAGAGCAGCCTTTCTGCTGGTCTTGTAGAGCTGAGCTGACCATGGAAAAATCCTTTTCAGTGGCCCCAATCGTATTCCCAGTGGAGCTTGTGCGGAGCGGTACACACGTGTGTGCAGTTTCCACGGTGTTCAGTACACCCCCTATGGGGATCAACAATAGTTGATCCAATAAAAGATATCATTCAAACTACTTTGTCTCCACTCTGTCACTCAGGACCAACATGGCAACCACACTCTCTCTGGATTACTTTCAGACTACCACTTCCCAGGGCAGCCCTTTGTGACCTGGACCAGCCATAGGCTAGACTCCCTGGCCCTTTCTGTCTAACAGTACTCAACCCCAAGAAAGAGCCTATAGTGGTTCCTCTTACCTTCCCTCCAACTCAGTCTTTTATCTCTAGTATCCCTTACTGGCTTGCAGCTTCCTGCCACCCCCAGCTGGGAGCACTTGGGCCACATTAATCGGTCCACTTAACCTTTTCTGGTCTTGACTCCATACCTGCTCCATGGAGTAGGCAACCCCACAAGGACTCATATGTTCCTGCTTTTATCCTGATCCTGCATGGACTCAGTGGTCCTGTTACACAGACTTATTCTGCTGAACGTGTAGCCTTACTTCCAATTGCAGTTGACTACTCACAGTGTCCAGAAGAGCAGCGTGAGTCAGGCAGCAGCTGTAGCAGCAGCTCTCCAATAGGCATGCTCTCCTCCCCCCCACCCCCCAGCTTCTCTTGTGACTGAGACCATGGAGTGTGCACCAGGCCCCCATGTCATTTTCATTTTTTAACATTTTTGTTATTTAAAAATGGTGTTTTCATTATCATTATTAACAACAATGTCATTTTCGTTATCATTGTCGTTATTGGTATCGGTATAGTTTCAGACGAAGATTTTATTTTTGATATTGGTATCATTATCGGTATCGATTCCATTAACATAATATATATAATATTTATTTATTTAAACAATTTTCAAGTTCTTCAAGTTCAAAAGTTTGTTGTTTAAGCCAAAGGCCATAACAAACACTAAAATAATAAAATATTAAGGCAAAATATAATAAAAAGAACAATTTTCTATCCCACCCCTCCTGCTTCAGGCAGCCTGGGGTGACTCACATCATAAAAACACATAAAATCCATAATACAAAAAAAGGGAAGAAAAATCAAACCAAATGTATTAATATATATAATAAAACAGACTAGCCTAAATACCTATATAATATCTAATCTCTCTCTATATGTAAACAACTATCATCTATCTACATCTAAGGGAGACAGGGGAAGGGAAAAAGAAAACTATTATCTAATCAATTATATATATAACTATTCTAATCTAAACTATATGTCTATAACATATATCTATATCGAATCTATGCTACCTATCTATATATATATAATGTACAGGGGGAAGAAGGGCAGGGAAAGGGAGAAGGTAAAATGTAGGGTATGAGGAAGGAAAGGTATTGGTAATACAATGAGGACTAGGGAGGATTTTTGTGTGTGCAAGCATTGTAGGGACTGCAAAGGGTACAATTTTTCTCACTATGAGGAGAGGCAGAAGCAACCCAGACTCAGGGATAACTTAATTAAGGGTACTTTATAAACATAGTAAAATGGTCAGCTTAACAATAAGGAAATGTACTTAACACAACATACTGACATAATGTAACATTGACTAAAGTCAACATCTACTTAGTTTCTACAGATTAACAGTAACTGCAACATAAATGAACTTCAGATTATATCTGTTTTCTCCCCGTTCCCCTGTACTAGTTTACCAGTCTGTCAGTGCTCTTGTACAACTGCTCAGAGTCAGGCAGTTCTCTACGGGACAGCTGCAGGGAAAAATCATCTCTCTTTCTTTCTCTCTGTCTTTTTTCCATCTGTCCATGATGTTTGTATTCCAGTAACAGGCCTCGCTGCACTTTTCCTGCTCTTCTGTATCTCTCTCTCTCCCTGGATTTCTGTAATTGTTGTTGTTGCCGCCACTTCCTCCCCCCCCCCCCGTATTGGGCCCTGATTATTCCCACAACGGTACCACAGGTTCTGTTTCTTTCCTTCACACTTTATTTCTTCAGCTGTCTTCACCTTTCAGCTCAATTAGTCTCCCTCTTCTCTCCCAACAACCTCTTTCAACTGTTGCCATCCCCAACTGACTCTCCCCAGCATTCTAAAAAAAAAACCCACCTCTCCTTGGGTTTTTTTCATTGGCCCTCCCAGATTCCAAACTCTTGCAGGGACAGAGTCACTACAGCACCACAGTTCTGTAAATGCAACCTGACAAGCAGAGCTCTCACAGAACGGAGAGAAAAAACCTGGCCCTCCTATTATAAAAGGTTGCAGTGCCCTCCCCCAGATTGGTTGTGGGAGGCAGCAGGCATTGAGCAATCACAGAGTGCCATGAGACTGCTGGGGCCTGTTTGCGCTGCTCATTGGCCAGCAATACATCCATCAGATACTGCTGAGCTGCTCACCCCTCCCAACACAGACACAGTTCAAGAGTTCAACCCTGTTTAGGGCTCCGAGATGGCTGTTCCCTCCTCCCGTCTCCACATTTTCCCTCCAAAACCCAGCTGCCACAGCACTAATAATAACGACAATGATAACGACACTGTCATTTTTGTTATCGTTGTCGTTATTATCGATTGCTGTTTTCATTATTGCAATAACAATAATGAAAACGACAGTTGTCGTTATCATTGTAATAACGAAAACAGCATGCATACCCCTACTGAGAGCTAAGGGAAGTTTAAACCTTGTCTGCTTCAGCCCAGCTGCTAAGTCTGGCAGGCAGAATAGGGAGGGAACCGTGCTCTCAAATCTATGAAACAGAGTTGATGCTGAACTGAATGCCTGTGCACTGTAGATACAAGATACTGATATTGGATGTCAGTGTGGAAAAACATGCAGCAAACTTTTAAGTCATGCTGTGTATACCCATAAAACTTTCAGACACGAACACATTCTAAAAATCTCTGCTTTAATGATTAAAAGTACTGTTACTCTGCACCTCAAGTTAGAGATGAGTGACTAGTACAAAAGCAGGACTCTTGGACTAATTGATATTGCTGGAAGGGGAAATGGAATTGAAACAGTGAAAGCAATATAAGATCTTTGGAAGCTAACTCACTGCTAGTGAAATAACCTTGGAGCCACTCTTACAAGTGCAGAAAATATATTTTGTACCGAGTAATTAAAGTGGAGCCATAGGAACTACTACTGAAGTGTAAGTCTCTCAAGAGTCTTTCTTGGGATAACTATTGCCTTTTATATCTTCAACGGATGATCTATGTTCTTCTCAAAAAGAAACCATGAAAATCATGTCTGATGCCTCTGCAAAGGGAGCCATATGTTTCTTCCTATTTCTAAGGCCCTCCCTTGTCACTTTGTGTTACTATTTGAAAAGAAGTTGTGTAAACGGAGCCTCAGTGAGTGAACTCAAGAGCAGTGGTGGGGAAATTTTTCCCTCCCAGGGACCACTTTGAAAATTAGTGCAAGCTCTGAGGACCAGATAAAAGTTGGCCATGGGGAGACTTAAGGGATGTGCTCAGAAAGAAGAGGGTCCATATTATCTTCTGCCCTTCTGTACCTGCCTACCTTCATTTCTGCTCCCTTCCCATGAGCTCACTCTTTCAGTGCTTGGGGGTAGGAAATGGATCCAGGGACCAGAGCCAGGAACTGGAAAGGGGCCAAATAAAAACTAGCTGCGAGTTGCATTTGGACCTGAGCCTTTGAGGTTACCCACCCCAGCTCAAGAGTATCCTAGTGTAATCCTGGGGGTCTTTAAAGTTTGCAGAAGAGGGAAAATGCTTTCTATCACCATATGTTGGAGAGCACAAGGAAACAAGATAGCAAGATACAAACAGTGTGTGGGTGACCTCACTTGCATAAATAACTCTGAATGCCCACTTTTAAATGATTATGGGGACAAATTGGGGCTCCTTGACACAAATGGACTTCATCCAGTGGTTGCGGGTGGTAGCCCCAACAGTGGCCTACCTGTGAAACACTTGTGCCAGGCTCATGGTTGGGGTCACCATGACTCCATGGGATGTCAAGCGTGGTCAGGATAGGGCCTGGTGGAGAGCAAAAGGGGGTGGGTAAAGTGAGTGGTGTGGTCTGGCTTCTATAATTCTGTTTTGTGACTGGAGCATGATTTTTGGAGCAGAGGACTCAATTGTTTTCTCTGATGGAACAGAGATAGCTGTGGTTAATACTTGGGATGTTTATTTGACTGAATACTTTGACTGAAAGAGGTCATCTGATTTCTTCTATATAAGGAGCAGTGGCTAGTAGAGGCTCACAAGTATTTGGCCACTGGTGAAATCACCTAGTGGTAGAAGATGGGCTTCTGGGGTTACCTGAGGAGAGCAGTGGTGGCCAGTACAGGACCTGCTGGGTCCTTTTTGACTTGATGACTGCTGGAATCACTTGGCAGACATAAGAGGTGGGCCCTCAGGGTTTCCTGAGAAGAACAGCATGATATCTACAGTGCTAATAAGGCAGGCCAAGAGAGATTTTGAAGGGAGGCTAGCTAAAGAGGCAAAAACAAGCAACAAAAACTTTTTCAATACGGATGTGCGAACAGAAAGCGGTTCAGTTGTTCAGACGTTCAGTCGTTTGGTTTGAAACCCGAGTTCGGGTTCAGTTGTTCAGTCCGTCGGAGTTCGGTTCGGCCGAATTTAGCCAAACATCCAAAAATAGCACTATCGATACCGATACCGAAATTGAAATTTTTTCGGTAGCGGGATCATTTTGCCCTGAAACCTCCCCTGGTCTCCACCCCTGCTGCCAGGAAATCTGCTCCTGAGCTGCCTCCCCCTTCCAGACATGTTTTTCCCACCCAAAGTCACGTTTTTCCTGCTTCCGAACTGATCCAAATTCATCCAAACTTTTCCAAACTGTTCGGCTGTTCTAACGTTCAGTTCGGCCGTTCGGTTTGGTCGTCCAAATAGGCCAAGTTCGGCCCGAACTCCGAACATCCGAACCGTGTTCGCACATCCTCATTTTTCAAATACATAAGAAGCAAGAAGCCTGCAAGGGAGTCAGTTGGGCCATTAGATGACAGAGTAAAAGGGGCACTCAGGGAGGATAAGGACATTGCAGAGAAGCTGAATGAGTTCTTTGCATCAGTCTTCACTGTGGAGGATTTGGGGGAGGTACCCACACTGGATCCTTGTTTTGTGGGTGAGGAATTGGAAGAGCTGTTTCAAATCAATGTGACGTTGGAGGATGTTCTAGAGCAAATTGACAAACTGAATACTAACAAATCACAGGGCCAGATGGCATTCACCCCAGAGTTCTGAAGGAACTCAAATATGAAATCACAGACCTACTGTTAGTATTTTGTATCCTGTCACTAAAATCTGCCACTGTACCCGAGGACTGGAGGGTGGCAAATGTAACACCGATATTTAAAAAGGGATCCAGAGGCAATCCTGGAAACTACAGACCAGTAAGCTTGACGTCTGTGCCGGGCAAAATGGTGGAAACCATCATTAAGGACAGAATTACAGGGCATGTGATCCAGTGATCTAGGATTTGATCCTGGATGGGGCAGCGGACCTTGTATGTATTAAAGAAACCTGGCTGGACGAGGACGCAGGACCAGTTTTAGCAGATCTCATTCTGGCTGGGTATGCTGTGCAGCATCAGCCCCGCACAGGGGGCCGGGGGGGAGGTGTAGCTATTATTTTTAGAGAGGGATGGCCAGTTAGGAGATATCCAGCTTGGGAAAATTCAGGTATTGAGGCCCTCCATGTGGTGTTTGATTTGGCTGGGGGCAACCTTGGGGTGCTGCTGGTATACCGGGCTCCTTCCTGTCTGGCAGCATCCCTTGCCGCTCTAGCAGAGCTGGTCTCGGAGGTAGCGCTGGGCTCCTTCAGGACTTTGGTCCTGGGGGATTTCAACACCCATGCTGATGCCGGCCTTGTGGGAGCGGAGCATGAGTTCATGGCCACCATGGCAACCATGGACTTGTCCCAAGTGGTTAGCTGCCCAACCCATGTGGGGGGGGGCATACCCTCGACCTGATCTTTTGTTCTGGCCTAGAGGCGGGTGACCCGTTTGTGGGGGATGTGAGTGTCATGCCCTTGCCATGGACGGATCATTATTTCCTACAGGTCAGCCTCTTAGTGCACCTCCCCCAGAAGGGGAATGGACCAGTTAGGTTGGTCCGCCCTTGGAGGCTGATGGAACCACAGCGGTTCCAGGGGGCTCTGTGGGAGTTAACCTTAGACCCGGACGGCTACTCTGTCAATGAGCTTGTCCAGCATTGGAACACCTTGCTGGAGGAGGCAATTGACAGGGTGACTCAGAAACGTCTTCTCCCTCCATCTCGTCACCGCAGGGCCCCTTGGTATACGGAGGGGCTGCGGTGTATGAAACAGGTAGGTAGGAGACTAGAGCGATGCTGGCGGAAGACTCACTCTGAATCTGACTGACTTCTCCATAAGACCCATTTGCAGTCCTATGTTGAGACTGTAAGGACAGCAAAGAAGGAGTTCTTTGCTGCCCTCATAGCATCCGCAAAGTCGTGTCCAGTGGAGCTGTTCCAGGTGGTGCGGGGGCTGGTCAGCCCGGCCTCCCTCCGCCTGGATGGGGACTTGTCCCAGGCCCACTGTGAGGAGTTTGCCAGTTACTTTGCAGACAAGATCACTCAGATCCAGAGTAACTTTGACACCGGATTGGAAGCAGTAAGCTTATGGAGGCACCGTCTGGTCGATCTTTCTGGGATGAGTTTCGGGAAGTAACGCCAGCCAATGCGGTGAATGTCCTTGGGTCTGTTAGAGCCACAAGTTGTGAATTAGATCCATGCCCGTCCTGGCTGGTGAAAGCCTCCAGGGAGACTTTGGGGATGGTGCTGGCGAGGGTAGTCAACGCGTCCCTTCGGCAGGTGAGATTGTCACCCAGTCTCAAGGAGGCTGTGGTGCACCCCCTGCTGAAGAAGCCGTCTTTGGATGTGAATGCATTCGCCAGTTACCAACCCATCTCTAATTTTCCCTTTTTAGGGAAGTTTATTGAATGGGCAGTGGCACTGCAGCTCCAGGCGCATTTGGACAGCATCAGTTTCCTTGACCCTTTTCAATCTGGGTTCCGCCTCGGCTACAGTACTGAGAGGCGTTAGTGACCTTGGTGGATGATCTCCGCCAGGAGATGGACACAGGATGTTGAGCATTTCTGATCCTGCTAGATCTCTCAACCATGTTTGACACTGTGGACCATGAGCTGCTGCTGAGATGGCTGTGAGACCTGGGGAGCCTGGACGGAACTGTCCTAGGGTGGTTCCACTCATTCCTCTCAGGGAGAAGCCAGCGAGTGGTGCTTGGGGCTGAAACATCAAGTGCCCGGACTTTGACCTGTGGCGTTCTGCAGGGTTCGATCTTGTCTCCGCTATTATTCAATGTATATATACAGCCCCGGGTGAGATCGTGAGAGGGTTCGGGGTGCGATGTCACCAATATGCTGATGATACTCAGCTGTACCTCTCATTTTCAACTTACGCAGGTCCTGCCATCTCATTACTTTCCCAATGTTTGGAGGCCATGGCAGATTGGATGTGGCAGAGCAGACTGAAGCTTAATCCCGATAAGACGGAGGTGATGGTGGTGGGAAGGGCGAGGGATGTACTGGCTCCCCTGGTCGGGGGTGTGTGTGTCTGTCTTCCTGTAGCCAAGCAGGTTTGGAGTCTGGGGGTGGTGTTGAACTTGGGTCTCCGGCTGGATTGGCAGGTGGAGATGGTGGCCAAGGCCACCTTCCACCAACTGTATCTGGTACGGAGGCTGTGTCCATACATTTCCAGGCCGGGCCTGGCCACTCTCATCCATGCCTTCATCACCTCGAGGCTAGACTACTGCAATGCGCTTTACGTGGGGCTTCCTTGTTTCTGGTTCGGAGGCTACACCTGGTGCAGAATGCAGAGGCCCTTCTCCTTACTGGGACGGGAAGGTGGGAGCACATAACACCTGTGCTCTGTGCTCTGCACTGGCTGCCTATAGTGTACCGACCCTGATTCAAGGTGTTTGTGTTGATCTATAAAGCCCTGTACGGTCTGGGCCCCTCATACCTTGGGGACCGCCTCGCCCTCCGTGCCTCAGAACAATCTCTGCGGTCCACCAGGGGCACCTTTTTGGAGGTCCCCCATGTAAAGCAGGGGGCCACAATGGAGAGGGCGTTCTCAGTGGCCAGGCCGTGGCTTTGGAACACCCTCCCGGAGGAAGCACGTCTGGCCCCAGGTCTGTTGGCATTTCGGTGAGCCTGCAAAACCTGGCTGTCTGCCAAGGCCTTCGGAGGGAAGGGGGGGGATTCTCTTAAGAGTTTTATGTTGAGGGGGCTTTGTATTTTTAACATTGTTTTAAGGAATTTTATTACTGTTTGTTTTTATGTTGTAAGTAGCCCCGAGATGCTGTAGGCATGAGGGGGCGACTAATAAATATTTATAACTAACTAACTAAATAAATAAATAAAATATTTATACATGTATGTTGACAAACATGGCTTAATGGGGGAGAGTCAACATGGATTTAGTAAAGGTAAGTCATGCCTCACTAACCTGTTGGAATTCTTTCAGGGTGTAAATAAACATGTGGACCAGGGAGACCCAGTAGATATAGTGTACCTGGAATTCCAGAAAGCACTTGATAAGGTCCCTCATGAGAGACTCTTGAGAAAATTAAAAAGTCATGGGATAGGTGGTAGTGTCTTACTATGGATCAGAAACTGGTTAAAAGATAGAAAGCAAAGAGTAGGACTAAATGGTCAGTTTTCACAATGAAGAGATGTAAAAAGTGGTGTGCCTCAGGGATCTGAATTGGGACCGGTGCTGTTTAATGTATTCATTAATGATTTGGGAAAGGGTGTTAAGAGTGGTTGATCAAATTTGCAGATGACACCGTTATTCAAGGTAGTAAAAACATGAGCAGACTGTGTGGAACTGCAACAGGATCTTATGACCCTGGGTGCCTGGGCATCTAAATGGCAAATGAGATTTAATGTGGACAAGTGCAAAGTGATGCACGTAGGGAAAAATAATCCA
>QEPC01014514.1:2085086-2098991 GCA_003113815.1 Sphenodon punctatus
CCCTCCTCTGCAGACTGCTGCAACCAACCTGATTGTAACCAAGCCAAGCACATGCACCTGAGACTTCACATCCACCTGAATGTTTGTTTGTCTTCTCCCCTGTCTCTCCCACTGTCCCCTCTCCCTGTCTCCCCCCCCTTGTCTTTTAGATTGTAAGTCACAGGCAGGGACCGCGTCTATTTCTATGTTCTGTACAGTGCCAGGTACATGAATGGCGCTATATAAATGTTAATAATAATAATTAATGAACTATTGGTCTGATCCAGTATGGCACTTCTTATGTTCTTATATTCTTAGGAATCTCACTAGGCATGGTGGAGGCAAGGAGTTTCCAGATTTGACTATTATGCCTGCCCATGATGAACAACATCTGTTTGCTGCCCAAACTGCAGCCATCTCTGGTCAAGACAACAGTGATGGATACCCCAAAGCAACCTGAGCCATCAGAATATGACTGTCCTCCTCCTCGAAGGCTGCGTTGACAATGAATTGTGAATGGAGTGAAAGCACTTATTGGAAAGTGGAACTGGGAGGGGAGGGGCTAGGATTGTTCCTCAAAGGATGGGGTGTCTGTGTAAATAATAGCTCCTGTACAACTAGGCTTGCCCAGGTTTACTCTTGTGAATATACTTTTGTGTGTTCTTGTTCTTCTTTTCAATAACATGTATGTTCTAAACCCTAGCCCACATGTTTGTAAATGGGGAAATAATTGCTTGTCATGACTACCCAGTACAGTTTATTATCTCAAGTTTCTTGACCAAGAAGGGGCAAACCCAAGGGGAAGTCTTGGGGAAGGGGGCTGTCTCCCCCCCCCCAAAAAAAGCACACTGTCCTCCCATTTTGACCCAGAGTTTCTGGACTCTGGAGGAAGTCCTGATTTCTCCAGGTCTGTCCCTGGTAACATGTAGAAATCAGGCTCCAGAGGGTGGATTATCCTGAGAAAATAGTATTTTTACTTAAGACATTTCCTGGTTGGAGTTGGTTAGATCCATATTACTAAATCTTTTGAGAGCATATCATGCTGACACTTGGGTCCAATTGAGATGAGCTCTACGCAGTAAATTGACTCTGAGATTTTTAAAATCTAAGGGAGTGAGAGAGGGTTGCATACTTGCCCTGATCTTGTTCAATCTGTTCATGAATGACATAATAGGGGACATGTTAAACAAGGATTTTCATCCCCCTCACTTGTTATCAACTACGGTCCCTATATTGATGTTTGATGATGACACAGCAATAATCTCAAGAACACCAGTCGGTTTACAGAGACCCTTATCTAAATTTGACCAACTTTGTGTCCAGAATAAATTACATATTAACTATGGCAAAGCTAAAATCATGGCATGGAGTAAGGGAACAAAGATATACTCTTGGAGAATGGGCTAAGTCAAGATAGAGCATTTAAGGCACTGTAGTTACCTAGGTCTTTTTTTTCTATTGCTTCATTTTGGAAATATCATCTTTAGTGGGCAAATACTAAAGTCACTCAGTCTATAGGAGCAATTAACAAATTTCATGCCTCAGTAGCAGGGAGATCTATAAAAACTCGTATTACGGCATATGATGCCAAAGTAAACTCCCAATTTTTATATGGAGTGAAAGTATGGGGAAGGGAGTCAGATAACACAATTGAAATACCTCAGAATAAGTTTTTGCACTCCCTTCTATGACTCCCGTCATTCATGCCCTCAGCCTTCCTGAAACTAGAAACAGACCAAGAGGCAATCTCTATTAAGATCAGTTTATTATCATTTTGGATCAAAATATTGTCTTACCCCTCCCCCCCTTAGATTTCCTAAAATGTGCCTTCTAGAAGGTTATGAACATAAGAACATAAGTAGTGCCATACTGAGTCAGACCAATGGTCCAAAAGCCCAGAATCCTGTCCTCCGACAGTGGACAATCTCAATCGCATGGGAGAAGAACCAACAGTCACAATGGGCAATCCATTCCCCGCTGTTCACTCCCAGCTCCCAACAGTAAGAAGTTCACCCTGTAAGCTACTTGGTTCATAGCCATTAATGGACCTATTCTCCAAGAACTTATCAAGTCCTCTTTTAAACCCAGCTATACTACTGGCCTTGACAACATTCTCTGGATGTCACATTGTGCCTCAGTTTCCTCAAAGAGAAAATGTGCTTAGTGGTCCAGGTCTGACATAATCTGGTCTGGATATAGGGCGCTCTTTTCCAATATGTGGAAACTCAGTTTACGCTGTGCTAATAAGCCAGTCAGCTCAGAAAAATATTGTAAAGACAATATTATTTATAAATGAGGCTATGAGACAAGGAATATTATAAATATATAAAGCATAGTTTACTTAAGTTCAAATAAAAACATGGTACAAAAGAGAACAGTGTCAATTACAAATACATTATTTAATAAGAAATTTCTGTTCAAAGAACAGTTCTTATTATAAGTTCAAAGATCTTAACATCTATAAAATATAACATATTCTTTAAGTATTATTGGCTCAATGCATCAAAAGAATATATTCCATATTCACCCAGTCCTGTGTCTCATACTGCCATATGAAGGTGAGAAAACTTTCTGAAAAATCAGTGTTTCCTCTCCCTCTTTATGGAGTGAAAATGCTTAGGAGTCAGTTTAGATGATGTCAGGTCAAGACAGCTGACAATGATGTTTTTTCAAAGTAAGTTGTAAACAATCTATTGATACATACTAAAAAGGTGGCTATCATCTGAGATAGGATTTAACAATGACTAAGATCCAGACAAACAAGGCCTTTTCCTGCCCTGCTTGGAAGTCACATCTCTTGACTCTGGTCAACAGTGAATGCTGATTCCTTAAGAGACAGACTGATTGTATCTCTTGTCCCAGATTACAGCTAAAAGGACATTCTAGAGACAGTTCATTAGAAATGAACCATTCAAAGGCCTATTCTAATGTTCAATATATTGAAACACAGATGGTCAATAATATATGCTTTTTATACAGGATACATCAAATGGCAACAAATTCCATAAATTAATTATGCATTGCATGAAAAAGTACTTTTTAAAATTTGTTTTAAATCTGCCAACAGCTAGTTTCATGGAGTGTCCCCTAGTTCTAGTAGTATTTGAGAGGGTAAATAACCATTCCCTATCTGCTCATTCCACACCACTCAAGATTTTATAAGCCTCTATCATCCCCTCTAAGTCTTCTCTTCTCTAAGCTGAAGAGACCCAGCTTGTTAAGCCTCTCTTTTTACAGAAGCCATTCCATACCCTTTATCATTCTCGTTGCCCTTCTCTGTACCTTTTCTAGTTCAGCTATGTGTTTTTTGAGATGGGGCGACCAGAACTGCACACAATATGCCAGGTGTGGTCGCACAATTGATTTGTATAGAGGCATTATGACATCCTCAGTTTTATTCTCTATCCCTTTGCGAATAACGCCTAACATTCTGTTTGCTTTTTTGACTGCTGCTGCACACTGGGCTGAGAATTTCAGTGTATTGTCCACAATCACTCCCAGATCCTTTTCCTGAGTGGTAACTCCTAGCTTATTTAATTTATTTATTTTTATTTCTGATTTCTTCTATCCCGCTCCCTTCTCCTCACAGAGCAGCTCGGGTGACTTACACAGAAGTAATCTCCATAAAATCACAAGTAAAATATACATTTTACAACTTTAAATTAATTTAAAATATGCCATCTCCCTCTCCAAAGGCCTGGCATAGCAGCCATGTCTTGCACTGTTTTCAGAAAGAGGGGAGGTCTGGGGCCAGGTGAGCCTCCATCAGGAGGGAATTCCACAGCCTAGGAGCGGCCACCGAGAACGACCTCCCCATCGTCGAGTCGGGTGTCCCTGGCCAATCGCAGGAGCCACAATACAACCCGCGGTCTGAGGCGGTCCCACAGGCAAGCAGGGCCCAGGCCATTTACGGTTTTATAGGTCATTGCCAACACCTTGAATTAGGCCCGGAAGTTAATAGGCAGCCAGTGCAGAGAATGTAGTAGTAAATAATTTGTATTGATACGACCCATTGGCCGATACAACATACAGATAAATACAAAGTCAGTATAGCCTACAGAGGTAAATTCAGTACAAACAAAGTAAAAAGAACAATAGTATACTGAAATAACAATCAGGAAAATAGAAGGTAAGAAACTCTCCTAGCCCTCTCCAAAGCAGGATCCCAAGTGAGCCACCCAAAAGGTACTCTTATTTATCAACCCCTAAAGCCCGCTCTCTTCTCCTAGCAAGGAGGAAGAGGAAGTTAGCTGCCCTATACGTGATCTTTTCATTTGCATTAGCCAAGATGAAATTTAGCTTATAATCATATTTCCACCAAGCAATCTCTGAACCAATCAATCCCCTGAACTGGAAATGGACCTTAGCAGATAACGAGCATTCAAAAAGATAATGCTTTATATGCTTTATTCTCAATCTGCTCGGAGCGGTCGCATGTCCTTTGGTGATATGGGATACCATGCAATCGCCCTTCTAATACTTTTGTAGGCATTAGCTGAAATCTACCCAATGTTAATGCTTTCCTTAAAACAAAACTTGTTATATAACTTAAATAAGGTTCTAGCTGGTGAATCATTTTAATCCTCCCATACTGGGGAGCAACCACTGATGCAGTCACCCGTGCCATATCCTGTTGTTTGAAAATATCAGACAGTCGTGATTCAAACAAGCCCTTCAAAGCAGACCTAGGGACTCCCTCCAAAGCCCCCAAGGAGAAGCCCCATTTCCCTCAAAAGGCTTGTAAACCAGAACCTCCATATATGCTTGTTCCTAAGATTTTCCTGTTCCTCCCAACAAGCATATGGAAGACTATCCTTATCCATAAACCTTAATCTAATCCAGAACCTGCAGATGGTCAGTTGTGCTCCATAATTTACCAAGAGGACACCTGTTTCTGCCCTCAAAAAAGGCACAGGGGTGTAAAGTGGAGAGCCAAGAATCCCTCTAAGGATCTAATTCAAATCAAATCAAATTTATTAAAATGTGACCGTGGGTCATTGTTAACATAAAACACAAACATACAAATACTATAAACAAACAGTCCTAACATAGTATAAAACAATAAACTACAGAAATTTTACTAAATACTAAAAACTAAAAAGGTACTAGACCAACCTCAAACCAGTAAGGAGAACTCCCCCTCCTTTCTTTAAACCTTAGTAAATTTGGACTTGGCCCAGGGCCTTTTTCCCTCAATTGCTGTATATCATAATTACAAAAGTTATATAAAATTTGTCATTAGAAATATTCCCCTGGCTTAAATTGGATAAACCTTTCCCTCATTCCAATCGCCTGCAACAAGAAACTCATCACTCTTAAAGTCACCTCCGACTGCTTGTCACATAAAGCCAAATACATGAGAAATACATCAGTTGCCCCAGGGTTTTTATCAATAAATGGTTGCAAAAATTTTGAGCGTAAGGTATCATATAACCTACATTCAAATAATACATGATGTGTAGTCTCGTCTCGGTGACTAGAGTCAAAAGGACATAGCCTATCCCCGTAAGGGATCCCCTGGAAGCGCCCCGACAAAACACTAGTCAGAAGTGCATTCAATCGTGCACTTAAAAACAGGAACTTCTCCCTGAAAGTGGCAGCAGTTGTTAGATAGTGAGCCATATTGCTCAACTGAGGGGCAATCTCGTTATATCCCGCCAGGTGCAGTGTGCCAGCAACAGAAGCCAGGTCCTCCTGACGTTGGATGTCCCTACATCTTTCCCAAATCTCCCTCTTCATGGCCAGATAATTCTTGGGCCCCAAATATGTCTCTGAGAGCCCCAGTTTAGCCAAATGTTTAAGCATTAGATCAAATTCTGTACTACATCAAGAGGAGAAGCATCAAACCCCCATAGTTCAGCTCCATAGAGCATTTGGGGCAATAATTTATACTGTAACAATTGAACAGCTGGTTCAACTAATCCTCCCCCCCCCCCCCAGTGGCCCAAAGCTTAATGATTCCTCCTGCTGTTTGCTGGGCCTTTATTTTTGCTGCTGCCAGATGATGAGACCAAGAACCAGAAGCGGCAAAATTTATCCCCAAATATCTGAAATGTGGGACTTGATCAATTTTACTTCCATCAAGCTCCCATCTACGTGTACATGTTCTCCTAGAAAAAACTACAATTTTAGTTTTACCATAATTTATTGTTAGCTTTTCTGTCTTAAAATAGGCACTTAGTACTACAAGGGCCATTCTCATCCCACACTCAGCTAATGACAGAAGTGCAATATCATCCGCGTAGAGGATTAGCAAAACCCTCCTCCCTATACGGGGGGCATATATCAGCTCATCTTTATAGGCATCTACGATGGTATTAATATAGAACTTAAAAAGAAAGAGTGCCAACACGCAACCCTGCTTGACACCTAAATGACCTGGGATATCGCCGGTCAGATGGCCTTTACTGGTAAGGCGAACTTTCATATAAGTTTGCATATGCAACCCACGTACTAAAAATAAAAGTCGCCTATCCAAGTTAGTGGAGGCTAACGTTGCTCAGAGCCGATTGCGATCAATTACGTCAAACGCTGATCTGAGGTCAACAAACGCCACAAAGAGGTTGCCCTTCCAGATATGGGAATATTTATTTATTAGGTGATCCAGAACATAACAGTGATCTACTGTCGCCCTACCCGTTCAAAATCCTGCCTGTTCCTCATAGAAAATATTTTCCCTTTCTGCCCAAACCTCCAGCTTGCCCAGAAGATACTTGCCATATAACTTGACCATTACATCTGGCAAACTGATGGGTCTAAAATTTTCAGGGTCATCTTTAGGACCTTTCTTATATATTGGGACCACTATACTCTTGTTCCATCCTACCGGGAAAGTCCCTGTGGCATTTATACTGTCAAACAGTTTGGCAATAACAGGTGTCCACCAATCAATATTCTCTCTGAAGAGTTCTCCCGAAATCCCATCCTTGCCAGGGGCCTTTCGAAGTGGTATAGCTGAAACTAGGGCACGTACATCAGTCTCCTCAACTGGAGGCCATGAAGGCCAGTCCACTAGACCAAGATCTAATGTGGGGTTAGCATGATTATTTACAGAGGGTGCAAAAATCTTCTGGAAATGCAATACCCATACTTGCGCGGGGATTTCAGAACTTGAAACGAGACAATCCTTGTCACTCCCCTTTTTAACTAAGTTCCAGAATTTAGTGCCATCCCTTTGTTTAACTGCCAGCCCCAATTTCTCCCATAGGGACATTTGATATCTCTTTTTCTTTTCCTTAACCCTTCTTTTAAAGGCAGACCTGGCAAGCCGCACTTTATCCAAGTTCTGTCTTACGGGTCTCTGCTTAAATTTCCGTGCTGCCTGATTTACGGCTCGCCTAAGGGCAGTGCATTCCCCATCAAACAAAGTATGCCCATTATTCCTATTTCTATCCTGAGGGAAAGAATCCAATATATCCCACAATTCCCCAATAAGGGCATTGTAAGAGACAATGACCTCATCCTCACTAGTCACCCTATCTCTAATTTTAGCTTTTAATTGTAAATATTTAGAGTTCATCAATTCCCCCGAAACCACTGCAACCAACTTCTGGCTCCATTGTATACATTTCCTTCCAGGGGAATTTTGTATCCTATCATCAGGGTTACAAACCAAGGAATTACAACAAAATCCTACTAAATTTATTATCACTTTTCTTGGTTGGTGGTCACTGATCCCAGATGTGATAACTGCAAAGTCTGAAAAGTTATCAGAATGGATGGTGGGAATGAAAATGTAATTGAGGACACTAGTCCCTGCTTCCCCTATATAGGTATATTCACCGAATTTATCCTCATTCCCTTTCCCATTTAGGGGGCACCAATTCATTTTGAATAGGCATTTCAGAAATTGCACTCCTTTGGCATTACAAATGGGATCCCGAGAAGTACTGTCATTTCCACCATGGCCCTGGTCCTCTTCTAAGCTCAGCATTTCAAAAAATTTATAATCTGAATTCCCGCTTCTAGCATTCACATCCCCAGCCAGAATGGGGATGAAGTTGGGATAGTTTACTTCACAATCCAAAATAAATTTTTCTAAATCGGACCAGATGGCAGTTTTCTCTGCAATGCCCTTGGAGCATGGGATGTAGATGTTAATTGCTATTATTCCAACATGCTGGTCCCCAGTGAACCTTACTGCCATGGTGTACCGAGGAGAATTTGGAATCTCCTCCCCCTCAATCCTGAGGCCCAATTTTAACAGAACAGCAGGCCCCTCCTACCGCTCTTCCATACCTGGCCACTCTGGTGGCTGGAGTACCCCAAATCCGATATCCCGCCAATTCCAAACTTTCCACATTTTCTACCCATGTTTCTTGAGCACAGATATCGTATGCTGACAAAACGCTTTTCCCACAACCAAACACAGTTTCCAACCATGGACATTCCAGGACATGAAAAATAAAGCCCGGGGCTGGTCGTCCTGTCAAGGGGATGCTACCATCTCCAGAGAGAGAGGATCCAGGACTTCCTCTTGGGAAGCAAGAGTTGGTAAAGTAAAGGAAGGTACAACCCTAGGGATCCCTGGAACACCTTCTACTGTGGACCCGAAGCTGCCCCTTTCCTTTACATCCTTGGTTTTATAACCCAACTCCTTGGATATAGAAGTTCCCAGGGGCTGCAAAGGCCCTCTCACCCTGACCTGGGCTGGTCCAACTCCATGGGGATCTAACTGCCTATTTCCATCACCAATATCCCCCAAGCTTCTTTCCAAAATTTCAGAGGTCCTGACTTCAATTATGGTCTCTTTAAAGGAGGTTTGGAACACTGTAGAGTCTCTGAGTGAAATGTCAAGTGATAGTCTGCCTCCATACTCCTGTTCACAGATAGCGTCTTCCTCCAGGGGCACCATCTTTCTACTCAGTCTGGGGCCCTGTACTAAAGAGGTCGATGCTAGTGTTTTCATATGGTCTTCAGGGGGTTGTATTCCCGCATAGACCTTCCTTCTCTGCCTCTTTTCCCTAGGTCTGTATACTTTTCATTTCATTTACTTACAAACAAAGAAAACAAACATTTACCGAAAACAAACAGTCAACACAAATTCTCAATAAAAACATATTACAAAACTACTAACTCAGTTTAGCTCATAGGCAAACAGAAGATACATAAAAGCATTGGCACAGGAAAGCTAATCAGCAATTACCTGACTTAAAAAGGAGGAACTTCTTCCTCATCTCCATGGCCTCTACTAAAAATCTCATGGTACCAGACGTTACCTCAGAATGAGCATCACAGAGGGCCATCTGGGAAAGGAACTGATCCGTCCCACCTGGAAATTTATCTAAGAGTGGCCGCAAATATCACAAGCGGGGAGAGTCATACTGCCTGCATTGAAACAATACATGGTGAGTAGATTCAGTGGTCTGAGAATCAAAAGGGCAAAGACGGTCCCCATAAGGGACCCCTGCAAAACGTCCCTCCAGAACACACGTGGTAACACATTAACCCTCACACAGAAAAATAGGTGCTTTTCTCTGAAAGTAGCTGCAGAGGCAAAATAATGTGCCATGCAGCCCGGCAATGGGGCCCGTGCAGGAAATTCCACCATATGTTGGGACTTCCTTATTGTAGCCAGTTCCTCCTGATAACTGATATCCCTTGATCTCTGAATAATTTCTCGCCTAGCAGCAAGGAGAGCCTTGGTTTCCAAGTAGACCTGTGACAGGCCCAAACGAGCCAGATGTGCCGTAATCATGTTAACCCATGGGCTAGAGAAGGAATCATGAAACACACACCAAACCAAGGTATCCTGTGGGGCCCTGCTTCTTTTAATCCAATACAGAAAGGCCAGTTCCCAAGCCACCACCATCCAAGCTCGCATACCAGCCTCAAGCCTTAGAGGGCGCCGGGGTACCATTTGGCACTTTGATTAGGGTACTGAGAAATCGAGTTTGAATGGAATTTAGATTTGAATTTTTACCCAGTAGTGGGGCCCAAAGTTCAGCACCATACAAAAGAGATGCTCTCACCTTTGCCTCACACACTTTAACAGCTGCTTCCAAATTCCTCCTTCCTGTCCCTGAAAAAAATCTAAGAATTGCCAACATTTGGCTTCTAGCCACCACCTCTACCTTCCCCACATGATTACCCCATTGCCCATCAGCACAGAAATATAAGATTTCTGTTGTTGGAGTTGGCTGTACCCTATTGGCCACCTATGAATCTGTCTATCCCTAGAAAAAACTAGAACATTAGACTTTGAGTAATTAATGGTGAGACGGTTAAGAGAACAGTAGCTTTTAAAGGCCTGGAGCTGCCTAAGCAGGCCCACCCTCGTCTGCAAAAGGAGGACCAGATCATCAGCATATAGCAATGCTCCAACTGAGTTAGCTGCTATTTTAGGCAGAAAATACCGTGCCAATCTTGTTTCTGGCACGGCATCATTAATAAAGAGGTTAAACAGGGTTGGGGCAAGAACACACCCCTGCCGTACCCTCTGGTCAACCACAATATCTGAGGTAAGGTGCCTGGTTTGGTCTAGCTTCACCGCAACCGTAGTATTCCTATAGAGGGTCTGGATCAGTAAAAAGAGCCTATCATCGATCTTTAATAGGATTAGCTTACTCCACAAAAGTGGTCTACTTATGGAGTCAAATGTCACCTTTAAATCAAGAAAGGCGGTGTACAATTTACCATTTGCCCTCCTATATTTCTCCACCAAATGATGGAGAACAACACAATGATCCAGTGTAGATTTTTCTTTTTGGAATCCAATTTGTTCCGGGTGTAGGATCTTGTTCTGATCAATCCATTTCGTTAGCCTCATCAGCAAATACTTTGCATAAGCCTTGCTTACCACACTGATGAGACTAATCTGCCTATAATTTCCAGATTCTGTTCTTGCCCCCTTTTTATAAATAGGGGCAACAATGGCTTGGCTCCACCCTCTAGGGATACTTCCGGTGGAGTTTATTACTGTGAAAAGCCTGGCCAAAGCAGGGAGCCACCAATCCATATTCTTTTTAATGGCCTCCACCTGAATACGATCCAAGCCTGGGACTTTGCCATTAGAGAAAGTCTGTATACTGACTGTTGCAAAGACTCCTCATTTAACTTCCCCAATTGCAAATGCAGAGCTTCCATATGTTCTAAAATTTCCCTCTGTTCTATCGGAGCTAAGGCAGTAGAGGGATGCTCAAGAGCCTGCGTGTTCCTAGATATACTAAGGTGTTCTTTATGACCGTCACAAATCTCTGTTTCCATATTAACCTCCTGAGATATACATATCAAGTCTCCCACTTGATTCAAAACTTCCTCCCGGGCATTGAACTTTTCAGGATTGCTTGCAGATGGCTCCTTATTTGGATTCAACAAGATGTTAACCCCCACATTGTCATATATACCCCCCTTAAGATGGTCCCTTGCAGGGATACCCCTGGCCTCAATTGTTCTGCCAAGCTCCTCAGAGTATGTTCTAGAGATAAAGATAGATCTCACCTTTAATTTTCCCTCACTTTGAAAAATACGAACCACCAAGTCTGAGGAATCAAAGGCGATATTTACCACCCAGCGCCCCTTAGTATGACACATAAGGTCAATAGAGCAGATATTATTTCTTGTTACAGGTTTATGAAGCAAAATCCACAGGTGCTCAGGCACATCTAGGGGAGAGTTCCAAAACGGCAAATGACCGGAAGGTAAACACAACAAAGTAAAAATCACATTTCAAAGGAGGAATGTAAACCTCCCAGCAACTTCCCTAACAGCATCTGGGGACTCGCAGGGCCGAGAGGCACCTAAGTCTCTTTCCTTCCTTTCTTTAACGGGAAAGGGAGGACGGAAAGGTTCTTCACTAAATGAGGTTTGGGGCCTCCCTTTGCCCCTCTGAAACTGAGCAAGATGTCAGGTAAGGAGTTCCCGAAGTTCCTCTGTGTTTGAGTCAACACAATTTAGTTGCAGGAACAAAAAACACACTGTTTGGGATGTTAAAGCCACATGGTCTGCTAAGAGAGGGACAAACCCGAGATCCTTGCAGCTCTGTGAAGAGCGATCAAGCACCTCGGGGTTGAAACTACCCCTACTCACAGACCCAGGGAGTGGAGAAGAATGCTTGACAGCCCCCAACGATAATACATCATCTTCCCGTAGGTCAGCCAGCACAGAGTAACAGTTTTCAACCGGTATGCCTCCCAACAACCCCACTTCCCTAGGCTTCGAATTGTGAGTCAAAAAACAACCAATTTTCCTTTGCTTAGGCGAGTTTACCATAGGGGACAAAATAAGCGCTGCTTCCACTCGAGAACGTTTGAGTTTCGCCATTTCAAGTAAATAAAAACAGAATTTAAAAATACTCCCCTGGTGACTCCTGGGCGACTCAAGGGCAGCTCTCAAGGGTGCACCCTTGAGCGCGCAACCCTTAGGCGCGTGCCCGAGGCGCGCACCCACGCACGCTACCATAGGCTCAGCTGGGCTCTTGTACTCTCCCTCCAGGTGCTGCACTCCACCCCCTGGCTCCAGACTCGTACAGGCAGGTGAGTGACAGGCTGCTCTGATACTGGCAGTGGCTCTGCTATGCGGCCTCGTTCTCTTCTCACCTCGACCGCCGTAGGCTCATCTGAGCTCTTGTACTCTCCCTCCATGTACTGCGCTCCGCCCCCCGGCTCTGGACTCGCACAGGTAGGTGAGTGACAGGCTGCTCCGATACCGGCAGTGGCTCCGCTATGCAGCCCCGCTCTCCTCTTGCCCAGTGCAGAGAATGGAGCACTGGTGTAATGTGCTCCAGTGATGTGTCCCCATTAAGAGACGGGCCTCCACATTCTGCACCAGCTGCAACCTCCAGACCATCCCCAAGGGCAGCCCCACATAGAGTGCATTACAGTAGTCTAGTCTAGAGGTAATAAAGGTATGGATGTTGGTGGCCAGATCTGAGTCAGAAACATACAGCTGTAACCATCGTACCAAATGTAGCTGACGAAATGGTCCCCTCACCACAGCCTCCACCTGGAGTGCCAGGTGAAGCTGTGAGTTGAGGAGCACCCCCAGACTATGAACCTGAGTGGCCAAAGGTGTGCAAACTCCATCAATGACAGGAGCCACACACACACCAGCCCTACCTACCAACATCATCTCCATCTTGTCAGGGTTCATCTTCAGATGGCTCGCCCTCATCCAGTCCCCCACAGCTGCCAGGCACTTGGTAAGCACTGAGACTGCTGGGTCTGGGTCTGCCGAAAAAGAGAGGTAAAGTTGTGTGTCATCGGCGTACTGATGACAACGCACACCAAACACTCTCACGACCTCGCCCATAGGCTGCATATACATGTTGAACAGGAGCGGGGACAGAATAGAACCCTGCAGGACTCCACATGTGAGGTCCTGGGGAGATGAAGTACATTCCCCAAGAACCACACGCTGAGTTCTCCCGGCCAGGAATGAGCAGAACCATTCAAGAACAATTCCACCCACCCCGGTCCAGTCCCACAGCCACGCCACCAACATCTCATGGTCAACAGTATCAAATGCAGCCAACAGATCTAATAGAATTTAAATAGAGGATCTTCCCTGATCTAATTAATGGCGCAGGTGTCAACCAAAGCTACAAGCACAGTCTCAGTGCCAAACCCAGGATGAAAACCAGACTGTGAAGGATCAAGAAAACTGACTCGATCCAGATGCCCCTGAAGCTGCTGAGTCACCACCCGTTCAATAACCTTCCCTAAAAAGGGAAGGTTAGAGACTGGCCGATAGCTGGCCGGGGAGTCAATGTCAAGAGATGGTTTTTTGAGCAAAGGCCATACCACCACCTCTTTGAGAGAGGCATTGACAACCCCCACCAGCAGCAGCCCTAATGTCTCCCAGCAGGTTTAGTACTCAGCATTGTGTACTCATAGATTGAATTATTTTTCCCTATGTGCATCACTTTGCACTTGTCAACATTAAATCTCATCTGCCATGTGGATGCCCAGGCACCCAGTCTCATAAGAT
>QEPC01014514.1:2100306-2127709 GCA_003113815.1 Sphenodon punctatus
CAGTAATCGAGGCGAGAGATAACCATGGCATGAACAAGGATTTTGGCCGAGGAGGTAGAGAGAAAGGGGCGGATCTGAGCAATGTTATGGAGGACGAATTGGCAGGATTTGGCAACAGAGTCAATGTAAGGTTTAAAAGAGAGGTGCGTGTCTAAGATGAAGCCCAAGTTACGGGCTTGGAGAACAGGATGGATGGTGACTCCATCGATGCAGATGGGCAGGTTAGAGGGAGGAAAAACGAGGAGTTCGGACTTGGCCATCTTGAGCTTGAGTTGACGTCGGGACATCCAGGTGGAGATATCAGAGAGGCAGTTGATGAGGTGTGAGCGGACAGAAGAGGAGAGAGAGGGGGTAGAAAGATAGAGTTGGGTGTCATCAGTGTAGAGATGGTATTGGAATCCGTGGGAGGCAATAATTTTGCCAAGGGACAGGGTGTAAATTGAGAAGAGGAGAGGGCCAAGGACAGAGCCTTGGGGGACCCCAACCATAAGGGGGAGGGAGGAGGAGCTCAACTCGGGGAGCAAGACTTTAAAGGAGCTATCAGAGAGGTAGGAGGAGAACCAGTCAAGGACAGAGTCGTGGAAGCCAAAAGAGTAAAGCGAGTCCAATAGGAGCAAGTGGTCGACAGTGTCAACCACTCAATCACATGGGACTAGGATATTATATCACAGATTATATGAGATTAATTTCACAATTAGATAAATTTCAGATGTGTTAGAGAACACAGGACATTGCTCGCTAAATTAATCTGGCAACTGTGTATTCCTCCAGGATAGCTCCCTTGTATAGTCTATGGGAAGGACAGCAGGGGCTAGAGCAGTATTTGAGGCTAGACTTTAAAAAGCCAATGCACATGGCCTTAGCCAGACTAAGGTTAAAACAAATGAGATCAGCAATCACTGAGGGGCGTAGGTTAAGTATCCTCAAAACTGTAAGGAAATGACCTTGTTATAAACAATTACTAAAAGATACGGTCCATTAGGTTCTTGTTTGTCCCATTTATTAAGGGTGTGTACCAGGTCCCCATGTCGTTTTCATTTTTCATTTTCGTTATTTAAAAATGTCATTTTTGTTATTGTTATTAACAACAATGTCGTTTTCATTATTGGTATCATTTCAAATGAAGATTTTATTTTTTGTATTGGTATCATTATTGGTATCGATTCCCATGCAAAAATATTTATACAATATGCCTATCCTATAATCCTAATATATATAATAAAACAGACTAGTCTAAATAGCTATATAATATCTAATCTCTCTATATATGTACACAACTAATATCTATCTAAATCTAAGGCAGACAGGGGAAGGGAAAAGGAAAACTATCTATTATCTAGTCAATTAACTATATAACTATTCTAATCTAATCTAATCTAATCTAATCTATATGTCCATAATATATATATATATACATAATCTAGAGTACCTATCTATATATAATGTACAGGGGGGAGAAGGGCAGGGAAAGGGAGAAGGAAAAATGTAGGGTATGAGAAAGGAAAGGTATTGGTAATACAATGAGGACTAGGGAGGATTTTTTTGTGTGCAAGCACCTCAGTTCTGTTAACGCAATCTGGTCAGCGATACATCCATCAGATACTGCTGAGCTGCTCGCCCCTCCCAACACAAGCAGAGTTCAAGAGTTAAACCCTGTTTAGGGCTCTGAGATGTCTGCTCCCTCCTCCCCTCTCCACATTTTCCCTCCAAAACCCAACTGACACGGTACCAATAATAACAACAATGATAATGACACTGTTATTATCTGGTGTCATTTTTGTTATTGCAATAACAAAAACAAAAATGACAATTTTTGTTATCGTTATTGTAATAATGAAAACATGCACACCCCTACCATTTATGATGACATTAGAAAGCATTTGATCTTGCCCTTACCTAACTTTTTGGCTACCTTCTCAAATTATGAAAAATTAATCTGGATATTCCAGCAAACGAATTAGTCTTTTTTGTCTTGATTGGCTTCTTTTGCTTTGCAAGCAGAGGAATTGAGGCATAAGAGAGGGGGGGCCTACCTTTCGTCAAACTGATCGTTATCAGTTTGACAGGTCATGTGACAGGACGTCCTGCCTTCCAGGGGGGACGTGCCAGAGGTGACATAGGCGGATGCGGAAATGACGTAGTTTGCGAGGTCGGAAATGATGTAGAAGTGGGTAATGCTTCCGGGTCAAGGGTTGGGGATGAAACCATAGATTCCATCCCCTACCTGACCCCGGAAGGTACTTATGTGGGATTGGTGGATGAGGGACATCTGACCCCTCAAACCACTCAGCTGACTGAGCTGGACCAATGGGTGAAGGTTTAATCCTTCTAACTCACCCCATTTTGGAAAAAAATAACGGACCAATGGGGTGATAGATCGTGGTGTGGTAGGTCGGATTGGCCGAAGGGGGTCATGTGAGGTTTCAAACAACTCATATGACTGAGCTGGACCAATGAGTGAAGGTTTCATCCTTCTAGTCCACCCCGTTTTGGAAGAATAAAACAGACCAATGGGGTGGCGGATCATGGTGGAAGGTCGGATTGGCCAAACGGGATCATGTGTGGTTTCAAACAACTCAGCTGCCTGAGCTGAACCAATATGTGAAGGGTTAAGACCCATAAACCCCCTAGGGTGGTATGAAAGAGGGGACTGCCATTTTCTGACACAGAGAGCAGGGAGCCGATCGTAACCATTTACACGGAAAATTAAAATTTAAAATGGCGTTCTCTAGCGATGTGACTCCAGAAAAATCTATGCTGTTCATGAGTCCCCCTGCTGTAGTGAGACGTTTATACCAAAAATGTTACATTTCCTGTTCAGATGAGGAAGATGGTGAGAGTGGGCCTGTGGCCAAGGTTCTTTTTAGCACGCCTACCCTTGCCAGAGAAACCGAGATGGGGTTACCGAGCCCTGCTGAGGTACTGGCTTGTCCAGAGGCAATAGAGGCCCCACACAGCTCAACAGTGCTGGCTCAAAATTCACAGGTAAGAAAGATTTTTTTAGACTGGTTTAAACAGACTTCTGAGTGTCACAAAACGTTGCCTTGTAAAATGACTGTTAACTCATTACACCTTTTAAATCTTGTTCCAGGATTTGTTTGAAAGTCCACCAGAATCTATCGAAAACCATCCCGAGTGTTTCTGTCCTGAAAGGAAAGAGGATAACCAAGAGCCACATATCAGCCTGCAGAAACAGCTAGGCTTGAAAATCTGTGAAGAGGATTATATCCCCGCTTCAAGATGAAAATCCACCATGACAGCGATAGCGAGAGCATCAGTCTATGGGGTTTTAACCCATTGTTTGAAGGAGAAACTACATACTGACTATGAGGGTTGTATTCTTGACGTGCCAGGCCAAGGGGACCATGATTGTGTGACTTGGACTTCTGAGGACAGAGAGAAAACTTAAATTCATTTGTGATAATCTATGCTTACAAACTGTATTTCACATTCAAATGATGCTGGCCTATGCTTTACAATGTTTATGTTTAACCCATGATACTTTCAATCTAATCCTATTGCTATTTTGTAAAGTGGATTCTAGTTCCGAGCCTGAATCTGTGTTAGAATCCATCATTAAGCCAGGGGATAAACGCATCTTAGAATTTATACAGACCATGATTTTAAAAAGGGGGTATAAGTCTTTTTTTTTTTAAAGGGGTTTTATAAGAAAATAATGCATTCTGCAGCATAGCTATGTGTGGTTTTTCTGTATTACAATGTTTTGTAAATAAGACAATATTTGTTTAAGACTGTGTTTGTGCTCTTATGGTTTTTGACCTGCAGAAAGTATGGGTAAAATGGGGACAGTTTTTTGTTATTATTAGAGAATGTTACACTGTGCCAGAGGACTGCGAAGTGTAGGGTGGCTCTTGAAAGTCAGTTTTTAGAAGCAAAGCCTTAATCTTATCAGGGTGGGGGTTGCAAGAAGCCATTGAGACATGACTGGGCTAGCATTAAAGACCTTGTGGAAATCCAAAATAAAAAATAAAAAAGAGGGGATGGGCAATAAATAAATAAAAACAGTGTTAGGGGTTAAAGCAACATTTTGCTTCCTAAAAGGCTGTGGGGGGAAAAAAGCAGTTCACCGATAAATTTGTCTAGCCATATCCATTTGTAATACAGTGCTGCCATCTACAGACAAAGCCCAGTATTGGCACGGAATTTTTACATGTTAAAGGCCCTGAAATCTATCCAATGGGGTTTAGGAGGGTGGTTTCCCATGCAAGCTTTTAAAAGAGCCTATCTTTCTCACGCCCACATTCTTTCTCACACTGAATCTCCAGGATCCTTTGTCAGGTTGCAGGCTTCATGGAAGGTGAGCACATGGTCATTTTGTACAGGGGGGTATGCATAGGTCTCATTACATGTCTGGAGGGTGGGGGGTGGGGCGTTAACTATTCTTTATTTTAAAAGTCCTAGATGGGGAAGGGAAATGATTTCTGCTTTTTATATATTTGGTCTGGTTTTAAGGGGCTTTGAAAATTTTTGCAGGTAGGACATACTTGGGCTGACTTGTGCTTAAATTAAAGGGGTTTATTTTACTGCAAACAGTTTTCTATTTTTCTCAATGGTCATTTTATCTGTATGTTTGTCTCAATTTTAACCTTTTGCTAGCAAGGGTCTAAGATTTCCAATGCTGGGGACCTGTGAGGGGGAATTGCAAAGCAGGGATTCTGAGATTTTTAGTTTCTATATTACAGGCTCTGGTTTATTTTAACTTTTTTGGGGGCGGGGCATGTTTGTGGATTGCTAAGTAAATAAGGTTCCTGGTCATTTAGTGTTTCCTAAGTATTGAGGCCCAGGTGGATGTCTGGGGTTTGCATGGGTGTACCATGAGGCTAAGGGGAGGGGGGCCTGTGTGGGAAGGGGGGCTGCAAGTCATGTTTTGACAAATGTCTTTACAAATCTATGATTTTGTGTAATTTTTTAAAAACGCTTTTCTTAAATGCAAAACTTTTTTTTCTTTTCTTTTCTACCTGTATATAAGGGTGTGGGCTTTATCAGTGGTTGATTCAAATTCTAATGGGGTCTGCTTAAGCCAGAGTCTGAGAATGGTGGAAGGGCATTGTTTTAAAAAGCTAGTTTCTATATTGCAGGCCAGGATTTATTCAACAGCCCGAGAGACCACCTCTCCAACAAACGAGGGTAAAATTGGCTAATTCTTTTGTAGTTTTGATTGAGGGGTGGGGGTGGGAAAGCATAGACCACTTCAGATAAATATTGCATTAACACTTTTTACTTTTTTCTCCAGAGATGGATGCTCTTACTGTTACACAGATTTATAACAATGATGGTATGCATGTTTTTGCTATTACAGGGTTTTCTTTTATCAGGTCTTTTGGCTGCTAGATGCCTTACATTTTTTAAAAACTGATCTCTGTTCATTATACTCCAACAGGCTGCCCCGTAGATGATAGCTTTGCCCCCGATGAAACCGTCTACAGGACTTTTAAAAATAAGCATGTAAAAGCTGGAAGAGCACATCCAATTCAGAATACGTTTAAAATGCCAACCCTTAAAAGGAGGCGTGCTGTTTGTGGACATTTTGTGGGTACGTTAATAAGGGTATGTTGCTTTTTTATAAAAATGGGTATTTGTTTTACTAATTTTAAATCAAACCTCCCTTTATTTTTTATTATTTAGGAGCTACTGTGGCAGATCCACAACCTTCTGAACCTGAAGAAATACCACATGGCCCGAAGAGGCGTGCAGTAAGAGCTGAATCTGATACCAAGTCTGGTAAAAATAGACAAAACCCTAACCCTATCGTAAGCATTTGCATAAAAGCCACAATATTAATTTCATTTTCTTTATGATTTATTATTTAGGAACTAGTGGGGCAGTATGCTCCGAAACAAAGTCAAAACACAAATGGGAACCAGTGCTGCAACCCACCATCCTTCCTCCTACACTGTCTGGTATCGGTAATAATGTGCACCACACATCACACCGTGTGTCTCTTCATGAGCCTGGCAGTAATTTACACACAGTGTCAGACTATTTACGTTTTGAAAAAGTTGGCATGTTCTTTTTGAAAGTTCAAGAGATCAGTGAATGCATCGATAATATGTATTCTAAGTATAAAACACAGGATGAGAAATTTTCTAAGCTGGTCTCGGAGGTAGAAAATGCAACCCCTGCACATACCCTGTCCAGTTATTACGATGATATGTATAAAAAATTAGATGCACTATGTAAATAAATAAAGACATGCAGAAAATATTTCCAGAGGCGTAGGGTGACACAGAGGGCTGGCAACATCAGAGGTGTTCTAACCCGACGCAATAAAGTAAAGGCAGATGGGTTCTGGTCTAGGATGAAAAAAATAAAGAGGTCTATTCATACATTAAGGAAATCAAAAAAGGGACCCCATGTAGAATCAGAGGGTGTGTATTCTCCATGCAATTCTACTGAAATGCTTCCACCACCCTTAGAGGGGCCCCCTGCTGATTCTAGCGGGGGCACCTCCGAGGAGGGCGAGAACGCTCCCCCCATTTCGAATGATATATCTATGCCCTCCCTAGAGGAGGTTGAGAATCCACCCCCTATTTCTATTAAAGCCCCCCCGAAGATCCTCAGAAAGATGAGGTGTATCTTGAGCTTGTGGATCAATGGGAACAATACATCAGAACGTTTCAGGCTACGCAGTACATTCGCAGTTATCATTTTGTTAATATAGAGAATGTAACTGATCCAGAATATGCAGAATTTGTCATAACCCAGTGTATTGAAAAACTCCTGCAGGAGGTTTAAGCCAGTCTTTCCCCCAATAATTTTTTGCAGTAGAATTTTTTGGAAGGAGATGGTAGAGAAAGATGCGGAGCTGCAACAGTTTCTGAAAGATAATGGGTTCCCACAGTCATTGCAGCCTAGGGATGCCCTCTTTTTCCACCACCATATAACCTGTAAGGCTTTTGGGTAGCATCAAAAAATGCTATGGGGAAGATGACCAGAATCCCCTAACTGGGGTTTCTTACAGGTATCATGCGTACCAGATGTAAAAATTACTTTCTCAGGGAGAAGGGGCATGTGGTGAGAACTATCTGGGAGCATGAGTGGAAGGAGATGGTAGAGAAAGATGCGGAGCTGCAACAGTTTCTGAAAGATAATGGGTTCCCACAGCCATTGCAGTCTAGGGATGCCCTCTTTGGGGGGAGAACTAACGTGGTCTCTCTTTACTGTCATACAAAACCAGGCGAGGAGGTGCATTATTATGATTTTACCAGTCTCTACTCCTTTGTAAATAAAACAAAAGAATACCCGATTGGTCATCCCAATATCATTTCTAAAAATTTTACACCACTCTCTGAGTACTTTGGCCTTGTCAAAGCAGAAATCTACCCTCCTCGTGGACTTTTTCCCCCTGTTCTTCCAGTCAGGGTGAATGGTAATCTTATGTTCCCTCTGTGCAGAACTTGCACAAAGAGCTTACAGTTGGATCCGTGTATGTGCACACGGAAGAGGAAAGAGTCCTCGAGGGGACGTGGAGCACTATTAAGTTGTCTGCAGCTTTAGAGAAGAGGTACAGACTAGGCAGAATCTTTGAAGTGTGGCACTTTGAAAAGAAGTCTGATAAACTCTTTTCTGAGTATATCAACATGCACCTCTGACAAAAACAGGAGGCGTCAGGCTATCCCCAGTGGTGTGTCACTAAAGAACAGCGGGATAAATACATTGAGGACTATTATAAGAAAGAACGAGTACTGTTACATCCAGAACATATTGAGGTGAACTCTTCAAAATGTAGTACTGCTAAGCTGTATCTCAACTCTATCTGGGGTAAATTTGTGCAAAGAGTAAATCTGGGCCAGCTGAGTATAGTGCAGCATGTTGATGATCTTTATCAGCTTCTGTTTTTCCCACACTACGTTGTCTCCTCTTGCAATTTCTTGGGGGAGGAGGCAGCTGTTGATGGATGGAAATATACCAAAGACCACTGTCTGATCTCTAAAAACACAAACGTGTTTTTAGCAGCTTTTACGATAGCACACGCACGTTTAGAGCTGCTCGATATTCTAGAAGGACTGCAAGAATGGTGTTTTTACCATGACATGGACTCTGTCATTTTTGTGAGCAGGAAGGGTGAATGGGAACCTCTCTTGGGAGACTATTTAGGGGAGCTTATGAGCAAGCTCCCTCCAGATGAGTACATCACAGAATACGTGTCAGGGGGTCCCAAAACATATGGGTACAGGCTCTCAGGTGGAAAAGTCTGCATGAAAGTAAAGGGGATCACTCTGAATGTAGTCAACTGTGAAAAAATCAATTTTGAGAGCATTAAAGACCTTGTACAAAATTATCATCCTTGGGCTGAGAATCCTAAAGAAATTGTGGTTCAGCACCTGGGGATTGTAGGAAACAGAGCGCAGTTTGAAATCCACACCAAGTTGGTTAAAAAAATACAAAAAGTGGTTTATGATAAGAGGGTGCTCAGAGAAGACTTCACTAGCGTGCCTTATGAATATTAACCATGGACACCAGGTGGCTACACCCTTTTCCAGCTATTCTTGCGGGCCCCAGCAACTGCAGGAAACGCTACCTCATAAAAAGGCTTCTGGATCATGGAACTAGCTTACTGTCTGTTATGCCTGAAAATGTTGTATGGTGCTATAGCTGCTGGCAGTCTTTGTATAAAGATTTGCATTGTAGATACCCTTTTATTAGTTTGTAGATGACTTGCCCGAATCTCTGAATGATGATGTACTGTTTCCTACCAGCAAAGTCAATTGGGTTGTGGTGGATGATTTGATGGACTCCGCTTCTGAAAATGGTGAGGTGGAAAGAATATTCATGAGGTACTGCCACCACAGAAATCTCTCCATATTGTATATTGTTCAAAACATCTTTTGCCAGGGTAAGCGGTCACGAAAAATAAACCTGAACTGTAAATTTATGGTTCTTTTTAAAAATCCATGGGACAAGTTAGAAATTGCTACATTGGCCCGGCAAATGTATCCTGGCAAAGCCAAATTCTTCATGGAAGCATCTGATGATGCTACCCAAAAGCCTTACGGGGGATATGGTGGTGGATTTAAATGCTTCCACACCTGAGGCCTACAGATTAAGAGCAGGTCTTTTCCCACCAGATTGGCCTGTCACGTACACTTATAATAATAATAAATTTATTTGCGGCCTAGGCCAATACCATACAAAAAACATAATACACAAAACACACAAAAACAAAGCTATTTTCACCATACACCAAACTGTAAATCCGCTGCCAAACTTGTCCAGTAGATATGGCACTCAGAATTACTAATTATTTACAAACAGGTACCACAAACTAACCCTCATTGAATGGGCAGCCTAAAGTTTAAAAACAAACTACGTAAATTAAATGCTAGCATCAAATAGTGGGCCACGGCACTTGTAATTGAGTGGTCCACATCAGCCAAGGCCAAAAGCTGAAGATTCCACTCAGTTCTCCCCAGAAACCTTCGAAGAAAGGGGGTAAGAAACTCTGAATGAATGGAGTCATATAGATGACAGTTGAATAAAATATGATAGACTGTCTCCACACATTGCCCATCAAAGGGGCAAAGATGCTCAGCAAATGGTCTAGCCCTCAGCCGCCCCTCAAATATGACTGTAGGCAATGCATTAAGCCTCGCACAAAGGAACAAGTACTTCCCCCTAGGCGAAATGGCTGAAGATAGATAAACTGCCATCCCGGGGTGGGGGGGGATCTAATGAAAGGGAGGTAACCGGCCATATGATCCGAGGCCCTGATTTGGGCTATCTCCTCCTGCAGGTTCTGATCCTGTAGCCTTCTTAGTATGGTGGCCAGTATGGTTGCCAGGTCTTTACCCACACAAAAAACAGGGGAGAATCCTAGTTTGCAAAGCAACAACTCTACTGTCCGTTGCCAAAGACTCCTATAGGAATCCTCCTTCCAAAACTTAATCAGCCCCCTCTCCTGCGAAGTATGAAGCTTGGCCCAGAACTTTAGAACAAGGGCCCAGGCTTCCACGGACCAGCGACGTTGACATAGCTTGGCCCTAATTGCTGCAAAGGGAGTACCCTTAGCGATGTTAAGGAGCCTTTGAAAGAAACACGCCTGGAGGCTATTAAGTTTTCCCACCAATGAAGGTACAAGGGGGATCCAGACTTCGGCCCCATATAACACCTGAGCACAAGCCTTTGAGTTTAGGACCTTGGTCGCGGGAACAATTGCACGTTTCCAAGAATGAGCAAAAAGCCTAGCAAGCAAAAACACAGTGCCCCTTGCCACCACCAGTGCACTGTCCGCATGCATCTTCCATGTCCCTGCTGCCTGAAAGAGAAGCCCCAAATAGTGGTACGGACTGACTTGCCTAATTCTGTGACTACCCACCCTCCACTGGGAAACCAGCTGTGAGTGCAAGAAAACTAAAACATGGGATTTCTTGTAATTTATCGCCAATTTACTCTGGGAACAGAAGTCGGAAAAACACTGGAGCTGTCGCCTTAACCCAACCTTAGTTTGAGACAAGATTGCTATATCATCTGCATAAAGCAGAGAACCGACTGGATGCCCCGCCAATTTGGGGCTAACAAAAGCACTACTTCATTAATAATAGAATAAAGAGAATGGGGACGAGAACACAGCCCTGCCTGACACCAGTATAGGTAGGAATGTCCTCAGTAAGATGACCAGCCGGGTCCGTCTTCACTGCAACTGAGGTATTATCATGCAGAGAACGCAGTAATCTGAGTAATCACACTTCCATACTCATGGAAGCTAACCTTTCCCACAAAAGCGGCCTATTAACTAAATCAAAGGCTGCTCGGAGGTCAAGAAATGCCACATAGAGCCTTCCATTTCTGGCCCTATATTTCTCCATAAGATGAAGGAGAATCAAACAATGCTCCACAGTGGAGCATCCCCGTTGAAACCCAGCTTGTTCGGGGAATAGGATTTTATTTTGGGTTATCCAAGCACAAAGCTTGGTGAGCAGTCATTTGCCATAGATCTTAGAGATTGTACACAAAAGGCTAATAGGCCTATAATTGACTGGGGAGGCCTGGTCCCCCTTTTTGAAAATTGGCACCACCACTGCTTTGTGCTCCAGATTGGTGGAAACCTACCTGTGTTATTAATGGTCGTGAAGAGAGCAGCCAACCTAGGGGCCCACCAATTGAGGGTATGTTTTATCAGATCTATAGAAACAAGATCAGGACCCGGTGCCTTGCCCTTCTTAAATGAGCTGACAATCTCCACTACTTCCAAGGCCAAGACCAGGGGCCAAAGAGGGGCTATGATTTGTTCTAGGGGTGAGGAGAGGGATTCAGGGAGAGCCTGTACTCCAGCATAAAGTCCATGAAAGTGGGCAACCCAAAGCTCATCCGGGACTGTTACAAGTGATCGGCTGACCCTAGCCTTGCAGTGTCTATTTCTTAGATTCCAAAAAATCCTGTCGTTTGTAGAAATTGTGGCCAATATTTTGGCCCAATAGCCTTCCCAATAGGAAATTTTCTTGGATCTAAGCATTTTCTTGTACTGCTTCCTAACCATGAAATACTGGTCGGGCAATACTCCTGCCCCCGTCCCCCTATATTCCTTGTAGAGTGATACTAACTGCAACCTAAGGGCCCGGCACTCCTGGTCGTACCAGGCTTTGGAATGGGAGGAAATACAACTGGTTTGAACTCTCTGGGATCTGGTCGTGCAGAAAAAAAGTTAATTCCCCCATCAACTAGGATAATTGATCAATAACAGTGGACTGGTTACCTTCCCCAATATCGTGCCCATTGCCAAAGTCATGCTGAGATGCCATAAGAAAGGCCCTGACTTGGGCAAGCCTTATCTCGTCCAATTTAATTGAAACGTGGTGAGCACCGCTAAGTGGCTTAGCATGCGGTAGTAAGCAAGACCCGGATTACAAAGGGCAAGTTCCAAGGTCAACGGGAGATGGTCACTCCCTTGACAAGTTCCGACTGCGAAATGCCTAATCATTGGAATTATGTCCAGGGAAACAGCTATATAATCCCCAACACTAGATCCTGTTGGGCCAAGGTAGGTGAATTCCCCTGGGTAGTCGCTGAAACCAGCACCATTCAAAATGACCAAGGAGACCTCTATCAATAGTTTAAAGAAGATAAGGCCAGAGGTGTTAATGGTCGTGTCCTTGGAGAACTTAGATCCCAAAGGATTTGTTTCCTGATTACTACAGTCATAAGGGACCAAGGCCTCATCTGAAGAGCCCAACCGGGCATTAAAGTCCCCCACTAGTATAATCCTAGCCGATGGATAAATATGGGCAGCTTCCTCCAGTGCCTCCCTGATTTGGGCCCAGTATCTGGTGTTATAATAACTGGCGTTGGCAGGCGGAATGTAGGCAATAAGCAAAATAAAGAAAAGCCCTCTTAAATTAAGAACTACTAAGAGCAAATTTGGCAGCTTCGGAAGAACCACAACAATGTCCTTCAGGAGGGATTGGGCAATGAAACAAATAAGACCCCCTACTGGGGCGGCCCCTATTACAGTATCTAATGGTTGGCACATGATATACCATGTAGGAGCCGAATGAGGGCTCCAGGTTTCCTGGAGGGCTATGACATGAAAAGTGTTAAGAAAGGCTATAACCTTCGGGATCCTGGACTGGCTGGCCCAGCCAGCAACATTCCAGGAGCATATCTTTATAGAATTAGATTTGTGGCACTGCCTGTATCAGGCTTCTGGTGAACCCAGATCAAATAAAGCCCCGGCTTGAACATAATTGACATCAGAAACGGTTGCCTGATGGCACATCACTCCCTTTTCCCCAGGTGCTGCTGACACAGATGAAACGGGAAGAGAAACCAGTTCCTGGCTTACCCCATTTCCACAAAAATTTCCCAGACTGGCCAGATCAGAGAAAATTGAGGCAGCAAAGTCCATGGGATCCGACTCCATGGGCAGGGGCTGGGGAAATGTCAACTGGCTAACCTGTGATGAGGGCAATGGAGCTGCTTGGACAGGAGGCAAGGACTGCACTGGAGGCATTGCAATCTGGATCAGCCTGGTGTTTATAGGTACAATGGGAGCACTATTGACCCTGCCCTCCTGGGGTCTCCCTGGAGAAGACTTATTGGGGGTGGGCTTTATCCCTGCCGAGGTTCCAGCTCCAGGGATAGACCAAAGGGGGCAAACTGTTGTATCCATGAAAACCTCCCCCAAGATGACCCCCCCAGAGGCAAATAAATTTGATTTAGATAGGAGGCAATCTCTTATCTGGGGGGAAGCAAAAAAACCGACTACTCTTTGCAAAGGCCCGGGTGCCATCAAGATATGCAGTTCCCTTATCTGGTGGTATGGGAAATTATGGGCCAGTATATATGAAAGATGGCATTGGACAGCTGACTTAGAAGGCCAGCTAGGGGAAAAGCCATTGGGTAGGGGGTAGATCACAAAGGAAATGGCATTTGGATTAACCAGTAAAGGGGTTGAGGGGGACTGGAGGGCTCTGTCTCCCACGGACCCACGCCTGGGTCCTCCCTCCACTCTCTCACCCAGGAACCTCTGCCCCCTGTACTCCACCCTTAGTTCCATGGGCCCCCTTTTCTGCCAGAGGGAACATAAAATGATCTACAAGCGATTTCAAATTGTCCCCCTAGAAGGCCAAACTGCTCCCAATCTCTTCAAGTTGAATGAAGAGTTTCCTGGCCAAATCTATAATGAGCAAACATTGGTCCCCAAGCAGCTTATAAAGAAGAGTATAAATGTCCAGAGACACAGCTTGCCCAGAGACCGGTTCCGGCCGCCCCTCTCCAGGGCAATGAGACACTGAAGAGGGGGAGACAATTTCCCAACAGGGACCTTCTTCAGATAGATGAAAACTCTCCTGTTGACGACACAGAGACAAGGGGCCCTCCAGGGAGTAACAAGAAATACCCTCTTCCTCGTCCACCTCCTCTCCACACTTACTGGGAAAGAAGGAGTCCAGTTTCTTCTGCTTAGGGGAGGGTTGATTGGTAAGCCGCTGAAGTCCCAGTCGCGGACGCTTCCTAGACATAATTAGGTGATCATCGGGGCAACAATGAGAATCGAGGCGGCCCTGCCCCTACCGGCGCCTAAGGCCGTGCGCACAAGGGCGCACCCTTGCGCGCACAGCCCTTAGGCGCGCACGCCTGTGGTGCACATGTCACGGGATGAGTGGTGTTTTATCCCCGTTGGGCTGCTCCGGTCATGCACCCTCCCGGAGTGGCTCCCGGCTCAGCTGTTGCCCTGGTCTGCGTCTCTGCTCCCCCACTCCAATAGGCAAGATGACTGGGCAAATAGCTAAGCTCATGGGGTCCCAGCCCACACCCTCAGTGTTCCCACGGCCACTGCTCGAATTCTGCATGGGATGAGCGGTGTTTTATCCCCGCTGGGCCGCTCCAGCCATGCCCCCTCCCGGAGTGGCTCCCGGATCAGCTGTTGCCCTGGTCTGCATCTCTGCTCCCCCACTCCAATAGGCAAGATGACTGGGCAAGTAGCTCACGGGGTCCCAGCCCACGCCCTCAGTGTTCCCACGGCCACTGCTCAAATGCTGCATGGGATGAGCAGTGTTTTATCCCCGCTGGGCCGCTCTGGCCATGCCCCCTCCCGGAGTGGCTCCCGGCTCAGCTGTTGCCCTGGTCTGCATCTCTGTTCCCCCGCTCTGATAGGCAAGATGACTGGGCAAGTAGCTCATGGGGTCCCAGCCCATGCCCTCAGTGTTCCCACGGCCACTGCTCAGTCACGTACACTTTGAAAAAAGGAATTAAAAGTCACTGATTTTATTAGACCCACCCCATTTGATGCATTTCAGAACAAGTATGTCATCTCGGATCAAGAGAAATCTCCCCCTTCTAAAACAGCTTGTCAAATGACCTCTTTTGCAGCAAAAAGCTATTCTCTGTGCTGCTTCTGATGACTTAGTGGTGGCCATCTCAGAAATTGCTTTAAATACCTTAAAAGGTAATATTCCTCTCACCCCTAGGCAACTAAGGGTGTTGAAAAAAGAAATATAAAGACCCTTTCTAATTTAAAAAAAATATCTCTTAAAAGAAAGAGACAGCTGCTGAGGCAGAAGGGTGGCTTTCTAGGACCTCTGCTTAGCATAGCCATACCTCTGATCACGGGCCTTTTGACTAGAGAGTGATGGAATATGCCAAAAAAATGTACTTGGTGCCATCACATCAGCTAGAGCAGTTAAGAAGACTTCCTCCCTCTGAGGAAAACATCAGAACCGCTGCTAACTGTTCCCTAGATGTGGAAATGAAGGCCATTCTACACAGATCCGATTTGGCTGACTACGAGAAGGTTAATCAGTATGCTTCTGTCCTTCAAAAATATTTAACCTTTATGAGGCAAGAGGAGGCAGAAAAAGGAAGACTGACTTTAATACTTCCCCCCTCAGAAGAGCAGGCCTCTAGCCCCCAACCCGAACTCCCTCAGGAAACAGACACGGTCACACAGGAGGTGCTGAGAGGGATAAGTAAGCAGAATCATGCCAATGCTCAGCTTCTTCTGTCTAAATTAAAACAGAATATGGAGCGCGCCTTCTGGGATGACAGTGGTAACTTTGTGTACAAAGGCACACCAGTCAGAGGGTCTAGCATGCTTGACCTGGTGCGTGCAGCCACACAGCAGCACGCTCTCAGGAAACCACCCACCGAATGGGATGTTTTTTTGAGAGTTATGACCGACATTAACGTTCCTTCCTCTCTAATAAGAAATGCCTCAAACAGAGAGCTTCTGGACTCCATGAAATCAGACCCCACCACAAGTCTGCCTACCACCCTTGTGTCCCCTCTTCAAGCCTATAGAAGGAATCCTGGACTGTTTAACTGGCTCCCTATGTAAAGTGGTTTTTTTACTGTGATGTAGTTTAAATAAAACCTTGATTTTCTTTTTTTTTAAAAAGAATTACACTGTCTGGGTCATTACTTCAAAAGGGGGTTGAACAAAAGACACAAATGGTGAGTTACTTTTAAACTGACATAAGGGGGGGGTCGCTTTTATTGAGAAATAAGGCTATGAAATTCACAGCAGGAGACACAGGTCTGGGCTTGTTGAAACATGCCTGTTACGTTCCTGTGTCTGTCCACGAGGCGGTACTTTTTATTTTTTACAAATTGCATGACCATTTGATCATTTTCTGCTAAATTATCAGAATACAAATTGAAAATTTGTTCAAAAGATAAACTCTTGCATCGGTTATGTAGAAAAAATACACAGTGATAACCACAGACCATAGAGTTTGGGTCTTGTAATTGTTTACAGTGAAACACACTCCTACAGCCATTTTTGTTCAAAAATTTTAAAATGCTTCTAGGAAACAAAATGCTGTCAGGGGGCTCCTCATAAGTGTCAAAAAACTCGTCTTGGTTGTGTTCTGTTAGGTAGATCGCAAGCCAGTGTTCTCCAGGTTGGGTATGGGTGTGCGTGTTGACTACTAGGCCCGCAAGCCTTTGCATCAATTTCCCCTTGGGAAGCCAGTCGCTTGGGAATACATCCAAGAAAGTCTTTCTCGTGTAAGGGTCTGATGATAAAACACGTATTAGCTGTATGGTACCATGTCACATATAGTCAAACAGCACGTTTCTCCTTTGATTTATCTCTATCACATTGTCAAAAACAGCATAAATGATCATGTTGATGGTGATGGGTAAGGCATCAGCAAAATGTATTTCTGCCCTCAGGTTTCCATTTTTAATCAGCGAGTAATGGTCTCCACCTTCCTGATCGGGAGACAGATCAAAGGCAAACAGTGTGTATCCCTCTGCAAACTCCTCATGGTTGATGAGGAGAGCCCAGTCCTTCATGTGTTTGCCAGAAGTTTGCCCCAGATTCATGTATTCTCTGACACAATTTCCTCCTGAGAAGTCCGGCTGTAGTGGCTTGGCTGGAATCTGCTCTCCATCCACATAGAGCGCCACAAAATTAATATCATAATGTTTAAAATGGAAGGGGTTCTTGGCATAATTTCCACTAAAAGCATCATTGTCCAGGAAGCCCAAGAACAACAGCTTTGGGATCTGTCCTAGGAACAGATTCTCCTGATTACTGACACGACTGCTGGCAGGGTTGCTGAACACTTTCATCCCCACCCGATCTACTGGGTATTTAACATTGGAAGTAAGCAGGGCCTCGGCATGTCCTAGGCAAAATCCATGTGCCACTCGTACTTTTTTCACAAAAAGCAAGGCGTTTAGAAGCTGCAACTTGTACGTCTGGCAGGCTCATTACTCATGAGGCAGAAAGAATCTTTGCTTTGAGTCAGTTTTATTTTAACATCCACTGCATTCAATAATAGTTTTTCTTGAAAAAACAGGTCGCTGTGGAGGGGGCCCAGCAACTCAACTTTTCTGCTCTCTCTGGTAAGGTGTGCCTTCTTCTTAAAACCCTCATTACCCACCTCCAAATCTGTTGTTTCATGTGTCTTTGTAAAACAGGCCTGCAGAAAATTGTGTGGCGAGGGCATCTCCACCATAATTGAGCACAGATTCTATGAAACCCCGGTAAGGGTAGCAGTTATTCCTCTAGTTAATGAGGCAATCGCTCAATGTGACATCCAGCTGACTGAAAATGGAGGCTACAGGGTAATTCACTAACCCCCACCTCGGTGTCTGTGTCAATGTTGGCTCCATTTTCCTTGACAATCTTGCAGGAAAGGTAGAGTAACATGTTGTTCAAATCTAAATAGTCTATTCCATTTCCAGTGATGAAAAAATCAAGGGGGCTGCTTCACCCACGGTCGAGAGAGGAGGGATTTCTATGTACATGCTCTTCTTGATGCTGGTTTGTGTGGGGAGTACTTGAAACAGGTCTAGCTCAGATTTGGTGCATTCCTCAGATCCACAGTGAATAAAAGACATGCTGATTAAAAGATATCACCCTTGCTCATACTAGCACATCTCTTTCATGCAGCCTTGCTCCGCTTCTGCCGTGGTCCCCTCTACAGAGCCTTCCTTTTATGGACTCGAGGGAGACCCACCCGTGGTGTTTGTGGAGTCTTTCTCTTAGCTCCTCTTTTTCTCTGTATATACATACACCCGGAGCCCTCCTGTTTATCAGAGGGGGTGATTTTCTCCAGAACTGTACGAGAGACTTGCCCCAACACATCCATGGCTATATTTTGGGTGGCTGTTTTGGCGTGGGGCTTAATCAACTCAAATCCCCTTCTTAACAGAGGAACTCTTTTTGAAAGAGACTGAAAAATATCCCCCCCAATGCCTGCTCCATACATCACAGGGGCCCCTTGAAATCCCGGGAGGCCATAACCGGCCTGAACCTTGTAATAGTTGGCATAGACCCTGGGGTCCCCGTAATTTTTTACAATCACCATCTTAAAAGCTCACTGCTCTCCGAGGGCGTATGTGTAGTTTCACAACCACCTTTCCAAACTGAAATAAGATGTGCTCATTCTGATCTGTCTTTATTTCAATGGTGATAGTGTCAATGTGGTGTTTACTGATCGGTACGTAGTGAGACTTGTCATAGGTGATGGTGACAAACTCGTTGCTGTTCCCCCCGCACAGGAACACAATGCAATAAAGGCACTGAGACATCTCCCACAAACTGGTGCTCTACGATGTCTGTGTACAGATATAAGGAACTGAAAACTTCTGTAATGTCTGTAGTGTAGGGAAATTGCCGGTTCATTAAACCTGGTGCCACCCCTATTATATTGGCTAGAGCCCCACGGGCTAGGAACCTGTGTGAATCAGCCCCCATCCCTATTTTACGGGCTACAACCCCACGGAGCAGGATCCTGTGTGTATTAGTGGTCTCCAATCTAACTTTTCTCCCCACAGAATCAAACCTCAGGGCTACAGGAGGTGGGTTGGTACCTCTGGGTATCTGGTTGTTTATTTGATCCAGTAGTTCTGCCATGCTTGAATAATAGCCGGGAGCGAGGGTGTAACACCATTTTGCAGGTCCATGGATGATTTCATAAACGGTGAGTGTTGCGATGTTTTCCCAACTGTGGGGGCATTGTATTTCAGCCAGGCCCACTTCCCAGGCACCTGGAAGGTCCAAGGGTCTGACTAGCTGGATGGTAAAATTAGAACTGGTGTTTTGTGGAAAAGCACTGGTGCATGCGTTGCTCGGTAAAGTGATGTGAAACCCTCCTTCCTCCATGCTGATTAAGCTTCAGTGACCTCTTAGGCTCTTACCCAACTGTTAAATTTAGAAGGCCAGCCTAGCCACTTTACTAGGCACTGCTTGTTTCACCCTTTCCCCTTTGTGGCTAACACCTTCTCAATCCCGTACCACTTTTCCTGCTTAGGGTTGACTTTTTGAAGTTTTTCAGGATAGAAGATGCCAATGATTTCTTCGCCTTCGTAATCTCTCAGTCTGTACACAGGCTGATGTGCCTTGTTAAGGACGTCATCAAATTTGCCCTTGAACTTGGAGATCCTCACGTGGTCCCCTTTTCTAAATGAGGGCACCTCCTTTCTCATCATCTGATTGTACCCATAAAGCATTTTTCACACACTCGGAGCATTTGTGGTGTTCACATCTACAGGCCTGATGCGGATGGAACGGTAAAAACTGTGATTATAACTCTTTACGAGTTGAGGCAGCACATCTATATAATGAAAGGTGTTGTGAGCTGTGAAATATCGCCACATCCTTGTTTTCAAAGTTCTGTTAAAACGCTCCACCACCCCTGCCTTCACATGATTGTTAGTCACAAAGTGGAGCACTCCATGCTGTTTGAGAAAATTTTGGAATGTCTTATTTAAAAACTCCTTTCCCCGGTTTGTCTGTAATTTTTGAGGTTTCCTCCCTTCCCTGAATATGGTTCCAAAGGCGTTACTCACTTCAGCTCCTGTCTTGTTTTCCAAACCTAAGGCCCATGCCTACTTAGACAGGATGTCTATGATGGTCAAGATAAACCTGATACCCCCATTATACGTAGAAAGATGCTGCATGTCAGCCAAATCAGCCTGCCATTGCACATCCATCCCCAACACGACCGTTTTGTTTCTTTTAAAACACTTTCGTGCAGGCTTGTGCAGGGTATACACATCCTGGTCTGAAAGCCATGAAATCACCTCTTTCTTAGATATGGCATTACTCTGCTTTTTAGCGGCCTGAAAAAGAGGATCCACACCTCCAAAGCTTCCAACCTCTCCTGGTGTGTAATAGATCTTTTTTAACAATGCCTCGTGCACAGACATGCTTCCAGCTACCCCTGCTAAAAAAAGAACAATGACACCAAATGACATTTCAAATAAAGTTTTTATTCTTCTGGTGTTGCTAGTTTCTTCTTACAACAGTCCACCTGATCAGATCCTCTTGAGAACTTGCAAATGCAGGAAACACAGGATATGCTTACTCCAACAGAATCTTCCAACTTCAAGTTTTCAAAAGCCTTTACAAGGTCCACATTTACCGGTTCAAACTTCAGTTTGTCAGCATGCTCTTCCTCCTCCATTTTCAGCTTTGCCAATTTGAGCTGAAATTGGCATAGCTCATGTTTTCCTTTTCCAGTTGCACCTTTACTTTTCCTTCTTCAAGCTTCAGTTTTTCAGCATGCTCTTTCTCCTCCATTTTCAGCTTTGCCAATTTTAGCTGAAATTGGCATATCTCAAGTGGTAAGAGCACATGCTTTGCATGTATAAGGTCCCAGGTTCAATTCCCAGCATCTCCACTTCAGGACTTCTGGTAACACACCTGGGGGAGACCTTTGATAGGGGCTTGGAGGGGTCTCAGGTAGCACGCTGGGATGGCCTCTGCCGGAGACCCTGGAAGAGCTGGATTTGGACCCAAATTTGAAACCCCTGCTGCCATGTCAGGTAGTTCATGTGTGTTATATATGTTGGTTTCCTGATCTTTACCACAGTGCTCACATATTGTAAATTTAACAGTGTTTTAGTACTGACTAAGGGTGGGTGTCTGGAGGAAATTACAGATTCAGATCCATTGTGGGTCCTGATCTTTAATTTCCATATTTAAATCTATTAAAAAATTTAAAAATAAAATAAAAAACAAAACAAAAAATACATTGCGCATGCGCAAAATGACCACTGGACCATTCTGTGCATGGGTAGCCTTTTCCAAAATAGCAGCGTTGGCATTGCCTCCATTTTGGAAAAGGGCAGCTGTTTTGTGCATGCCACCCTGAGCCTTTGGGAAGGACAGCATATAAATTAAAAATAAATAAGTAAAAATGGCCACTGCATAAGTGCAGACTAGCTGACCTTTTCCAAAATGGTGCTGCTGCCATTTTGGAAAAGGCTATGCATGTGCAGAATGGTCCGGTGGACACTTTGTACCTTCACAAGGAGTTTTTAATTTAATTTTAAAAAAATATTTGATTAAATTATGATATTATTTTTTTAAAAAATTAGATTTTAATCTGAACCACAACAGGCATGTTTGTCACCGTTGTGGTCTGGGATGAATTCATAAATGCAAGTTACAGGCAGTTACAGATTAATCAAAATCTGAACTTCCCACCTTTAGTATTGAGAAATGGCATCCCTTCAGATCCAACTTAGATGCAAGATAAAAAAGAAAGGTTGACTTTAGCACTGGAATGCATTTAATTCAGCTACAGTTTGGACCAGATTTCTGGCACTTGGTTAGATCCTCACAACCTCCCTTTGTTTCAGTGCAGTTACAAAAGTCTTTGGTCCTGATCCATCTCCCAGCATAATAAATCTGAGTCTTTCCACTGAATTCAATGGGAGTCGGAACATGGGGAGATTTTGGCCTGCTACCTGTATATCCTGTGTAGCCTTCCTTCTCCGACCGCCCCCCCCCCCCAGCATTTCCTGTGATAACTGAGCTACAAAAACACTTTGGCTTCTAACTACAATTTAACATATGGTAAAATGAGCTCAACACTTAGTTATGTTTTTTTCCTTCCAATCCTCCCTAATCGTGTCAATTCTAAGAGCACATATGGAAAGTGCTGGAGAAAAGTAGGAAAATCTAAGCAAGAAGCAGAGAAAGGAAAGCGGAGGGATAGGATGGAATTCCCCATAGAGAAAAATCACTTTGCACAACATGTGGAAATATGTGAAACAGGGCACATGGGTTTTCTGTCTGAAAGATGCAGAGCCAGATCTTCATTTCTGTTGGTGAATGGAGCTAATTTACATCAACTTACCAGTTTATACCAGCTAAGCATCTGACTCAAAATGATTTGTGTCATTGCCAGAAAGCAAAAGAAGCTTCCTGATAAGGACAGCAGTCCTATTAACTGTTGTTTGCAAGTAGAAGATGCCTAAAATTGTTTATCAACACATCCTCTTCCATTTTCTTACTCATGTCAATTATGTAGAAGCAAAAAGTACACCGGTTTATCTTGTGAGATGGTGTGTTAGTAGTACTACATCCCTCCAGAAACTGCAACATGAGGAGATCTGAAAGCTTGTAACTTTGATTAACAAATGCGAGTGCTGTTAAATATGACTTCTGTTGGAGAGGTTTTTAAAATACTCATGCAACTTGTAGGCCATAAAATCCTTTAACTGGGGTCAAACTCTATTAATACCCACAGAATGGAAGCCTTTACAGATGCATGTGGGAAATATCTCAAAAATGCATACGGAAGCATAGATTTATTTATTTTTTATTGCTGAGCTTGCTGATGATAATTCACTGGCATATCTAGAGCTGAGTGGTGTGTTCTATGCTGACAAAGTGGGCAGATAAGGGGTGGTTGGTGGCATCACATGGAGTGAAAACAGCTTTTAGGAGTTGAGGGTCAAGGGAGAAGAGTTCAAGCCAAAATTGGCCAACTTGAATTTGGTGCAATTGCAAACGTGTGTTGCTCAAACCGTTATCAGGCTTAGACAAGCTTACACTGGAGCTCTTTGTACTAGATTTCAGGGAACTATCCCTTATCTTTATATGTTGGAATTTATTTTGCAAGACATTTCAGAATGTTGCTATTTAGGTCCCAGAAGGTGACAGAAATTTGAAAGTTCCCTCCTGATAGCCGTTCCCGCTACTTGTACTGTGGGATGTTATTGTTCACGCTTCTGCCTCACCCTTGACTATCTTCCTTTCATTGTAATAAAGTACTTTCCCTTCCCAACAACTTTTCCCATTAAACACAAGATCTTTCTATTCTTGCACCCTAATCCTTCTCACCAGTCCTTAATCCTTCTGTGTTATTTGAGGCTTAAAGTCTGACTGTGATGGAATAAGAGACTTCAGGAGAAGCAGATTTCTTTATGGTTCAAAAAAACCCACACCCTCATAGACTTAGAAGGGGCAGCCAGGGGAATCTAGTTCAGCCTCCTGCTTGAGTGTTAGGGGTGTGCACCAGGCCTCCATGTCGTTCTTGTTTTTCATTTTCATTATTCAAAAATGTCCTTTTCATTATCATTATTAACGACAATATAATTTTCATTATCATTATTGTTTTTGTTATCCTTTTTGTTGTAATTTTTGTTATTGATATCGATATTGGTTATCGTTATCAATATAGGTACCATTTCAAACAAAGATTTTATTTTTGGTATCAGTATTGTTATCGATTCCCACACATAACTAATATCTATCTAAATCTAAGGGAGACATGGGAAGGGAAAAGGAAAACTATTATCTAATCAATTATCTATATAATTATTCTAATCTAATCTATATGTCTATAATATATATATATATATATCTAATCTATACTACCTATCTCTATATAATATACAGGGGGGAGAAGGGCAAGGAAAGGGAGAAGGTAAAATGTAGGGTATGAAGAAGGAAAGGTATTGGTGGTAATACAATGAGGTCTAGGGAGGATTTTTTGTGTGCAAGCACCACAGTTCTGTAAATGCAACCTGACAAGCAGAGGTCTCACAGAACAGAGAAAAAGCCTGGCCCTCCCATTATAAAGGGTTGCGGTACCCTCCCCCAGAGTCCCCTGATTGGTTGTGGGAGGCAGCAGGCATTGAGCAATCACATGAGACTGCTGGGACCTGCTTTGTGCTGCTCTTTGGCCAGTGATACATCCATCAGATATTGCTGAGCTGCTCGCCCCTCCCAGCACAGGCACAGTTCAAGAGTTCAACCCTGTTAAGACTCAGAGATATCTGTTCCCTCCTCCTCTTTCCTCATTTCCCCTCCAAAACCCAACTGCCACAGCACTAATAATAATGACAACGGTAATGGCACTGTCATTTTCATTTCTTGTTATCATTTTGTTATTTTGTTACCATTTTTGTTATCATTTTTGTTATCGTTATTGCTATTTGTTATCAATATTTGTTGTCATTACCATTATTGGTATTCTCGGTTGTCGTTCGGTATTCTCGGTTGTTTTTGTTATTGTTATTCTCGGTTGCCATTTTTGTTATTGCAACCGAAAATGACAATTTTTGTTATCATTATTGCAATAACGAAAATGACATGTGCACTCCTATTGGATGCAGGACAGCTACAACATTCCAACAGATGTCTCACCAACCTCTTTTTAAAAACCTCCAATAACAGAGAGCCTACTTGTTCCATTCCATTGCCAAACAGCACTTACTGTTAGGGCATTTTTCCTGATATTTAACCAAAATGTACCTTGCTGGGTGGATTTATAAAGTATCCCAATCTGCACAGCAAAAGTAATCTGATTTGCCAGACTCTACTAAGATGGAGGGATTTGTTTTGCACTTTCAGGGAAGCGTACACAAGGGTTCTAAGCGAAGGCATTCCCATCAAAGAAGCTACTTGGGGATTCTTCCATTCCCTATCAAGCACTGCAGACTTGTATCCTTTAAACAGATAGCTGCTGTTGTTTATGGGACTTGACACTGGTATCTGTTCCTGCTCCATTCAACTAATGAATAGTTTTGCCATTTGCTTCTGGAGAAGCAGGCTGAATCCCATTGGACAAGTGTCTACTAGCTAAACAAGCACAAATTAGTCATTTCATATTATCCTTTTTGCAGTAACAGGTGGTGTATAATATTTTCTGGTGCAAATAAATATTGCAAGTGGCAGGTGAGGAGAAAAAGGTAAAACAAAATATGGGCCTTGAAAATTGTTCTTTGTGATTAATGACCTTGTGGTAAAGTGCCTGGGTGTAATGAAGCAAATAAATATTGGCCATGTGGCAGATGTTTACATTTGTTTTATTGTCACCAAACTTATGTTGTAACTGCTAAACAAACAATTTCCTAATGTAACCTCCCACAGCAGAATCTTTCTTTATTCTAGACATGCTACATGACCCCTTCTACTTTCACAGGAGGCATAAAATCATGTCCAGACCTCATGAGCAGAGTTACTACTTTCTTCCAGCTTTCACCTAGAGGGGGCAGGGGCTGCCGCATGATCATCCTTTCTGGTGTAACTACACCTCTTACAAAGTATTGTAACATAATGATGCTCCATAGGAGTGGGGCCACATCAGAACAAGGACAAGGCAAAGGGCTGTCTATATCAACCCGTCTGATGTAACCCTGCCCCTTATAGAGTGTTGTGATGTCATGCTATGCCGTAGCAGAGGGGACAGATAAATCTTTCTGGCCTGCCCTCTTTCTGATGTAGCCACCAACAGAAGCTCCAATTTATCCAAGATACTGAGGGTGCCCCTGGCTGACCCGGAGAAATCAGGGCTTCTTCTGGAGCCCTTGGGTCAAAACCTGGAATTTCCAGGCAAATCCCAGAGCAGTGGCAACCCGACTGATGAGAAGAGGGCAATAGGCATAAGGTTGTACTGGACCTCCAAGCTCAAGGCCCTAACCACACAAAACTACAACTTGGCATCTGTGTGACTACGGTACTGGCCTCACCAGAAATTGACTCAGCCAGGCAATAGGCCAGACAGCCACTTTTCATGAGAACTGCAGATGGATGCCCAAGAGCCCATCTGCACTAGGTTATGACACTGGGGGGGGGGGGGATTGGAAGTAGGGGGGGGGCTGCTATCAGATGTTCCAGAGCCCCATATTTCTCTCAGTGGGCCTGAAAATGGCTCTTGAGCTCTGAACAACAGATGGGCACTATTCGCTGTAAAAGAAATTCCATGCTGAGCCATCTCCCATATAGAGGCATGAGGGGTCACTGTCCCCACTGTAATTTTTTCCCCACTTCTTCCTCCACCCTTGTAGAAATAAGATGTGTTCCAGGTTTCTCCCCTCAGTTTCTTGGTCCCATATCTGGACATCTTTCCGTTCTGAAGAAAAACATGTCCTGATATGGGAGGGTGGGGACTATACTGTAATAAAATTGGAGACTAGAACTGTAGTCCTTGCTATCAATGCAGCGTTTTGGGTATGCGAGAGATATACTCCTAGGTTTCTGAAAAGCATTTAATTGATAAAATTTATCTTAGCAAGTGCAAGGTTTTTTTTTAGTACTACTGACCCTATAATGCATCTGAATTTCTGCAGCATGACAGAATAAACTTTAAAGAATCTGCCATGGAATAAATAGCAGAGAATCTATGTAATCAAAAGAAACTTCTAGGGACTGTTAAACTTGGGCTTCAAAAGTAAGACATGTGATTATTCAAAGGACATGACAGAGAATCCATCACCATGGAACGCTGCTACTGACATAATGTTTAGTGACACATTTGCAAGTCTCTTTGGCTGCACAATTTATTCCAAAGCTATTTTCTAACTGAAAATGCTTGCTGTTTGGTGACAGAGGTAGGTAGTTCCCTTTTGGGCTTATGCAGATTCGCCACATTAATGTTAATGGGAGCCAGAAATGTGCAACTTGGAAGGGAGCAGAGATTCTTCTCATTCTGCTTTTGTCAATGAAGACAGTTTTGGGCTACCAGGCCTGGCCTTACCACAGGGTGACCTGGGGCAGCCGCCCTGGGTCCCGCCCTTTCTGAGGGCCCCACAGTAGCCTCTGTTTTCACTGGGACAGCTTGTGGGAGTACCACTCCCCCTCAGTGGGCCCCCAAACATGACCATCCACCTTCAGGGCACTGCAGAGGTTGCCCAGAAGGGGGAGCAACCACCAGGGCCCCTGCATTTTATCTTCGCCCTGGGCCCTGCAAATCCTAAGGCCGGCCCTGTTGACTGCATAGACAACCACATGGGTATTGATAATAATACGATGAACTGGAGATCACAAAGAGCATGAGCATGAGCTGCCTTAAATGCCAATGCAGGGAACAATGGGGGTGTAAATGGCATTCTTATTTTCCCTGGACAAACTACTTCCATTGAGAGTTTTTATTTATTTATTTATAAAACTTCTACCCCGCCCCTCCTGCACGCAGCTCGGGGCGGCTTCCAACAATTTTTAAAACAATGTAAAAACAATTTAAAACAACCATAAACATTATACATAATTAATATACAGGGCAAAACAGAACACTAAAAATCCAAAAGTAGGTGGGGGAATTAAAACCCACCCTACTCACCCTCCCTCCCAAAGGCCTGGACGAACAGCCAGGTCTTACAGTTTCGCCGGAATATTAATAGGCTAGGGGCCAGGCGAGCTTCCTCCGGAAGGGAGTTCCACAGCCGCGGCCCCACTACCGAGAATGCCCTCTCCATC
>QEPC01014514.1:2130606-2143604 GCA_003113815.1 Sphenodon punctatus
CCCCCCCGCCCTCCCGGCCATCCTGCTCCCACCAGGGGCCGAGACAGGTCATTACCCCCCGTCACCTCTCGGTGTCCCCCTCTCACCGGAACACCGAGCCACCCCCCTCACCACCAACCCTCCCAGTGCTCCCCCCGCTCTCACCAAGGGGAGTCACTGGGTCCACCCCCCTTTTACCCACCCCTTACCTACAATCCCCACCCTACCACCCTTGCAGAGTTGCAGTGTGGTGGGAAGAAGGTTATCGGGTACTGGCTCATGTAGCAGGCTGGTCAGGCACAGGTGTGATGGGCGGAGGGGGGGAAGGTTGGCTTGGTAACTGTGGGGGGATCCATTCAAGAGGACTGATAAACCATGAGGTATAAGCTGAGTACATACAACATCAACTGAGCCAAGAGATCAGGAGCCAAAAGACCGAGCCAGAATCATAAGGCAGAAGCCAGAGCCAGGCTGTAGGTCAGAATCCAGCAACATTTAATTAATTTTATTTAATTAATTAATTAATTTATAAAATAACTTAATACCCCACCCCTCCTGCTTCAAGCAGCCTGGGGCAGTTTACAATATTAAAACATATAAAATCAGTAAACTCATAAGTACAATAAAAAGGCAGGCACCGAACCAAACCGCCCCCTCCCCCCATCCCACCCTACACCCCATCTCCCTCACCAAAAGCCAGGCAGAACAGCCAGGTTTTACAGATACGATGGAAGGAGGGGAGATCTGGGGTCACCCAGGTCACCACCAGGAGGGAGTTCCATAGCCTAGGTGTGGTCACCAAGAATGCCCACTCCGTAGCAGCCCCCTGGGCCACACAGGGGACCTCAAGAAGGGCGCCCCCAATGGACTGCAGAGGCTGCTCCAGAGCGTGGAGAGTGAGGCAGTCCTGCAGGTAAGTCGGGCCAAGGCCATATAGGGCTTTATAGGTCAAAACCAATACCTTGAATCGGGCCCAGAAGACTATAGGCAGTCAGTGCAGAGCCCAGAGCACTGTTGTAATGTGCTCATGGCGACCCATTCCCGTAAAGAGATGGGCCACAGCATTCTACACTAGCTGCAGTTTCCAGACCATCACCATAGGTAGCCCCACTTAGAGTGTGTTGCAATAGTCCAATTTTGAGGTAATGAAAGCATGGATGATGGTGGCCAGGTCACTATCTGAAACTTATGGCTGAAACTGTAACACCACATATAATTGGTGAAATGCACTCCTCGCCACAGCCCCCACCTGGAGATCCAGGCGGAGCTGCGGATCAAGGAGCACGCCCAGTCTACAGACCTGGGACACCAGCAGGGGGAGAACCCCATCAATGATGGGAATCACCACATCCATTGCCCTTCCCACCACCATTACCTCCATCTTGTCAGGATTCAGCTTCAGTCGGCTCACCCTCATCCAATCCCCAACAGTCATCAGACATCGGGTAAGCACCGAGACCGCCAGGTCTCGTTCAGATGAAAACGAGAGGTAGAGTTGGGTGTCATCAGCATACTGATAACACTGCACCCCATACTGTCTCACATCCTTGCCAAGTGGCTGCATATACACATTGAACAAGAGTGGGGACAGAATAGAACCTTGCAGGACACCACAGGTGAGGTCCCATGGAGATGAAGAACAATCCCCGAGCACCACACACTGAGTTCTCCGAACCAGGAAGGAGCAGAACCAGTCAAGGACAATCCTGCCCACTCCAGCTCGATCCCACACGCAAGTCACCAACAACTCATGGTCAATGGTATCAAAAGCAGTTGACAGATCTAACAAATTAGCAGGGTCCAACGACCCTAATCTAACTCACAGCGAAGGTTGTCGACCAAGGCCACAAGTGCAGTCTCCATGCCATAGCCCGGACGAAAACTGGACTGAATGGAATCCAGATAAGCAGTGCGGTCTAGATGCCCCTGCAGCTGCTGGGCCACCACCCGCTCTATAACCTTCCCTAAAAAGGGAAGGTTAGAGACCAGCCAATAACTGGCAAGGGAATCAACATCAAGTGATGTTTTTTTGAGCAGAGGCCACACCACCGCCTCTTTGAGGTAACCCAGTACTCTGCCCTCTCGAAGGGAGGCACTGATCACCCCCGCCAGCAACGGTTCCACCGTCTCCCAGCTGGCCTTAACCAGCCAGGATGGGCATGGTTCAGATTCACAAAAGGTGGCCGTTACAGCCCCAAGAACATCCCCCACCCTGGCAGACAACACCAACTGAAATTGATCCCACGAAACCTCATGGATGAGGTAGGCAAAAAGGGGTTGGAGATAAGGAAAGTGTCCAAGTAAACAGCAGCCAAGTAACTGTCCAGCTTCTGTGGACAAGGGCCTCTGGCAATGAGGCAAGCCCAATGCTTGGGAGCTTCCTCAGGCACCAGTTCAAGATCAGTTTGGGCTGCAATTCCTGACAAAGAGCAGAGCTTCCTCAGCACCATTACTCTTCCTGTCTCTAACACATGGGGAATGGATGGAATCTTAAACCAACCCAAATGTACAGTGGTGTGGAGTCACCACACTAAGGGTGTTTTTAAATGAGCAAGGCTTGGGGGGGAGGGGCCCTTAGCTGCTGAGTGGCACAGCTGCAGAGCAGCTACTCAGGTAGCATGAGTGGGGAGCGATTGTAATGGGCAGCTCCCAGCGTGGTTACTGCAGCAGTTACCTTGCACTCCCCCTGCCATGGACCATGGGGGAGTGGGAAGTGCACCAGGCTGACCTTTGAAATTAACATGTCATGGGCATGAGCACTAGAGAACATGGTTCCCCAGTGCTTTCAGCAAAGGCCATGTCTCCTGCCCACAGTGCCTATAAGCAGGGGACCTGTCTACTTGTATGACCCCCCCCAACCCCCAGTTTGTACAGGCAGGGGAGGCCAGGGTGCCCGTTGCCATCCACTTTTTTAGCTTTCCCCACACGGTACCCTCCAGATTTCTCGACAGTGTGCTGTGAGTGGCCATGAGTGGGTGCTAAGTGGCTCACAAGCGCACATCCTCCCCCCCCCCCCCTTCAGACAGGCAATTGGATGAGTGGCTCCTGGGTGGCCATGCGTAGTAGCATCTCATTAAAAAAAAAACTAAGATGAAAGCAGGTGGTACTGATTTGTGGGTCTGAGTCACAATTCTGTCCCTAATTTGTGTGCCGCTCCTTTCTCAGAGTCTCATGGTATTTCCACAGTTTAGTTCAGGGGTGGGGAACCTTTCCCGCCTGGGGGACAATTATAAATGAGCACAAACTCCACAGACCAGCTAGGAGATGGGGCAGTGGGCAGGATGGGGGAAAGAAGAGAAGGATCCAGATTATGGATCTATGCCATGGATCCATCTCCTGTCCTTGAGTTCATGCCCACTCATCTCGGCTCCCTTACCCTGAATACACTCTTTTAGTGCTTAGCCGTAAAGACTGGATCCATGGGTCAGATCTAAGAATTGGAAAGAGGCCAAATGAGAAATAGCTGTGGGCCTGATTTGACCAATGAGCCAGAGATTCCCCACCTTTAAATCTAGTTCATTATATTAAAAAAACTCCTCTTTTTTCCTAAGTACTTCTGAGTTGGTCAATTTCACTTTGTAGACATTTTCAAATTACTTTAGCATGTAGGACCACATCCTGCCCAGCTGCCTTATACAAGCATCCTGTCCCAAGATAACAGACCTGATGTTTTGTCCTGTAGTGGAGGAATCCATGAAAAGCCCGCCCTAAGGGAAAAGGTTTCACAGGGCCTAGCATGCAACAGATCTGTGCTGCATTGAAAATTCAAACAAAACACCAAGGGGCGTTCTAAAGACAGGCCCACTGGAAGGCAGAGCGTGTGGGTGGATCTGCCTGGAAAATGCTCCCACAATGAATGCATGGAAGTTACTGCAACTGATGGCAAATGAATAACTGGGAGTGTCCTGCAAGAAGGCTCGGTCCACAGAGATGGCTTACTCAGGTTTTGCATGGGGAGAAGCAATTTAACTCTGAAAGTACCAAAAGAGAGAAAAAGAAGTTCTAGGTTGTGATTCAGAAATCACTTGACTTTGGTGGCCTTCAGTGGGACTCATATGGAGTAACTAGTTTGTGGGTTTCAGCCTTAATTTCTTTAAAGCTGGGATTGTGACATCTTTCACAGCCCTGATTATTTAGAACGTCCTCCCTTGATTTGAATAGAAGTAAGACTGTTTCAGGATATTTAATGGGCATTTTTTGGTAGGATTTCAACAAAATAGTTAATTCCAAACCTTTTCCCATTCTACTTTGTTCTTCTGGGGCCATGGAGCTGGAATAAGAGTCCTTTTGTGTTGCTATTCACTGAGCAGTTCATTTGCATTTGAGTTGCCCATATGGAATTCATTTGCATGCTATTGACATTTGGGGGGAAATGCATTGGAAGAAATTCTGTAAGGATGCGTACTAGATGCAGAACAGAACTCTGGTTATCCTCGGAGGGGAATTAAGTCAACTTGTCTTGGCCAGGGAAGGGTTGTGGAATTAAATTTGGCTTGATAAAATTACGTACAATTGTATTACTTGTTTGGAAGATTCAGAGCCAGAGCTAGTCATTTTCTCACCTCAGGTAAATTAAGTTTTTCTGCCCCATCCTCCAACAACAGCCCAGCCCCCCCCCAAATACACACACATTCTCACTATCCTACATTAGTATACATAGGTGTATGGAGAAATCCTTTCAAAGAAATGCCAATTAACAACACAAATAACCTTTGTCCCTTCACTGTCAGGTTCCAGGGTTTGGCTTGGAAACGGACAATGAAAGGGAATCAAGACACTACAAGAGAACCACACCCAAACACACACAGGGTGAAAACAGACATGACGCTAACCACCCTTTAACCACTCTTGGTGGTCATTTATGCATGTTTCAGGGCTGCATAGGGCACCAACACAGCCCTGCAACATGCATAAATAACCACCAAGGGTGGTTAAAGGGTGGTTAGCATCATGTCTGTTTTCACCCATACTGAGAGGGGGAAAGAGAAAGGGAAAGAGAAAGGCTAAAGAGAACAAACAATGATACAAACTGGCTCAAGTAGCACAGACAGGTTAGCCATAGATGCCCCTAGCTGACGTGGAGAAATTGGGGAGTCCCCTGGCGCCCAGACACTCTGGCTGCTTTTTGGCATTACATGGGGGGGGGGGATGGGGAATCACTACAAATGCACAAAATGACTGTAGTGTCTTTCTGCGCATGCATAACCCTTTTCCAAAATGGCAGCAGCAACATTGCTGCCATTTTGGGAAAAGGCAGTGGTCTGCTGTCATTTGCACATGCCTAAAACAGTTGTCCTTGTCCAAAATGGTGGTGATGCCACCACCACCATTTCAGAGAAGGGCTGCACATGTGCAGAATGGCCATTTTGTGCATATGCAATAAAATAGTTTTTTTATTATTATTATTATTATTTTTATGGATCCATAATCAGGTGGTCTTTTTCAGATTGACCCACAACTCCCCATTATGGGCAGTGGTGGATTAATTTGAATCAGCAACACCCATCCCTAATGTATATTGCCTAGCACACTGCAGCCTTGGCCTGAGTCAGGAGTTCTGGAAACTACCATAACAGAAATAATCATTTATTTATTTATTTATTTATTTAAATGTTTATCTTGTCCTTCCCTAAAAAGGCTCAGGGTGGCTTACAAATAGACATATAAAACATATACAAAAGCTTAATAAAAAGTTCATAAACACAAGACAAAACCAATCCCCAAAACCAGCACTCCCACAGCCTCCCACAAAACCCACCCAGTACCACCTCTCCACTTCCCACATCCAACCCCACCCACGCCCCACCCCAAACCCCCCCATCCCCTTTAATCTTTGTAATAAGAATCAGCAATGCCTATTAAAGTCAATTGAAGTTTTGTCTGAGTAAAAACCGAGGCCTTGTGTGAGGTTCCAGGAGGGGGAGCCTGGAACCCCGAGGGATAGGGAACAGGGGGCGCACGCACACCAAGGGATGTAGGGAGAAGGCAGCAAGGTTGTACCTGGGAAAACGTGACCTCAGGGTGGAATAGGGCTATCGGGAAGATAAGTCCCCAGCCTGTCTCATCATCGGGCCTCAGTGAGCGTACACCTTGTTTGCTGCCTGGGTGAGGTTCGCACGCACGCAGGAAATAGGGCGGGGTTTGGGAGGTGCACTTGTGAGGGAGAGGGGCCCGTGCGGAGTCCAGCGGGGGGATAGGGATGAACAGGTCTTGCACACCAAGGACAGGGGTCCAGGGGGTGCTCCCCAGCAGCCCCGGGCCTACACACACCCTCTGCACCCTCACGCCCAACTCTAATACTCTCGCCACTCACTCAGCCCAAGCACTCACCTCGCACTCTCCACGCAGTCTCTAGGGTTTGCCCACGCACAAGTCACACCGTAGCCAGGAAGGAACAAGGAAAAAGGGGGGGGGGGCCAGTCTCACGGGCACAAGGCTCCTATCACCAGCGATGCGACTCTGCAGGAGGGCCTCTTTTATCCTCACTGCCCCAGGCGTTGCCGCAATCGCGCAGAGCGGCGCACGGGAGGGGGCGTGGCTTCAGTAGCAGGCGTGCGGTGGTTTCCAGTTTCCCCTGCCGCTGCAGGGGCTTCCGGCGGTATGACGCTCTCTGTGGGCCTTGCAGGGGGCGTGGCCTCTGCCACCGGCGTGGTTTTGCCCCCTGGGGTCTCCCCGCACTGGCCGAGGCTCGTGGAGGAGGCAGGTGGGTGCCGAAGCGGCGGGGCTTCTCGGCCCGGGTCCGGCGGTTTTCCCCTCGCAAGGGGAGGAGTCCTTACACCTTGATCTTGGGTACTGATATGAGATACTGTGCATCTTCATATCAGACCCCAGGGGTTCTGGAGCAGTGGCCAGGCCTTCTGCATCACTGTGTTACCTTGTCTCTGGCCTGGCCACTTTTCTGTATTGGCCCAGCCTTCCCTCCTTGTCCCAGCCCCTGCCATGCTCCCTCGGCTTCCTTGTTGACTGCAAGTCAGGATACAAGCCTGGCGGCTAGTAGCAACAGGAAGTTTAGAAGAACAACTTATCTCTCAGCTTCTTTTCCACTTCCTGTTCTCTGGCCAGCTGTGACCCATCTCTTCTTCTGCCTCTGCTCTAGTCCTTGCTCCTTGTTTTACCTTGTTCCAAGCCCTTCCTGGCCTTAGGGTAATTTTAAGATGGCTAAAGGCCTGGGACAAATTGATTTTTGAAGCAGACCTCCTCGCTGCTCCATGTGGTTCACTTATCAACAAACAGCTCCTCTCTTCTCTGGTAACTTTCACTCAGTGGGGAATATCTAAGATGGGTCATGGTAACCAGATGTCCCATATTTCAGAATCCTCCAGCTCTATAAAACATAATGGACATCCCTTATTCTGAACACCACAGCTCCATTTAATATAATGGATGTCACCGTTATTTCAGTGTCCCTCAACTCTGTAGTTTTGATCTGGCAACCCTATTGACTCCTGTAAATCTGTATTACATGATTCCACTGAAGTCAATAGAGTTATGGTTCTTTATTTACACATGCTAAGGATTCGAATCCATATACCGTTTCAATGTTCTAACTGGCAGTAAATTTCTAGACTTTTGAGATTGTCTGCTTGTAGGTGTTTTGCATTTTATTCATGTCTCAGTGAACTGCAGCATGTTCCTGTTCATCAGAGTGAATTTTCAGCTTGATCCCCATCCATATGAACTATTGGCAACAGCTGGTTTGTTTGATTTTTAAATTTTTAAATTTTTTTCCATCAAATGTTATATTTTTTGAGTACTTCTCTGTTTAAAAGCCTGTCAGTGTCATGGCACTGAGATCTGTGACACTTCTGTTATACAAACACAGTGAAAAAACATTGTTTACACATGAGATTCCCACTGCACTGAGTGAGTTTTCACAAGAGAGGTCTGACCTTTCAATCTGACAGCAGTGCATTTAGTGCACTTGTAATTTATTTGGAGTTACCATTGATTTTATTTTAGCCTTTAATGTCTGTCACATTCCTCTTGCTAGGCAAATCTGCTAAGGGCATGTCAAAGTGCAATTGACAGTAGATCGGAGGCAAATCCCCATCCCCCTCTAAGAATTCATTAATAGAAACAACTCTGTTCAGTGGAGGTAGAGAAAATATCCCTGGGTGAAGAGGTCTAAGGAACTTTACTCATGTCATGATGTTCATAGAGAATATCGGCAACCTTGCACTTATAGAAATTGGTATTCTGACCTTTCCTTTCTAAAGGTCAAGTAAATAACTTTTACTATGGGTACGGATTCTCACTGTATGAAGTGTTAGCACTGAACAACTCACAAGATCATGAGGGACGTTCTGCCAGAGAGTTAAACAAGTTGGCATACATTGGAAGAGTGATTCAGTGCCTGGAAAAAGTGAAGGGAATGGTTAGTATCCCTGTTACTGAATTGGTCCCACAAAGATGTCTAACAAACTCTTTCTCCTACCCAAGATTGGAAATATATGTGGGATGCAGTTCTTCAGGGAGTGGAGATGCTAAGGTAATTATTACTCCCAAGCAAGGATATAAGGGAGAGTAAGAAGCTCACGTGGGAATAACACTCCTCATGAAAAGGGGGCATGCGTCTTTTCTCTGGGCAGTAAAACCTCCAGGGAAAGGGAGTGTGCCATACCCCTGGCATGCAGAAACTGAGAGTGGGAAAAAATTGGTTCAAGTTGCCTCAGGAGGTCTGATTTAAAGCAACTTAATTGGAAATGAGTGGTGGTTGGAGTTTTTTTACTCAGCTTGAAAACCAGACTACAGACCTACTGGAAAGGAGCTCAGGGCTGGCTGAAAGAAGAGCCAGCTCCAGTTCAGTATGCCACTGGGCATATAGTTACACTCTTCTCCATAGATCCCTGACATGAGACAATGCCATGGCTCTAGAGTCATTTCTGGGCATCTCAATACCAGGAATAGGCCTGAAAACATGGGGTCATATAATCTTAGAGTTGGAAGGGACCTCGTAGGTTATTTAGTCGTAACCACATGCTTGGATGCAGGATATCTACAACTATAACATCCTCAACAAATGGCTGTCCATCCTCTTTTTGAGAACCTCCAGAGATGGAGAGTCTACAACTTCCAAAAGCAGTTTGTTCCAGTGCCAAACATCTCTTATTGTCCAGCAGCTTTTCCTGATTTTCCTGCTTCACAGAAAAGCACTAAAGAGACTAGAAGGTTGGAGTGGTCAATTTTATGAGCAAAGGTAATTTATTTGCATGCGGTCCAGTGGGGTCCAGACAGAGGTAGTGGACGAGGTAAAGAACTGGGTGTAATTTTCTACCAAGCTCTGTCCATGAAAAAAAAATCAGTTGTCAGATGTGATTTGGAGATGTTTCTTTCAGTTATGCAATGTGCATAAGCCACACGCTTATTTATCCCAGGCTGACCTTGCCACAGTGACCCATGCCTTGGTTACCACAAAGCTTGATTTTTGTAACTCCCTCTTCTGTGGGATGCTAGCAGTGCTTATCTGTCACATCCAGCTTGTTCAGAATGCAGCAGCCGTGACCATACTACACCCGCCCTGCGTTCTCGGCATTGGCTGCCAGTAGATCAATGGATTGTATTTAAAATTGCACTGCTGGTCTTCAGGGCCCTGAACAGTATAAGCCACGACTATATTCGAGAACTGCTCCTGGAGCCTCACGCTGATGGGTATTTGTGCTCAGAAACCACCTGCTGTTTGGGGATCCTGCCATTGCATGTTAAGTTGGCGGATGAGCAGACCTTAGCTGTGGTGGGCCCCTCATTGTGGAACTTGTTTCCTCTAGATGTCCATCTTAGTTCCTCCCTCCTTACCTTTAAAAAAGCACTTGGAAAATAATTTATTCTCTAGGTGTTTTTAGAATCCACTGCTGGTTCCCCTTAATGTAGTCTGTCCTCCCTCTTTAACCTTCCCTTTTAAATTGTTTTAAATTGATTTTATATTGTGTTACATTTTGTATTGTTTTTATATTTTTATGCTTGTTAAGACTTCAGACTGCCATTAAAAGGTAGGGAACACTATAGAAAAAAATTATTAATATTATTTAATTAGTTTCAATTTTAACCTGCTTTTCCTTTAAGGCTCAGGGCAGTTTAAGACATATATAGACTAAATAAAATTGCCCATTAAAACCAACCCCCCAAACCCTATTCCCACCTGCTAAAGGCATGGCCAAATAAATAGGACATAAATTGCTTCTGGAAAATGCTCAGGCTTTAGATTCATAGAATCCCAGAGCTGGAAGAGGCCACAAGGGTCATCCAGTCCAACCCCCTGCAACACCACAGATTAAGAGCTAATATGGATTTATTTAACCAAAATCATGACTGAGGAACAATATGAGAATCTCTAGTGTATACAAATGCAGTATAACCTCAGCATAGCCAAACCCCTTGGGATTAGAGGGAAAGTGTGTTATATCATAGAGTTTGTTAAACAGAGGTTGTACTGTTGTATGCTCTCCCTACCTGCCTTGCAAGTCCAGGAGTCTGAGGGTGATTTCAGACGTTATGGGGCCCGTTGGCCCCGTACCAAAATCACCCAATTCATTCCCCGCCAGGGTCACCCCGTCATGCCATATCAGACGTGCCGGGGGATCCCGGCGGGGAATCTGGGAGGGGGCGGAGCCACACGGTGCAACGTGCGGCCGCACGGGCCTGTCCCCTCCACGCTCCCCGCCGCCCGCCCTCTGGGGAGACAGGCGGGCGGTGGGGCCAATGCGGCCGCAGCGTCCGGCCGAATTCGCCACAGCCCGGGATCCCGCCGGTGATCCCAGGCCATGGCACCCAGCCAGACGTTACTTTTTGTTGGTCCCCGCTGCGGATCTCTTTGACCACGCTTCCCGGGACATTCCCCCGGCTAGCCCGGGAAGCGTGGTTCAAATTGACCCCATGCGGGTATTGACCGTGGTGAACATCTGGCCGCCGCCAAACAGACGTTTGAGACACATTGACCACAGGTGGGTATTCACCGTGGTTCACTGTGATCTCGTAACGTCTGAAAATACCCTGAGTCAGGCTTGCAGTGCAGGGGAGGGAGACCTTGTCAGGGAAAGGGAGATCTCTGCATCTTGCCTGCACTGCAGTCCTGGCTCTTTGTCTGGGAATTGTACGGGACTAAATGCCTGTTAGAACTGACCATGATCATTCTATTAGGATCAGTTCTGGTTGGAAGTTCAAAATAGCAGGGCCTGGAACAATCCCTGAGGAATGGATTGTTAGAAGTGTGAGGCTTTGCTAACGGTGACTTCCCCTGTATTTGAAGGGGGTGGATGCTCAAGAGGAGAAGATTAACTTGGAGTGCTACTGGGTTATAAAATGAGCACAGGAAATGTAGGCTAGACATCAGCTTCACATTCCTGACAGTGGAAGAGAAGTGGTGAGGATTTAGTACTAGACAGGGAAATGCAAATACGCACTGAGTGATAATGGGTAGGGTAGGGGGGATGCATTACTCCAGGTTTTAGGTTGAGGGGAATGATAGTCCAGTTTTTAGGTGCCACTGATCCAGATACCTCAGATCTCCATGGCCAGCCTTAGCCTAAGTGGGGCTCAGGGCAGGGAACAAATGTGGGGCCCCTATATTCTGCCGTCAGCTCGGCTGGCAGGCCTAGGGGCGCTCCCCAGCTCAGGGGGCACTCCCCGGCCCGGGGGCAGCATGCTACCCGGGCCTGGGCTTGGGGTTGGGTGGAAGGGCACTCCCCTCCACCCATCCCCAATGCTGAGCGGCCATTCAGATCACTTACCTGATCCGCTGTCGCCACTGCCACCTCCGGCCTGGGCCCTGCTCCGGGCTCGGAGCTTCAGGCGGGACGGGCACCGCGGCAGCAGATTAAATCTGCTGCCGTGCTGCCTGCTACTACCGGAAGTTCCGCTGCCCCCCCCCCGCTGCCTGTAACAGGCTCAGCCAGGGGAAATGAGGGAGAGAGAGGCAGAGGCCCTGCCTCTCCCTCATTTCCCCTGGCCAAAACAGCCAGCCAGCAGAGGGAGCCAGCAGCATGAGGGAGAAGCGGGGCCTCTGCCTCACTCTGTGGGTGCCCCCCCACCTGTCAGTCTCTTGGTCAGGGGAAATGAGGGAGAGGTGGGGCATCTGCCTCTCTCTCCCTCAATTCCCCTGGCTGAGACTGTGACAGGCAGTGGAGGGGGGCATGGAGTGTGGGAGAGGTGGGGTCTCTGCCTCTCCCTCACTCCTGCTCGCACCCTCCGCTGCCTGTCAGTTGGAGTCAGCCGGAGTCCTCGCACTTTGGGTCCCCAGTTCCCAGCCATTGTCAGGCTGGGAGCTGGGGACCCCAAGTGCGGGGCCCCCACATGAGCGGGGTCCGAGGAGGTTGCCCCGAACCGCCCTGCGGTAGGGCTGGCCCTGCAGATCTCATAGGGCAAAACTCAGAACAGTGGCAACTCTAACCCCAACTTTGGTATGGAAGTTGTTCCATTGCCAGCACACTAAAATATATTCTTTGGCAGAGGAGGAAGACAACATGATCTAGTAGATTTCTTCCTTCTCTAATGCCTGAGACTCAAAAGCAAATAGGGGTGTGCATTTCATTTTTGTTTTTCTGATATTAACAACAAATGTTTGTTTTTTAACACCAGAAAAATGAAAAAAAATAATAATGAAATTTTGGAATTAAAAACAAAAATTTCAATTTAAAAAAATAAAATTTTGGGACATATCAGACTACAACATCTTTGTTTTTGGTCTTATTTGCATGAAATTAGGAGGGAATGTACCCCTTACCTAGGGGATCATGCTTGAATAAAGGGTCCCAATTTTATAAGCATCATGGTTTGGGATACATTTCTGGCTGTAACGTCTTTGCTTCCCTTCCAATTTGGATGCAATTTGTACAGATTGTACCCCTCACCTAAGGTATCATTTCTGCTAAATATCATAAAGATTAGATAAAGGGTTCCTATTTTATAGGGATGGGCGAACGCGGTTCGGTAGTTCGGTGTTCGGCCCGAACTCGGTCTGTTCGGACAACCGAACACGAACACGAACACGAACACGAACTCACCAAATGGACCGAACACCGAACACC
>QEPC01014514.1:2176267-2201152 GCA_003113815.1 Sphenodon punctatus
GGGTGACTGTGGCTGTTCGGGTTGCCCTGTAGGGTAAATGTAGGTAAGTCGCCAGTTGCCCCAGACTCCCACCCGCCCCCAGCCCTGGGATGGGCCTGGAGTTCCATGGCCCCCCAGGGGTGTCTCCCAGACCCTTCCCTCCCCCCTCTCTCCTCCCCATTGCCCCGGCCCCTCTCACTGGCTCCACATGTCCCGGGTCCCCCTCCCAGCCCCCCCACCCCCACCCGAACCAAGTGCCTCACCTGGTTCCTCTGCCTGCTGCCTGGGCTCCTCAGTGCAGCCTCCTTGACCACCTGGGTCTGGTGCTGGGGTGTCCTGTGCCCTGTAGGTGAATTGGGGGGTGGTCGGTGTAGGGGTGTCTGGGGTGGCTGGATGGGGCCCTGGTCCCCTTACAGTCTTGTCTGGGGGCTGGGGCTGGCCCCCCTGCCCCTGGGTCCTCTCCCCTCCTGACCACTCGCTTACCCTCTATGTCCATCTCTGATCCCTCCAAGGCCAGCCCCTCTGTGTTGGTGTGCTCCCCCTGGGACTGCTGGCTGAGGGTGATGAGGGTGCTGGCCTCAGACTCTGGCTGTCCAGCCTGGGGGTGGGGACTTTCCAGGCTGCTGTCCAGGGGGGGCCTGCAGGTGTCAGAGGTCCTGAGGCATTCCTCCTGGGGGTCCGGGGCCCTGAAGCGTGTGCCTCCCTGGGGGGAAGTGAGAGGAGGGGGTACCTCAGCCCATTCCCTGCCCTGGACCACAGCAGTCCTCATGAGCCATGGGGTGACTACTGACCCCTTCATATGCAGTATTCGGCGCAGGGCATCATAGAAGGGGGAGGTCTGGGGTCCATGTCCGGACCGCCAATTGTTGTCCCATATGGCCTTGTACCCCCTCTTCAGCTCCTTGGCCTTCAAGCGGCACTGGGCCATGGTCCAGTGGTGCCCTGCCACCTCCATTTCCTGCACTATGTCCTCGTAGACATGCTCATTGTGCTGATTGAGCGCTAGCTCCAGCTGGTACTCCAGGGCCCCCCAGATTCTGATGAAGTCCCGGGTCTCCTGCAACCCCCACTGGCCCCCTTGGTGGTAGGGTCTTCTCCCCTGTCTCTCCTGTGGGTCCTCCTCCTCCACCGTCTCTTCCTCCACCTCCTCCTCTACCTGGGCTGGGCTGGGCCGGTGTCCTCCGGGGGCTCATCCACCCGGGCCCATTTCCATGTCTGAGGGATGCAGGGGAGGGGGGTTATGGTTTGGTGTGGTTCTGCCCCCTCCCACAGCCCACCCTTTTCTCCCCCTCCCAGATGGGCTCCTGGACAGCCCCCCGGCCCCACCTTGGTGCCCCTGTGCTGCCTGTTCCCCTCCCCTTGGTTCCCCTTACCCATTTCTTGGGTGCCTCCTCCCCCGGTCAAGCTGCTGTCCCCAGGGCAGCCTGTCCTGACTGCTGCTGCTGTTGTCCCTCTGCCTCCTCCATCCGCAGCATGACCCCCACCTCCCCCTCCTCCGCCTGCACTTCCTCCACCACTGCCACCTCCTCCTCCTCCTCCTCCTCTTCCTTTTGTTGTTTCCCGCTGGGAGTCTCTTTGACCAGACTTTCAGTGATGGTCCGGCGGGGAGCTCCAGAAACGTGGTTGATTTTGGCCCCATGTGGGTATTGACGGTGGTGAACATCTGGCGGCCGCCAAACAGACATTCAGGATGCTTTGGCCCTGCCATGGGATTGACCGTGGTTCACTGTGGTTGGGCATGATCTCGTAACATCTGAAAATACCCAGAGTGGAGAGGGGCAGGAAGCTGTATGGACTGCCACAGTGGTAGTGCCCAGATCAAGGGATCCCAAGGAGGCTAGGTAGACATGCACACACATTGACTGGCTAGAGGATGCCCCACTTCCTTAGGCTTGTTGACCCCATTCTGCAGTGTGATGGCTAATTCAGTCTGCCTCTAGCCCAGCGGCACATAGTTTATCTAGCCATGGTGCAGTGAGACCTTTGTGATGTTTTTAGTGGTTGGAAAGGAAGCACAGGGCTGAGTTTGGAGAATAGGAAGTGAAGTCTATGGGAGGCAGATTGTGAAACGTGAACTGCATATTTCTCTACTTGAAGGTGCATATTTCTCTACTCGAAGGTGCCTTTTTCCCCAGACTCACAAACTACGCATAGTTTCCTATCTCAACGAGCATGGAAATAGGCTCATAATTACTAATTACCCATACATCAATCTGAGACTATACCCTTTGGGAACCATTTCCTCTGCCAGTAATTTTAATTTAATTTCTTTCTTAAATATTTGCCTTTGCATATCAGCATTTGCACAGCCTGCTTCTTTTGTCCCCAATAGCCACAGTACAGTATGGAGGAGAATCTCTTTGAAAAGCACTATATTCAGAGATATTTGCAACCTACTCACTAATTAAACAAATAAATAAATAAATAAATACATCTGAATGCTTATCTGATCACTTAGCTTCTCTGGGGTTTGTGTGTGCTGTGTACTGTTGGGTTGGCAGAGAAGGCAAAATGGAGGAAAGCTGAAATCAACATGGAGTTGCTAATATTGGCATAACCTTGCCTTAGACTAAATGTTGTGGGGGGAGAGAAATGGAGGATCCATCCCTGAGGTGGACAAACCCCATCCCTGAGGTACAGATGCCCTGACTCAGAAGCACCTAACACTGAAATCATTTGAAAATTAAGATGTTTGCAACTGCAAAGGGAGTTTATTGCTGTGTAGGGATGGGCGAACAGAACCGAGTTCAGAAATTCGGTTTGGTTCAAAAATCGAGTTCGGTTTGGAAGTTCGGTTTGGTCGACCGAACTATTCGAGTTCAGTCCGAACTCCAGACTTCCAAACCGAGTTCTGAAATTCAAACCCCATTGAACTAAATGGAATATTATCTCATAGGGATGGGCGAACAGAACTGAGTTCAGAAATTCGGTTCGGTTCGAAAATCGAGTTCAGTTCAGAAGTTCGGTTCAGTCGACTGAACTGGTCGAGTTTGGTCCGAATTCCGAACTTCCAAACTGCATTAGGCAATCCCTATTGCTGTGCAAGGGTTTATTTTCTAGCAGCACATTGTGGCTAGAAAGTTAAAGGTAGGACCTCTCTCCATTATAAACACTGGATTGTAAAGCCCTTCTATTGAAAAAACTGCTTGAGCTGCAGTTTTGAAAATGTATGCATTATATTTGTGGGGACTGTCATACATGCAAAATTTGAAGAAGATCCAGCCAGAAAAGCAAAAGTTATGATGATTTGAAAGTTAATTACTAGTGGTCAAAATTCATCCCATCCCAAGGATTTGTTGCAATTCATATCTCCTTCTCCTGATGAGCTGAGCCCCAAGACTTCACAGGCATGGAGCCTGAGATGTCGCTCAAGTGCTGCTTTAGCCTGATGGTGTTTGGTGAAGCCAATAATGAGTTATTTAATGTTAAAAATTCAGTTCTGCTTCAGTAGCGCATATGCAGTGGAGCAGCCACCGACTGTTGCTTGCATTAAAAAGAATAACAAAAGCTTCATGACCCTGCCATAAGGACTTCATGTCCATCCATAAGGACTCATAAGAACTCTCACATCACATAAGTTACGTAACTCTGCCATACCTGCCAACATCATCCTCAATCAAGGCCAAAGCCCAAACCAGCCCTGCAGATAGCCAACGTGTCCTGCCCTTCTGTGATGGTTTGTTTGTTTACATATAATGAGAGAGAGAGAGAGAGAGAGAGTAGTTAGTATTTAAAACAGTTGGGAGAACCAGAAGTGTTATAGAAAGGTTTGAAGGGTGTGAGCAGCCAACCAGCAGCAAGAGCACTGGGCACCTCCTAGCTTGCCTCAATACAGCTGATGGCTAAAGGGGGCCCTTAAAATCTGTAACATGCAACCGGTAATACACTGGGTATCTTTAGATGGATGCAAGAGTGCTCAACCCTGGAGCAAGCCTGGGGGTGCACCCCTGCGCCTACCCACCTGCAGCAGCACCTGGGTCCATTTTAAACAGACCCAGCACCGCTGCAGCCTGAAGTTCGACTCCGTTCACGTGGCGCCCCTCTCCCCCAAATCATAGGGCTGCAGGCATATTGACTGCCGCTCTAGGCTGCCGTCCACAGCTCTGTGGCATTGCCCGGTAGGGATGGGTAAACACGGTTCAGATGTTCGCACTTTGGATGAACTCGGTGAGTTCAGACCGAACTCTGTCTGTTCAGACGTCCGAACCGAACGTCCAAACTGAACTCTCGAACAACCGAATGGTTTGGTCATATTCGGATGAGTTCGGGGGCAGGGAAAACATCTTTTCAGGGCCAAAAATTCAGTTTCGGTTTCGGTTTTGTTTCGGTATTGATAGCGCTATTTTTTAATGTTCAGCCAAGTTCGACCAAACCAAACTCGGCTGAACTGAACCATCGAACCTGAACTTGGGTTTCGAACCGAACTTCCGAACATCCGAACTGCATTCTGTTCGCCCATCCCTATTGCCTAGGGCAACCCCCAGCTGGAAGTGGTGCTACAGTGGCCGTCCACCAAGTAGACGGACCACTGGTCTGCCTCTTGTCGGTGCCCCAGATATGAGTTGCCAGCTCTGCTGGTGGTGATCCGGGATGTCCTCCACTTCTGCTCTGTCTGCAAATCTGACAGGCTGCCTTTAAACAGACAAGCCTCCTGGTTGTGAGGCAGAACAGAATCGTGGGCATGATCTGTCTAAAAGCACCCACAAGTAGGAACAGAGAGAGCCAGGGAGAAGTCCTAAAGACTGGAAAGAACTGTGTAGAGGGAAGGAGCCTGAGACTGGTGAGAAGTAAAGCCAGTGGCTGAAGGACAAGGATTTTGGAGGGAAGGGGTAAAGAGACTTAGTGACTTCAAAATGGAAGATTTAAGTATCAGTTGAGTCTCTTTTTGAAGAAAGAGTGATTGTCTGGAACTGGGGTGAGAGAGTAGGCACGGCCAATCATCCCATCACAAAGTGGTCTCAGAAGTGGTATAGAGTGCTGCCACCCAAAACCCCGGCAAGATCCAGACCTAGAGAAGTGGCTTATTGATTAACTGTGAAATGGCAGAACTTGGAAAATTAAGTGGAAATACAAAACAGGAGTTGATTGTTCTCAGTAGAAAGAGCAGTATCCTGGTTAAGAGAACAGACTCCAAAGAGAAGTTAGAGAAGTTGCTGCTTTAACCGGCTGTTATGGAAATGCCTGTGGAGTCCATGCCTCAGGGGAAGGGGTCAGACACTGCTCACAACTGTGGAGAAGAGAATGTTGGGGAGGCAGATAAGAAAGAGAAAGGGAGGAAGGTTCTCAAGGAGGAAGGAAGGGAAATGGCTTGCTTGCTTATTAGTACAATACAACAAGGTCAGAGACAAGATCTTGGAAGGCAAAGGAAGGGGGGGAAATTACTGGAGGGTAACAGCATGATTGGAGGGGATGAAATATTCTTAGACATGAATGAAGAGTCCAAAGAAAACTAGAGAAGTGATGAAACCTTAGCAAGGTGCAGGAAAAAAACTAATCGGGGGTACCTAAGTTGACCACCAAGAGTAGAGAGGTTTAGGTGGAAAAATCAGTTACTATACTGGAAGTTGTGCCCCAAGGAAAGTTTAATGAGTGGGAAGTGAGGATCCCATTGGTAGTGCCTCCGAAATATCAGGCACAATTGTTAAGGGTTTCTCATTATATTCATCTAGCAGGACATTTGAAGGTACAAAAAACTAGGCAGCATCTGTCACAGAACTTCTGACCAGGAATGCATCAGGCAGGGGAGTACTGCTGGTCTTGTGACATTTGCCAGAGAGTAGGGGAAAGGGGGCATCTTTCAAAGGCAACTTTACAGCCCTTGCCTATAACAGATATCCCATTTAAGAGAGTATGGATTGATATTATAGGACCACTGACTAAACCTACAAGAACAGGGAAAGAAATGCTGAATAGGGATGGAATACCTTGGAGACCAGGTGGACTCTGGGGTTACAAAACCAGACCCAGAAAAAGTAGATGCCATTTAGGATTGTTCATTACCCACCACAAAAAGAAAGTGCAATTATTTATGGGGGTAGTGGGATAGAGGGCTCATACCAACTTTCAGCAAAATTGCAGCTCCTTTAATGGATCTGTATGGGAAAAATAAACTGTACCGAGTGAAATGGTTTGAGGAGGAAAAGCTTAACAATAAAAAGGAACCTATCCCCGTGAGTCTGGATTTTAACAAACAGTTTTATATATTTGAAGATGCCTCCAGTGTGAGCATTGGGATGACTCTAAAGCAACAAGATGAACAAGGGTTGTTCCATCCTGTTATATACTTGAGTAAAAAGTTACACCTCGTGAAAGAAATTATGCCACTATTGAAAGAGTGCGCTTAACAATAGTCTGGGCTGTCAAGATGTTTGTTATACCTGTATATTTATTTATGGCAGTGCTTTCAAAGTATACACAGACCATTCACCCTTAAAATGGTTTCAGTCAATGTGAGGCCAAAACTCAAAGCTGATAAGATGGAGTCTACAGTCACAAGAATATGACCTAGAAATACACTTACTAAAATGAAAAGACAATGTGGTACCTGATCATTGCTGATGGTTTGTCTATGAGGGATAGTTAGACAACATCACCTTTGGGATGTCTCTTGTGGGAGACAACTCCTCTCAGGTATGTCTTGGAGGGGAGAATTGGTACCGTTGGTAGCTAAAACGGTTGAGAGAACCAGAAGTGGTGTAAAAGGGTTTGAAGGATGTGAGCAGCCAATCAGTGGCAAGGGCTGGTTTAGAATTCTGGGGGGGTTGGCAGTTGATGAGGGGAGAAGGACATAACCATCCAAGGAGGAGGGGGCAGAGGAGAGGGTGTGGAAACAGCAGACATTCTGGGGAGTGTGCTGGGCACCTCCTAGTTTGCCTCAAGACTGCCGGTGGCTAAAGGGGACACTGGGAAACTGTAACACTCAACTGGTGAGACATTGTTGCAAGTGGGAACCGAGAGAGCCAAAAAGAAGCCCTAAAGGCTGTCTAGGGGGAGGAGCCATGAGAGGTAAAGCTAGTGACAGTGTGTTTTTAGATGAGACAAACTAATCCTTGATTAGGTGAAAACTAATCATTGATTGTTATCCAGTGATTACAAAGTGGTACCTGTTTAGACAGACCTTTGTTAATTCTTGATAACTTAATTCTGGAATAGTCAGTCTGAACAGAACATGCTGTTATTCAGGAGTTAAGAGTTTCATGGGATGAATTTCAATCCCATGGTGCTTTTCGTCTATGCTCTTCACACTGATTTCTGAAATTTAAGAAAATCTGATGAACTTAATTTTTCTGATTTTTGAGTTGAAGAAAATGGTAACTCATCCCTTTGTTCTGCAGGTATTTAAACTTGGCACTCCACAAGGCATTGTTGAAGGATGTCAGAAGTAATATGATCTCCCCACAGTCATGTGCTCCTAGATACCATAAAGGCAGAAATGCCTAGAGAGAGGATGTCAAATCTTGATGTAGGACTCTGTGGCACTAGTCAAGAAATAGATGACTATAGAGGTGTTTCACCAGGGGCCCATGTCATTTTTGGTTTTGGTTTTCCATTCAAATATGTTGTTTTTGTTTTCATAAATATCAGATTTTTGTTTTTGCTTTTGTTTTCATTTTCCATTGGTTTCAATGGAAAACACATTTTCAGCTGTAACATTTCAGTTTTTCATTATATTTGGGGCTGAACCTTGGAGGGATTGTACCTCCAATGCATTAAGTGTACCAAATTCCAAAAAGATTGGATAAAGGAATCCAATTTTGTAAGCGGTTTAATTCTATTGTTATGCATAAATCTTCATAGACATTTTTAGCTGTAACTTCTTTGCCTCACATTTAATGTAGATGAAACTTGGCAAGTTTACATCCCTTCCCACATTTACCATCTCTGCCAACTTTCAGAAGGATTGTAATAAGGGTCCTGGTGGTATAAGCAATTAACTTATAAATGTATGTCTGACTGTAACATCTTTGTAGTTCAACCAGTACCCATGAAATTTGGCAGGGCTGTATAGCACACTTCCATGATCATCTCTGCCAAATACCAGAAAGATGTGATAAAGGATACCAATTGTATATGCCTGCACAGCATATGCAGAGAAGGAGCCTATGCCAGGGATTCTCTTAGTGTCATTGTGGTATAAGATCAGTTTGTGATGCCAATAGGCCAGCAGAAATGTCAACCAAATATCCTCATTGTCTTCTGTAACCATCCCAACATCTCTTCCCCCACTTGTTACTGGGAAGTCAGAAGCATCTGTTTAGGAAAGAGTCAATAGAGATTCTCTGATGTCCTCTGTCACACGGCTGCAGGATGTGATTGTGATGATAATTGGCCAACCTGGATGTGTAAACTATGTCTCATGATTTTTTTGGATGCTATCCCCAAAGTCCCAGTTATGTCCCTTCTACGCCTGCCTGAGGGCCGCCCCCTATGTCTGCCTCAAAGCCACTACCAATTGGTCCTGTAAAGCTGGAAGCATGCAGTAATTGGCCAGTGAATGTGTCTGTCAGTCTTTTGGGTTACTCCACATCCTCCCTCCGATATCCTCCCTCTCCCTGTCATGCCAGGTGCCTGCCTCTGACTGGCTCTGCATGTGCTGCTATTTATCTGAACAATGGTCTTCAAGGGGACAACTTAAATTGCTTATAAAATTGGTTTATAATTTTATCAAATTGTCCTGTAGTTTGGCAGAGATGACAGGGAAGGAATGTGATACATTCCTGCAAAATGTCTTGTAAACAGGATGGAATATAAAAAACAGGATGGAATATAAAAAATATTAAAGCTGGAAATGTATTTTCAAGTTAATGTCTTATACCATCAGGACCCTTTATCCAAACTTTCTGAACATTGTCAGGAGTCTTAAGCTTGTGGAGGGACATAATATTCACAGGTTTCATGCAAATTGGATGGAAGATAAAGACGTCATAGCCATGAATGTGTATGGAGCTCTTTCTTAAAATCACAATATTAAATTGCTTCTAATATCGGTTGCCTTTATCTAAACGTTTCAGAAATTGGTACACATAATGCCCTCCATTGAGGGTACAATCTCCCCAGTTTTCATCACAATTTAATAAGAAACAAAAAATACATAGCCAGAAATATGTTTTCCAGTTTTTTCCCTTTATTTCAAAAACAAAATGTCATTTTTGTTTCTATTTTCATTATTATTATTTGTCATTTTCGTTATTACAATAATGATAATGAAAATGACAATGTTCTTATCATTATTGTAATAACAAAAATGATGTGCACACCGCTAGTTGACTCATCTGTGATAGTCGTTTAGACGGACCTAATCAAGGATTAGTTCAACATCCGCATGTTATAAACCCGGATGTTTTTGCTAATACTAGATAAAAATCACTGTTCTGCAGTGTTTAGACATACATCTCATTCTGTAATTAAGGCTCTAATTCCAGAATAAATGTCCATCTTAAAATGGAGATCAGAGGGAAGGAATAAAGAGACTTTGTGGTGGTATCATTTGCTAGACTAGTATCATTTGCTAGACTATCACCTACTGTAGAAAGCATGTTATTTTGTTGAAGTTCTGAATTAAATACCTCCTGTTTCTGTTAAAATAAAAATTAAAACAGTGGTGATAGCCTCTTTTGGAAGAAAGAATGATTGTCCAGAACCAAGAGGGGGTGAGCATGGCCAGACTCATCCCATCACACCTTCCCACCGCTAATGGGCCGAAAATGTTAGGAAAGAGAGGTACATCATCAGGCAGAAGCTGCCCAGATTAGTAAATGGTGCCATTCCCCTTCCTCTTCTGGGAAGGGTGGTGGCAAAAGTGACACCCCCCCTCATCTCAAAGGGACACTCTCCACTCTGAGGGATATTCTGGAACACAATTAGATGGCTTAAGCACTGGCAGCAACTCAGGCAGTTCTTCGATTTTGTTTATTTCTCAATACTGTGACTGTTTGATAAAACACCTGCCACCCAGGTGACCATGCTCTGAGGAAGGTGAAAAGCCCCTTTGCTGATAATGGTCAATCACAGCTAGAGGGGAAAAGGCAGCCCCAATGTGGCAGCTCATCAATCAATTTGCAGTGCCCAGTTTGGATTGTTGGGAATGCTGAAAGGCTGCTATATGCTGGGAGAAAGCTTATATGCCTTTCCCCCTCAAGTGAGAACTAGAATTGCTAGCAGGAAAGCCAGGAGGCAGGGCTGCCCCCTCAGCTCCTCACCCAGGCACCACTGGCTGGAACTAAGCTTCTCATGATCAGTGTCTCAGTGGAGAGAGGCAAACTTTCTCCGCCGCCCCCCCACCCCGCCAGCACCATGGGACATTTTAACTAGTCCAGTTTGCAATTGATCTCGTTGGTGCTTGGTGGAAGATATTCAGTGTAGAGACTCAGTTTTTAGAGACAAGACCTTCCAGTACAGCACATCACATCCTGAGGGCAGCTCCATACAAGATGTGGGGTAGGTATATGCCCCTTGAGCATGTGTGTCCTAGGGCCCCACAGTGGGTGATCTCTAATCTGCTAAAACAGTTGTGATCAAAGACTGAATAACAGCCCCTTCTTTCCTCATACAGCCCCCCAGTTTGGGGAGGGACGCTAGAGGGGTAGTCACCCTACAGTATGATGTGACTTTTATTTGCTTGTCGGGGGCAGAATGAACAATGGCTCTTGGAAAAAGCGACGTGTCTGTACTGGATTGATCTGAAAACTGGGGTGCCTGATTGCCATAACCAAACATGGCTTCAGCCCCAAACCATCATGTCTTTCTTTGCCCTCTTCTCCAGGGTGCACCTGGCAAATGTAAGAAGTGGGAGAATGCACCCAATGACTGTTTTGAACCATTCACTCAGAGCTGCATTTACTTTAATGGTGCAGGTTGCACCTTGAAAAAAAACCTTAACAATGTTAATTATTTTTGTTGCCATATTATACTGCTGCAGAGAATTCCATGGCAGAGGACATACAAATAGAAAGCCTCTGGAGCCAGAGTGTCGGCCACAGCAGGTGTACAATTGGGTAGCTGGAAGAGAATTCAAAAAAGAGCCCAAAGAATCCAATACTCAAAAGAGGGAAGGTCTCTAGAACTAAATTAGAGTTTCCCAGACTAAGCTGTGTAAAATCTTTAGTACCAAATACTACCTCCCTTCTCCATATTAAGAAGCACTTCTGTAAGGACTCACATTGGTTTCTAAAGGACCATTCAACAAGGTGTAGTTCAGTGTGAGTAAGGGGTATGGAACTGGGCCCTTGGAAGAGCCCCAGGAATTTCTCTGGGGTTGAAGCCCATCATGCAATTTTCAATGGAAAATATAGACAAGTTGTTAAAGACGCCCCTCATCCCAGCTCACAACACAACTGACTTCTAACAGCAGATACTTTGCAAATGTTTGGAAAATAAATTCATGTTTTGTGCCATTTTCAGCGCTGGGGCCTGAGTGCCTGGAATTTAGAATAGACAGGATGAAAGTTAGTATAGATGGAGAAATGGCCACTGTACATCTGGCTACATATGCTCAATGGGGCTGCAACAACTTCTTTCCTGCCAGAGCAAATCAAGAACTAATGCAACTCCCAAAAGGCCAATCCAAGTATCATGAAAATCAATGGAAAGACTCTTACTGATGGCATAGGGAGCTGCATCAGGCCCAAGTTGGGTAGCACTGACTGAGATAGACACAAGAGAAGGGGAGCAAGGGCTATATCAATTTAGCCCTTTCCCTTGGCAGTCAGTTTATATGAAGTCCAGGGTATAACAAGCAGCCGTTTGCCCTGCACTCTGGGTGACAATTCCTAAGAAGAGGATGACAAGGCCTTAGGTGGCTAGGTTTAGATTGTGTTCCCTAGGAATGAATTCATACATTCATGAATTCATAAATGGCCAGAGGTGGGAAGCCTAGCTATGGCCTTGCGAAAGGGAGGCAGGAGGGAATGAAGCTTGGGTACCTTCCCTGGTCTGGAAGGAAGGTGGAGAGAGCAAGAATAGGTGGGACTATTGCTGTAGCTATCACTTTATTCCCCTGCACCCTTCCACACCTTTAGAAAGGCTCCAGCACCCATGTCATTAATATATTTTATATCCAGAAATACTGTGTGGCTGCCCTGTTAGTCCCAAGAGACACAGAGGGAAGCAAAGTGGTTTGAATGATATCTTTTATTGGACCAACTGTTGGTGGCGGAAATAAGCAAGCTTTCAGGCCACACAGGGCCCTTCCTCAGGCATGTAGCATAGCCAGTCAAAAATACATAAACTGAGCAAATACAGGGCAGTATAGATAGATACATATTTTATTATTGCATAGTCGTCGGCCATTGCAAAAATCCATACTACCTCTCTGACCACTCCTTTAATGTGTCTCTTCCCAATTCCAACTACTCCTCCCTCCCCCTCTCGTTTGGGGTTCCCCAAGGCTCTGTCCTGGGCCTTCTCCTCTTCTCTATCTACACCCTGTCCCTTGTCAAACTCATTGCGTCCCACGGCTTCCAATATCACCTCTATGTTGACAACACTCAATTTTATCTCTCCACCACCTCTCTCTCTCCTTCTGTCCAAGCTCACCTCATCAACGGTCTCTCTGATATCTCCGCCTGGATGTCCCAATGTCAGCTCAAGCTCAACATGGCTAACACTGAACTCCTTATCTTTCCCTACCCTTCCTCTCCCTCTTCCCTGTCCATCCTTATCGATGGGGTCACCATCCGTCCCGTTCCACAAGCCCGTAGCTTGGGCTTCGTCTTCGATACTCACCTTTCCTTTAAACCTTACATCGACTCTGTTGCCAAGTCCTGTTGCTTTGCCCTCCATAACATTGCTCAGATTCACCCCTTTCTCTCTGTCTCCGAGTCCTCAGCCAAAACCCTTGTTCATGCCATGGTCATCTCTCGCCTTGACTACTGTAACCTCCTCCTTGTTGGTCTCCCCCGCTCTCACCTGTCCCCCCTTATCTCCATTCAAAACTGTGCTAGGGTCATCCACTCAGCCCGTCGCTTCAACCACGTGCAGCGTCTCCTCTCCTCTCTTCACTGGCTCCCCCTTCCTGAATGCAACCTTCACAAACTCCTGGTATTCACTTACAAAACCCTTCACAACCTGGCTCCCCCTTACGTCTCAGCCCTAGTCTCCTTACACACTCCTGCACATACTCCCCACTCCTCCTCTGTCCCCTCCCTTGCTCTCCCTCGTCTCCCCTGCTCCCCTAACCGCCTTCGTCCCTTCTCCCTTGCTGCCCCCCATGCCTGAAACTCCCTCCCTGCCCACATCCGCCTTGCCCCCTCCCTCCGCACCTTCAAATCCTTCCTCAAAACCCACCTCTTCCTCACCACCTTTCCCGACGCCTGTTAGAACTTTCCTCTCAATATTTACTGTCTGCCCTCCCCGCAAGCTCCTGCCTAACTGCAACCAAGCCAAGCACATGCACCTGAGACTTCACATCCACATGAATGTTATTTATCCCTTGTCTCTCCCTATGTCCCCTCTCCTTGTCTCCTCCCTCCATGTCTATTAGATTGTAAGCCGTAGGCAGGGACCACGTCTATCTTATTGTTCTGTAAAGCGTCAGGTACACAGCTGGTGCTATACAAATGCTTATAATAAAATAATAATAATAATAATAATAATTAATCATAATAATAATTAATAATAACACTTGAAAGCATCTAAATAACATAATTAACAGTATTCACACAAGCCTATGAATGAAAAAGGCCCAGGTACAAATAGGAGAAAATTTAGAATGCACCAGCAAATATTAATAAAATTAAATGCACAGTGTCCATGCAGACAGGGCAGTATATAAAGAGGCAGGAAAGGGTGTGGTTAGATAAGACTAAGCTATGGGGGGTGGGGACATAACTTGAGCTATGGGCCCACTTGACCTATGGTGAGGCATAGCTCAAGTGGTAGGAGCATGTGCTTTGCATGTATAAGGTCACAGGTTCAATCCCTAGCATCTCCACTTCAGGATCCCTGGTAGCACACATGGGGGGAGGCCTCTGCTGGGGGATTGGAGGGGTCTCAGGTAGCACACCAGGATGGCCTCTGCAGGAGACCCTGGAAGAGCTGGATTTGGACCCGAATTTGAAACCCCTGCTTCCATGTCAGGTTCTGACAATACTGGGCTAAGATGGACCATTGGTCTGACTCAGGCAGTTTAGTTTAAGACAAAGTGACTAGTAGAGGGGTTATTTGATGGGGAGAAGAGTGCTATCAAATAACACCCCCCGTCACCTTGTCTTATCTAACCCCACCCTTTCCTACCTCTTTATATATTGCCCTGTATTTGTTCAGTTTATATATTTCTGACTGGCTATGCTGCATGCCTGAGGAAGGGTCCTGTGTGGCCCAAAAGTTTGCTTATTTCCACCAACAGCAGTTAGTCCAACAAAAAATATCATTCAATCCATTTTGCTTCTCTCTCATATATTTTATATTAAATAAATGTGTGATTATAATTTTAATTTGCACCACAAATTCTCCACCAGGAAATAGAAAACTGTGGTGGGCATAATCAGTTAGATACTGTCATGTCTCCTGCCTGTTACAGACTACAATTAAGAGATTCTCTAATTTGAATTTTTCACACATTCATTTGGTTTCTTGTCAGAAGACATAGCACTGTAGGCTTATCTGCATATCCTATTAGAATTCATAGTTTTCTGCTACAATAGCCTCCAACTAATCAGTACTCTACAAGCTAATCAACTTGTGCACTGTCTCACAAGTGGCATAATGCAAGTAATTATCCAAATGGGGAGGTGAAAGATCAGATTGAACAAAAAAAAACACCTGACTTGCCCTCAATTCACAAACTGGTAATCATGATTAATGGATAACCACTGTGTAAGAATTTAGTTAATTCACTCACACATGCACCTTTCTTTGGGTAGTGTCAGTGTGGAAAAATTTGAACACTAGCACTGCCCAAACCAGGATGTCTAGACTATCTCTCTCCTGAATTTTAAACCTTGTACACATTTGAGCTTGGGATTCCTAAAGGTTGTGCTGAGCAGTGAGAGAGCCTCCAGATAATACAAGTGTGAGGAATAAATAGTCAAAAACAGGGAGTTCAGAGTAACAGGAATTAAATATTAACCATTCAAGCATAGAAGAATGTTGAAAGCCTACAAAAGGGGGGGGGGGGGATTCTGTGCACATGAGACACAATGGGATCTCACTCTGTTTGGTTTCCTAAGACTGGAGAGTGATCAGGAATTCGGGTTTGTTCTAACTGAAGCATCACTGCACCCCCAAACAGAGCTGTGATTCAGCCTCCCACTAGGGATGGGCAAACAGAATGCTGTTCAGATGTTTGAATGTTCGGTCGTTTGGTTCAAAACCCAAGTTCGGGTTTGGCTGTTCGGTTCGGCAGAGTTCGGCCGAACATTTTAAAAAGTGCTATCGGTACCAAAACCAATTTTTTTTCGGTATCGATATTTTTGGCCCTGAAACCACCCCTGGTGTCCACCCCTGGTGCCAGGAAGTCTGTTCCTCAGCTGCCTCCCCCTTCCAGTCACGTTTTTCCCACCCAAAGCCACGTTTTTCCCGCCCCCAAACTCATCCGAACTCATCTGAACTTTTGCGAACTGTTTGGAAGTTCAAGCGTTCAGTTCGGAAGTTCGGTTCAGTCGTCCGAACAGGCCGAGTTCGGACCGAACTCCGAACTTCTGAACTGCGTTCGCCCATCCCTACCTCCCACTCATAATCTTTATAGCTCCTGCTCTTCAACCAGGATCTCTACACTCTTGCAAGAGTATTGGAGTGGACCAAACACACACAGCCAAATTTCCAAGTACAAACCCATTGCCTTCTGCAATTTTGGTTTTTCCCATTATTTGTTTGAGGGGGCTCACCTCTGTATCTAGCAGACAACCACTTCAGAATTCTGTAACCAGTTTAATTAAGTATGCACACAACAGTTTTAAGATAAAAGACAGCTTTTTTAAAAAAGAAATTGAGTTCAATTTCAAATAAATAGGAAAACATGTTCAGAGTTAGACAATTGCTGCTGAATACAAAGAGTTAAAATAATGCAAGTTCAATTAATCTAAATAGTTCCTATCTCAAAAGTTCATCCTCCAGACAAGTTCTTAGCAAAGTTCTTTCACAGCTTCATCCTAAGCCAGGTTCCTCGTTTCAGATGGTCAAGAGAAAACACAAGTTCTTTTTTGTTCTTGGCTTCTGTATCTCAAAACCCTTTGATCAGTCCCATGTTAATTTGATTTGTAATTTTGTTGTCCAAATCTTTGCCTACTGACAAATAGCATCCTGTTTTTTGTTACATTTTTCCCCCTGCCTCGAAAGTGGATATTTCACACTTGGGCAGTTAAGATATTTTGCATCTCCCTCTCACTTGCCATATGCTTTCTTTGTTCCACAGGCTGGGGGCACATTCACCCCTGCCCTTCCATGCAGATTTTGGCTCCCGGAATTAGGGGAGACCAGGGCAAAGTGAACATAGGAAGAAATAGAGATGCATTCATGAAGTTGAAGATTTGTAGGTACACGTGTTTAATTTGGTTATTGTTAATCTGGGAATGACAAGGGGAGTGGAACACTATCACCCAGCAGAAATAGTGAATAATTTTGAGAAGATAATATAGGCACCCCTAGCTACTTTGTCTCTTAATACAAGAACAAAAGGACGTTAATGATGTTAAAAGATGACAAATTAACAACTGATATGAAGAAATGATTGTACACAATACATACCCTGTGGATCTCATTGCTAGAAGATCAAAGGCTAAGAGTTTATAGAATTCAGGAAGAATTAAGAAATTTAATTAGTTGGTTATTTTACATGATTTTTTTTTTTAAAGTCTATGAATCCCCTTGCTTGCCTTCTAGATGTGCAGGTAGCCAACCACAAGGGTGAAGAGGAAGTTTGACTCTTATCAGCCAAGTTCATGAAGGCGACTGCTAAGATAAATAGCCTAGAAATGGAAGAGTTTGATTCATTTTCTGTAAAAGTTGGCAGTGTCTTGCTCTAAAATGTGAAATGTACTCTCCGCTGTACTGTGCAACTGAACACATTCCACTGTTTTGTGTATTCATCAGACAGCTGGAAACCTGCACAGGATGCCAAATGTATGTGACCTACATTAGTAGCTGGAAGGCACTGCTGAAATGAAATCTAAGATATTGACTCTTTTACCTTGAATTTCTTTGAGAGTATTATGTACAGGATAATGGTGAAACAGATGCACTGATTTTCTGCTTCCTGACATTTAAAAAGCTTGTTAATCTGCTTCTCGCTACTTCTTAAATAATCTTCCACTGGGGATCTTTTTTGTGCCAAACTATTAATCTGGGGAAAGTATAATACCGTATGTTCACCTTGCTAGCAGTGTTAACTAAAACAGCCCCAACTGGTCACAAAGCTGTCCAGTTATAAATGCATTTTCCAAGCTCGTTCATACTAAAGAACAAACTGGTAGCTGGTAACTAAAATAATGACAAGTGAGACAAGGGGGGCAATTGTACTTGCCTTCAGACATTCATATACTGTGCAGATGTTTTCTTATCACAATTGTGTTTCTTACTCTCTGGCCCTCAATTACTCCTCTGAGTCTTCAGACAATCTGAGAGAGGGAAACTGAATGCATTTTGTGTGTGTGTGTGTGTGAGAGAGAGAGAGAGAGAGACAGACAGACAGACAGACAGATCATTATGCCACACCACAATTTCTTCCATTAGCTACAGTCCTGCTAAAGAACTTTACTGTTGTTTGCATTGTAGTGACCTAAACATTTTGGTGCTCATGGATTCTAGGGATGGGCGAACGTGGTTCGGACTCGATTTTCAAACCGAACCGAACCAAATTGCCGAATTCAGTTCTGTTCTCCCATCCCTATAAGATAATATTCCATTTAGTTCAATGAGGTTTGAATTTCTGAACTCTGTTAGGAAGTTCGGAGTTTGGACCGAACTCAAATAGTTCAGTCGACCAAACTGAACTTCCGAACCGAACTCGATTTTTGAACCGAACCGAATTTCCGAATTCGGTTCTGTTTGCCCATCCCTAATGGATTCTGTTAATTTCTTTTTATTAGGGTTATTTATTCTTTTATTGGGGTCTTTCTCTTTAATATGACAAGACAAAAATAAAATGAAATTCTACAAAGATAAATGTAAATTATTATTCCATAATCAAAAAACCTTCAGTTTACAAGAAGAGTTAAGGCTCTTGCAAATGCAATCATGTTCCAAAAACCACGGAACTTGCAAGTTAAGGCTCCTGCCTTAACGTCCGTGCCATGTTAGCAGTAAAGACACTGTACAGTGTCACATATTGTGCTCACTTACAACTTAGACCCCATACACTCGCACTTTTCCTTGGTCTTTCATCCCCAATCCTCTTCCTCAGCAGGTTGGGGCAATGCTCAAGTTGCAGACAGGAGAGGGCGAGGGGGCAGGGCTTTCGTCTGGGTTAGGGAGAATGGGACGGCTGAATACTACAAATGTGTATATGAGGGAAAGACATGTAGACAAGAGATGGGGCACTTGGCAAGTGTGACAGCTGTTTTCATCGGCAGGGGGAAACCGGGTGTTGAGGTGTGTTTATGTATAGGTGATGTATATGCATTAACGAGGCTGGGAGCTGGCAAAGATTGCAGGGTGTGTGTGTTTGTATAGGGAAAGAAGTGTTGGGAGGGGTATATATTAGGGGAGAACCCCAGCCTCCCTCCTGTAACCTCCCAGTATCCCTCACTCTTCGAACAGAGAACCCAACCCAACATTTGTCGAAAATACAATGAGGTGTATCTGTCATAGGCAGGGCCCCGATTCTTCCGCGGAATTTTTTTAAAAATTCCGCGGGAGTCAGGGGCCAATTCTGTGCCTCGGCGCGATTTACCATGCGGGGGGGGGCTTGGTTTGCCTCCTCCTCCCCCCGCACTGGTAAACCCTCAGGGCCTCCCCTCCCCAGCTGCCGGGGCTTGCCCTCCCCAGCTGCTGGGGCGTGCTTGACTCCCACCCCCCACCCCCCCAAAAAAACCCCAAAGGATTTGCTTACCAGGGATGGCAGCAGCAGCTGCTCCGTCCAGCGTGCTCTTTTCCTGCTCGCACTTCCTGGCCCCTCCCGACGGGGCTCTCAGGGCGACGCAGCCGGATGACGTCATCTGGCTGCGTCGCCCTGAGAGCCCCGTCGGGAGGGGCCAGGAAGTACGAGCAGGAAAAGAGCGCGCTGGACGGAGCAGCTGCTGCTGCCATCCCTGGTAAGCAAATTAAAGGGCCCTGGCAAGTGGGGAGGCTGGGGAGGGGAAGCCCCGAGGGTTTGTTCATTCCCCTTCCCCCGTAGAATCTCCTGCCCCGCGTCCCCGCAGCGCAGGCTGGAAATTCTGCGCTGGGGTAAGCGGGGCAGGAGATTCCGCGGGGGGAGGGGAATTCCGCGGGAAATCTGCGATTCGCAGACCCGCGGATCCCTCGGGGCCCTGGTCATAGGGAACAGGAGTAATGCTGTGTATGTGGAATGAGGGGGGGGGGAACCACAGGAGGGAAGATAGAATAGCCAGGAGAGAGGAAACAGGGAGTGGAACAACAGGAAGGCAGCTATCGGAACTGGGTGCCAAAGTCCCTGGCAGTCCTCCTTACATGACGGATGGATAATGACTGACCCCTCTCACTGGATTTGCAGCCCCTCAAGAGTCCTTAGTCACATACCTGGCATTCCTCTCTGGGTGTGACTCATTGGGGCTCATCTGCTGTTTCAAAAGTTGTCTCATGTTATAAGAGCTGATGTTCTCATTCTGAGTGATTCATTTCAGGCAGAGTAGGGTTGATGGCCACTCCACACCCATTCCCCAGTACTTGAGGTGGTTGCACAGCACAGGACCATCATGACCTGCCCTGGTACATTACAATAACCCCTGGTTGAGAAATGGCATGGCATTGTCTTTTACACAAGTAGCACATAGTACGACGCTGAGATGTGGGATACTCTGAGGGTTCACACCTGGGGAAAGGGACCCTTATTAAGGACATAACACCATTGGGTGATGGTTCCTTCACACAGGGCACCAGGAGATTTGAAAGCTGATCTTTAGCAGCTCATAGAGAGCAATTAGCAGCAGGATTCAATGCTGGGTAGGGCAAATTAGGTTTGAAGGGTGATTAAGGCTGATCAACCGCAACAGCTGTCCCACATAGGTCATTAAGAGCCTGGAGAAAAGGCTCATTTGAATGCAGTCTTCTCCATCGTTTCAATCCAAACATTCTAAATGGTAGGCACAGCTTCTTTACTGACATTTAGAACATTTGTCGTTATCCTAAGAAATGTCTCTCCCCATTAGTTAACATTGGAAGTTTAACCCATCATAATTTTATTTAAAAAAAATAAAGGCACACCTCTGTGACAAGCTTTAATTTTGTAATATGTTTACAGCTTCTCCAAACAAACTGTAAACGCCCTAGCCTGATCAGCAAGGTTCCTAGTTTTCTCTGGTAAAAAATTGGAAATGTTCTTGGGGGGAAAAACCCTAAATTCTCTGATTAAACACACCAAAATCTGCGTTTATCTGCCGTTAAAATTAGAAAGTGTGTATTGCAAATTATTCATTTTTTATCACAATGGGGGAGGGGGTACAGCTCTGACTCCCAACCAGGCCTTGCACAGACCCAAACGCACCTCTGCCTTGCCAAAAGTCAGACGTGGATGTGTTCTTCTCACACCAAATCTCTTCTCTCAGATGCAGGAGCACACCAGAACCTCCACAGAACTTCCACCTCCTTTAAATTTCCACTGCTGCTGCTGCCACTAGTGAGTTTTTTCAGGCAGAAATTTCCCAGAAAAATCTGGAATTCCGTGTTCTTCTCTGGGAAAAAGGGAATTCCAAATTTTTCTCTGTTAAAAAGGAATTCCATGTTTTTTCTCTGGTTTTCCTCACTAAACAGAAAACCAGGAACCCCGCTGATCAGTTTGAAATGGTCACATGCACTTTTAAAATGTGAAAAACCCCTCCAATATTCGAATCACCATATCTCAGCTGTTTTTAATCCAATCTGTCTGAGTTTTGGACATATTCAACCTCTTACCCTAACAATCCTCCATGCAAAATATCACAATGATAATATAGAGAATCTCAGTTTTATAAAGAATAGAATGTTCATGCTTTATAATGGAGTATTAGAGACACCTTAACTATAGAGTGGCTCCTGCTGCTCTATAACACACAGAAAAGAAAAGAAAAATATTTTTACAATTTTTTCCCTATAAGAGCCACCAAGTCCCTGCCCTGAGAGGCTTACAGTCTAGAACTGACAAGGGAGCAGAGGGCAGTAAAGGGGTGGAGCACATAGGGAGAGACAGGTCAGGGATACATTCATGAAGTTGATTGAGAAGTTGCAGATGCATGCACTTGACTTAGTTACAGGGAAGGAAAGGATGCATGATGGGGAATAACTTGCTGGGCAGTCACACACCTCAAAGTGTGTCCTTGGAGTTATAATGGAGTTATAATGGACATGGACCACAAACTCAACATGCATTAGCAATGTGGCATTGCTGCATTGCTGTAAAAAAAAAAAGTAAATGTCATTTTAGGCTGCATTAGCAGTAATATTGGATCCAAGACACAGAAGTAATAGTGCCATTCTGTTGGCACTGGTTATGCATCAGTTGGAGTAGTCTGGCCTGTTCTGGCCACCACACTTAAAAAAAAAATACAAAAAAAAAATACAAAAAAAAATAAAAAATAAACCCAGTGGATTAGAATTGGAAGAGAGCAGCAAACATGATAAAGGGTTTAGAATGTAGGTCATAGGAGGAAAAGTTGAAGAAGCTGGCTACATTGAGTCTAGAGGGAAGATAAAGGAAGGTGAAGGGAGAAATAACAGGTTTCAAATATTTTAAATTATATACTGAAATTTTAAAATTTGGGCACATGCTTACTAATGTGTGCCCACATTGCCATGTCTCATTAATTAGGTTGCATGTAACCTCATCTGCGTCCAGCTCCACCACCACCATAGAGTTGCACCTAGCACAACTGCTAGAGCAGAGAGAGTGATTATGCTTTCTCACCTGATAGGAGGCTGCGAGAGGAGAGAGCAAGGCAGAGAGTGCAGGAAAGACCTTCTCCAGAGGATCTGTGCCTGCACTGCTCACTCTTTTTGTGAAAGGAACTAGGTGAATCCCCCTGCCCCCCCACCCCCCAGACACACAAGCCCACCAGTTATTATTATTATTATTAACAAACATTTATATAGCGCCAGCAGTGTACATGGCACTTTACAAAGTAATAAAATAGACACGGTCCCTGCCCCTAGGGCTTACAATCTGAGCGACAGGAGCTGGGGGAGAGACATAGGAAGGGGAACAGAGGGAGAGACAAGGGGTCTAACATTCATGAAGATGCGAGGTCTCAAGTGCACGTACTTGGCTTGGTTACGATGAGAATGACAGCAGGCAGGTCCATGTTGCAAGGATAAGGGTAAACCGATCGTAGGTATAGGAATAGTGGCTCAGCAGGATAAAGAGTCAGACAGAGCAGAGCGAAAGAGGTGAGTTTTAAGGAGAGATTTGAAGGTATGAAGGGAGGGGGCAAGGCGGATGTGGACAGGGAGGGAGTTCCAGGCATGGGGGGCAGCAAGTGAGAAGGGACGAAGGCGCTTAGGGGAGCAGGGAAGGCGTGGAAGGGTGAGAGAAGGGACAGAGGAGGAGCGAAGTGCACGGGCTGGAGTATGGAGGGCGATAAGTGCAGAGAGGTAGGGGGGAGCAAGGTTGTGAAGAGCTTTATAGGTGAAGACTAGGAGCTTGTGCAGGATTCGTTCAGGAAGGGGAAGCCAGTGAAGCGAAGAGAGGAGGGGCTGCACATGGTCGAAGCGACTGGCGAGGTAGATGACCCTGGCAGCAGAGTTTTGGACAGAGATGAGGGGAGAAAGGTGAGACCGGGGAAGGCCAGTGAGAAGGAGGTTACAGTAATCGAGGCGAGAGATGACCAGAGCATGAACAAGAGTTTTGGCAGACGAGACAGAGAGAAAAGGGCGAATCTTAGCAATGTTATGGAGGGAGAAGCGACAGGATTTAGCAACAGAGTCAATGTAGGGTTTAAAAGAAAGGGCTGAGTCAAAGATGAAGCCTAGGCTACGGGCTTGGGGGACAGGCAGGATGGTGACTCCATCAATAGTTATTGACAGTGAGGAAGGAGAGGAAGGATGAGGGGGGAAGATAAGGAGTTCAGTTTTAGCCATGTTGAGTTTGAGTTGACGTTGAGACATCCAGGTAGAGATGTCAGAGAGACAGTTGATGAGACGAGCTTGAACAGAGGGAGAGAGAGAGGGAGTAGAGAGATAGAGTTGAGTGTCATCAGCATAGAGGTGGTATTGGAAGCCATGGGAGGCAATGAGTTTGCCTAAGGATGAGGTATAGATCGAGAAGAGGAGAGGGCCAAGAACAGAGCCTTGAGGAACACCAACTGAGAGGGGGAAGGAGGAGGAGGTGGAGTTGGAGAGAGACACATTAAAGGAGCGGTCAGAGAGGTAGGAGGAGAACCAGTTATGGACAGAGCCACAAAAGCCAAGGGAGTGAAGGGAATCCAGCAAGAGTGAGTGGTCAACAGTATCGAAGGCAGCAGAGAGATCAAGGAGGACAAGAATGGAATAGAGACGTTTAGATTTAGCCACCAGAAGATCGTTGGTGATCTTAGCGAGAGCAGTTTCAGTAGAATGAAGGGGGCGGAAGCCAGATTGGAGGGGGTCAAGGGAGGAGTTGGAGGATAGGAAGTCAAGGCAGCGGGAGTAGACAACACGTTCAAGCAGCTTGGAAGCAAAAGGAAGGAGTGAGACAGGACGATAGCTAGAAGGGTCAGAGGGGTCAAGAGTGGAGTCACCAGTTGCTGTCTTGCTGCCGGGCACTGCCACCACTTTAAAGTAGCTAGGGGTAGTAGTGCTGCACTTCCAGCTGTTGGAGAGTCTAGGGATGCTGGAGATGAACTGTGCATTTATGTGCAATGCATCTCTACTCCTGGCAAGAGGCGAGCATGCACTCTGTACATGTCTCTTAATCCCTGTGTGTGCCAATGCTATCTGAGAGTGGCTGCTGACGTGAGGAGGAGAGGATCTCTTCAGAATCCTTGCTTTAAAGTTTGAAGCCAGCTGCGGGTATGGACAGTCAGGAGGGACAATTACGTTAAATAGCGATCTAGGTGGCTGGGTGTCCTGTCCATACCATGGGCATGAGCAGGGGGTGTACGTAAAATGTTAACCACTGGGTGTAAAGTGACAGAGCCCCAATGCAGGAAGGGGCAGGCAGAAACGGAACTGTTTTAAGCATGCCTGGGCAGCTGAAGCAGATGTCCCCAGGCAGGAGGCGAGTGCAGTAAGTGCATGCACTCACTGAAGACTGCAGGGGAAGACCAGTCTGGAGATGGACTACAGGGAGGAGTTGGGGGGGGGGGGTCGAGTTTGGAGCTGTGCAAACTTTTCTGAGCAGGTGACTGCTGCTGTTGGTTGCCTGTGCCCTTGTTGCTGAGTCCTGTGGGATGGAGAGGAGAGGAGAGGAGAGGAGGAACTGCACTGATTAATGTGGCCTAGAATTTGCCTTTGCCTGCTGCGGCACTGCTCTGCTGCTAACTGCTGCTGGGTGAGTGAGTACTATTGGACTTTATTTAGAGTTTTATGCTGACACTCACTGAGTTGTTTGATAGATTTGTTTGATGGATTTATTGTCTTAGGGTGGGGAGTGAAGGAGGGAGGGAGGGAGGAAAGAACGTGGGAGGGTATCTGCCAGGTCATGTTTTTGGGGGGGATAAAATAAAAAAATGCATGGCTAAGTTGGAACTTTTCAATCCCCAGGCTGGGGGAATAATTTTTGCAATGCTGATTGTTTGTCCCAGCCTGCTGGAAATAATTTCTTTGCCTTAGACTTTCTGGTCCTTTTCTAACCGGGAGGGGGGGGGAGATGGGGGGGAGGCACGGTGGGTGGGCGGTGCATGAGGG
>QEPC01014514.1:2218672-2231041 GCA_003113815.1 Sphenodon punctatus
GATTCCCATTTTCAAGTGCCCATTACCCTCTCCATGTCTCCCCACAGCTCCTTGGTAACTTGGGCACTTATAGACTCCGGGGCATCCGGGAACTTTATGGATAGGGAATTTGCCCATGCCCGGGGATTCCCTACCTGGGTCAAGAACCTCCCGGAGTCTGTTCACTCTATTGATGGTTCCCCCTTAGTCTCCGGGCCTATAACGACTGCCACTTCCCCACTCCACTGTGACATTGGACAGCACACTGAATTCATTTCCTTCGACCTTGTATGTACCCCCCTTTTTCATGTGGTCTTAGGAGCCTCGTGGCTCCGCACCCACGACCCCCATATTGTTTGGTCTATGAAAACCATCCAGTTTTTGGCCCCCCAGTGTGCAAGAGGCTGCCTGCGGTCGACTTCCCCGGTGCAGGGCTGCGCTACTCTAAGTACCCCTCCATCAACGGGGACTGAGAACCCGGAACTACACCCGGAAGAATACCAGGACTTCCAGGAGGTCTTCAGCAAGGTCCGGGCCCTAGAACTTCCCCCGCACCATCCGTCCGACTGTCCCATTGAACTCCTTCCCGGAACCGAGCCCCCTTTTGGATGAATCTACGCCCTGGTGGAGCCGGAATTAAGGGCCTTACGACAATACCTGGACGACAGTCTTCATCAAGGATTCATTTTTCACTCGAATTCCCCCGCTGGGGCTCCAATCTTTTTTGTTGCGAAGAAGGATGGGGGGCTTCGGCCCTGTGTCGACTTCCGGGGCCTCAATAGTATCACCATCAAGAATCGCTACCCGCTCCCCCTCATCCCCGAACTGTTAGACCACCTTCAAGGGGCCCAGTTGTTTACAAAACTCGACCTACGTGGGGCTTATAACTTGCTCCGAGTCCGAGCGGGAGACGAGTGGAAGATGGCCTTCCGTACGCGTTATGCACTATTCTAATATAGAGTGATGCCATTCGGTCTCGCAAATGCGCCGGCGACCTTTCAGCATTTTATCAATGACATCTTTCACGACATTCTGTACGTGTACATCATTGCTTACCTGGACAATATCCTTATTTATTCGTCTACGAAGGAGCAACATGTGCAACACGTCCGGGAAGTCCTGCGTCATCTGCGAGCCCACCAGCTCTTCTGCAAACGAGAGAAGTGTCTGTTTCACATCACATCGGTTAGCTTTTTAGGATTCATCATTAGCCCCACGGGGGTTATGATGGATCCACAGAAGGTCGAGGCATTACGCAAATGGCCACCCCCGAAAACGGTAAAAGCGTTGCAATGACTTTTGGGGAGTATGAACTATTACCGACAATACATCCCCCACTACACCGAAATTACCACCCCCCTCACCCAACTCCTGAAGAAAAACACCACATACCAATGGGGAACAGCCCAGCAGTTCAGCTTTGAATTTTTGAAGAAGGCTTTTATGTCTGCCCCTTTGCTTCAACACCCGGATTTTACTCGACCGTTTCATGTGGAAGCAGATGCGTCCGGACAAGCTATTGGAGCCGTATTACTCCAAGCCGCTCCGGCCACCGAGAAGCTATTGCCCTGTGCATATTATTCAAGACAATTGATGCCCACCGAAAGAAATTACAACATCCTGGATCATGAGCTCCTCGCGATCAAGGTGGCGTTCGAAGTGTGGCGCCACTACCTCGAAGGAGCGAACCACCCTGTTACAGTAATCACCGATCACAAGAACCTCACCTTCTTGCAAACTGCTCACATTGTGAATGCCCGCCATGCACGGTGGGCGTTGTTCTTCATCTGTTTTGACTTCAAAATTAAATACCGACCTGGACGCCTGCAAGTATTAGCCGATGCTTTATCCCGTTATTATGAGGAACACGCAGGCCATCGCGAGCTGCAGGGTCATATTCTCCCTAACAAAACCTTTGCAGCTACCTTTCTGTCCCTTGCAGCCCTCCGGGAAGCTTCTGCCCGAGAACTCCCTGTAGGGGAGGACCCCGAAGTAACCATTCAAGATGGGGTCCACCGTCGGAAGGGACTCGTTGTCGTGCCCCCTTTGTGTCAAGCCCAGGTCCTCTGGGCGCATCACGAAGCACCGACAGCAGGCCACCCTGAAATTGAGCGGACGCAGCAGATGATTCAGAGGACCTTTTGGTGGCCGTCGTGGGCACAAGACACCAAGGACCATGTAACTAGCTGCGCCACGTGTGCGCAAACCAAGGTTCCTCGCCAAAGACCGCAAGGCCTGCTCCAATTACGTTCCATACCTACGGGACCGTAGCAGCGGGTAGGCTTAGATTTCATTGTGGAGCTTCCTCCCTCCCGCCAGTACACCACCATATTAGTGGTGGTGGACCATTTCTCCAAGATGAGCCATTTTATTGCCTGTAAAGGTCTGCCCACCGCTAGGAAAACAGCCTTGTTGTTTATACGTCATGTCCTCAAGCTGCATGGAGCTCCAAAAGAACTGGTAAGCGATCGAGGGACGCAGTTCACCTCCCGCTTTTGGAGAGCCATGTTTCAAGCCCTTCAAGTGACACTAAGCCCTACGACGGCATACCATCCACAGGCCAATGGTCAAGTAGAATGAGTTAACCAAGATTTGGAGCAATATCTGCGTTGCTATGTGAATTACCTGCAGGATGATTGGTATCGATGGCTTCCCTTGGCAGAGTTTACGTACAATAACGCCCCCAATGCGTCCATTGGGAACTCTCCTTTTTATGTGACGTACGGCTATCATCCGCAGCTTGGGACAATAGAGACTCCCTCGCCATTGGTGCCGGCCGCAGGAGCCCTTGTGCAGCAAATTCAGGAGGTTCAGGCCCTAACAAAACGTACCCTCCAAGAGGCCCGGCAAAAGTATAAGACCCAGGCCGATAAACATCGACAAGATACGCCACCCCTTCACCCAGGAGATCTAGTCTGGGTTGATCAACGCCACTATCCCTCCTCATGTCCGTCGGCCAAATTGGCGGCCAAATTCATTGGTCCCTATCGAGTGCTACGATGCATTAATGACGTTACTTATACGGTTCAGCTCCCACCACATGTGCGGATCCACCCCACATTTCACATTTCCCTTTTAAAAAGGGCCACAGCTTGCCGTCCCCTACAAGAGACCCCTGCCCCGGGACCTGTTTCCCAGACTCTTTTGGGGCCCAAGTACGAAGTGCAGGCCATTTTAGACTCCCGGATTCTCCGCGGTAGACTTTATTACCTCGTTGACTGGGTAGGCTATGGCCCCGATGAGCGCTCTTGGGAACCCGCTGCACAGATTTCCGTGCCTCGTCTGTTGCGTGCCTTTCATCTGCACCACCCGCGCCGTCCGGGGCCAGTATCAGCCTCTTTTCGGCGGCCTCGAGGGGGGGGTATTGTAAGGCATGGGGTCCGCCGGAGGGGTCAGTTGTAGAGAAGACCCCCCCCAGCGAGACAGCGCGGCACCGCGGGGGGCCTTGAATCCACCTGTAGCAGACCCTCGACTTGGGGAGCCCCCATCAGTGCCGCAGGCAGAGGCACGCTCATCGGCCACATCCCCGACGCTGGCCGACGTCGGGGAATCCCCTCAGGCCGTTGACAGCCCTGCAGTGGTGGCGAAACGCGTGCCGGCCACGCCCTCGTGGCCGGCGCATGTTGTGGGAACACCCCCGCCCCTGCCACGGCATTCAGAATGCCTTCGGGCATGCACAGGGGCAGGGCTCATAGCATATAAGCCAGCGCCGCAGAGGCAGCGGCGCTGGTGATTTCCTAGAGACCAGCCCCCTAGCGATTGTATTGAGTGCTTCGAACGAGCGAGTCTGAGCGTGGGTGTAGAGCGAGTGGACCTTCCTTACTGTGCCCTGAACCTCGAAGAGCGTGACCTTTGGCAGCAAGAGAGTGTGCATCTTGTGAGTTGATTCCTTCCTTTCCTTCCTGGGCGGCCCTTCCCCTGGCGTGAGTGCCCCCTATCCCTTTTCCCCTTCGGGGCTCCCCTTCCCTGGCCCCCCGCACCAGCCCTCATGTGTTTCCCTGTTCCCCCCTGGACCCCTTGGTGTATGTGCAATCTGAGTGGCAGGGTGAACCACGGGTTTCTGGTTGTCGCTCGCCCTATGATGATAGGGACCCGGGCAGTGTGTTGCTTGCACTAGATCCCATTGGTCCACCCACTATCCTGACGGGCTTTCTCTCCGCTGGGTGCATGCCCTTAGCTTTGAACGAGAACCCGTGGTCGCGAGTGAACTTGTGTATCTGGATCGCCTCTGCCCCTACCCCGGTCGCAGCTTTATAGCCTGCTCTGCCTGCTGGACCCTCTCCACCAGCGCATCCTTCTGGAGGGCATAGAGAACTGTCTGGTGTGCCATGCTGCCCTTGACCCTGGGGTCCAGCATTGTTGCCAGGACATATTGCTCCCACTGCAGGAGCGCGTCAAAACACACCTCCAGCCCTGATTTCAGCTTCCGCACCAGGTCAAGCACCTGATTGGCCAGCTTTCTGCCCACAGGGCCACAATCCCGTCCCCCGAGAATCTCGTCCAGCCTCCTCTGGAGACTCAGGACCAGAGGGGTCACCTGGCTGAGGAGCTCATGGTCTCCGTCACAGCCAGGAACGGTCTCAGGATGAAGACTGTTTGAGCCAGGAGCTCCCATTCCACCCCATTAAACCCTTCCGGTGCCCTGCAGTCCATCTCCAGTTGAACCTGATGCAAGGCGGCTTTCTGTTCAAGAAGCAGCTCAAGCATCAGGAAGGTGGAATTCCACCGTGTGGCCACATCCTGGACCAGCTGGTGCCCTAGGGAGCCTTGCTTGGCCTGCTTCTTCTGGAGGAGCTTGCTGCCCTTCACGCTCCGGTTGAAGAACCCCACCAGCTTCCTCCCCCAGTCGATCAGGGAGCTAAGGGTGCCTTCCCCAATCCCCTTATCCCCCAAGCCCAGAGTATCCCTAACCACCAGGTGAAGGGGTGTGTGGCGCAAGGTATGCTGGTGAAGCCCCCATCATGGACTGCCTTTTGTACATTTGCGGTGTTGTCTGTCAGCATACACCCTTTGGTGAAGGCTGCGCCTGGTGTAACCCACTCCCTCACCATGGCGGCCAAGGCTAACTATGTTCCTGGAGGTGTGGGGGCTGTCCATGACTTGTGCCTGAAGCAGGGCCCACCTATACCCTGCTTCAGGACCCCTCCTGCCACTCCCCAAAGCTGCCTCTGGGTCCTGCCACCAGTGCGCTGTTACTGCCAGGTACACATGCTCAGCATTCCTGCTGGACCACAAGTCCGTGGTGAAGTGAACCGTGGCTCCCCCCAGCCCCTGACAGCTGCTCCCTCACCCTCTACTTCCAAGCCCTGTAAGGTCTGGCACCGCAGTCCAACTGAGGGTGGTGCAAGATAGCAGCTTAAACTGGGGGGCCAGGAACCCAATTAGCCACTGGAAGGTCTTGTCCTCTACAACTGAGAAGGGCTTCCCATCCAGCACAATAATTTCAGCCAACAGGCGCTTGGCTTTCTCTTGAAAGTCACGTTGCCCTGCTGCCAATGGCCTTGGCAGCTGCCCCCACCCCAGCTCCTCCATGGTGGACTGACGCTGCTGGCGAGGCTCCTGCTGCAGTTGTCCCAAGGTTGGCAAGCACTTGCCCATGCTTCACCACCTTATTGCACAAAGTGCATTGCACGTCTCTGGGATCATCTGCCCGCCCCAGCTTAAAATGTTCCCATGCAGATGATTTTTTTTTCCCCTTCCTGCCTTCTGGCCCACCCCAGGGGATGCACTGCTGCCAGCACTGCTGGGAGAGGCAGAGCTTGGTGGCACTGGTGACACAGCTCTGGGAGGCGGGTCAGCCATCGCCTCAGCTCCAGACATCTCCTCTGCGGCACTAGTGTCTGCCTCTGACTCACTGTCTGTGATCACGGTGATGTCCCGTGAAGGGGAGTACTGAGACCCTGAGGCTAGACTGCAGCAGAGACAGATGCAGCCTCATGTCCTGCAGACCTTCCAGTGCCCTTCATGGCAGCGGAGGAGGGCACTGCCAGGAGGTGATGCTGAGTTTCGGAAGCCTGTTGGTGCCCTAAAGCAGGCCTACTGAGTTTGGGGGATGGTGATGTGCTCAGGCTGCTGCTGCTGCTGCCTGCTGCCACTCAGCTGACATGACCCTTAACCCTAACACCTCTCCCATGTGCCACATTGCCTGTCTTATGGGCAGCAGACCAGCCTCTCCTTCACTTCTCCATGGCTTCTAAGTCAAAACACAGCAGCACACAAAGATTTTATATATTTTTTTTTATTATTATTCAAATTTTTTCTCTAATATATCTCTACACTAACTCTAACTATTCTAAAATCTATGTAACTAAATATTATATCTAAAGGCCTAGTCCTACAAACACACTCTATCAAAACTGAACTAACACTATATCTATCTCTATACTAAGCTAACTCCTATCTATCTATAGTAACTAACAACTATATCTAATATCTATCTATCTATCGAATATTACACAGGGATGGAGGCGCAGGACACACAGCACACAGGGAGGAGTACAAAACTGAACTGAAACCTAAATCAATCTAATAATCCTACTCTAAATAAATCCAAAAAGAGGAGAAGGGAATCAGGGATGGAATATATAGAGGGAGAGGGAAAGGATTCAATGGAGGGGCGAGGAAGAACACAGGGAGGGGTAAAAAATAAGAATAACACCTAAATCTATCTAATATAATCTAAATAAATGATAATATGGAGATAAGTGGGTTGGATGGGTGAAATAGGAGAAGGATGGCAATGGATTGAGGAGAAAAAACTGCTGGGAGAGGGACCCTTTTGAAAACACCTGCTGTCAGAAACAGTGACTTGCTCAGAAGGTGTTGGAAGGGGGGAGGGCAATGAGTTTTGTTACCTGCCATGCCCGCCTCACCCCAAGTCCCATTGCCTCCATGCAGCCTAGCTCGTGGCCAATCGCAGCCTGCCAAGCCAGTGTTCTGAGGAGAAAAGGGATGGTGATTGGGCAGGCTGACTGCTACTCCAAGCCTCTCCACCCCTGGTGCCTGGAAGTCTGCTCCTCAGCTGACCCCTCCTCTCCCTGGGTCAGGCAGTGGTCAACTGGTCACTCAATGGTCACGTTTCTCCTGCCCAAACCACCCAAACTCAATCCGAACCGACCAAACTGTTCGGTCGTTTCGGACTTCAGAATCAGGTTTGGTTCGGTCGGTTCGGGTTCCGGTTTGGGTTCGGTCGTCCGAACGGACCGAGTTCGGTCTGAACTCCAAACTTCCGAACCGCATTTGCACATCCCTACCCTACACCACTCATGTGAACTCAGGTCCCTCAAAGCTATACAAGCTCTTATGTGCTATTAACAGTCATGGCAGTTTGTTCCTAGTAACTAATGCTGAATAAACCATTATTTCCTAGTAACTAATGCTTTTGTTCAAAGACTCATTGGGTGCTTTTACACAAACGGCACCCACGGCTTGGCTCTACCTCACACCCGGGAGGCCCTTCTCTCTAAAGGCGGGATGCCAGATGTACAGGTGGAGCAGGTGGTGCCTGCTCCACTCCAGTACCACTAGCGTAACTCCGGAACATCCTGAAGCACTGCCAGCAGAATGGGCCACCTAAACCTGGGGCACTGGCTAGAGGCAGAGCTGTGGTATGTCTACTCATGGATGGCTGCTGCAGCTCTGCTCCCAGCTGGTGGTTGCTCCAGGCAATTCCATAGAGCTGTGGGTGATAGCCTAAAGTGACAGCCAATCTACCCATAGCTCTATGGTGTGGGGGAGGGGAGTGCCATGCAGTCGGACTATGGGCCATGGTAGCCACCAGGTCCATATAAACCCAGTGCACGTAGGGCTGTATGAAGGGGACACGGGACTGGCCACCCCTGGAGCAAGTCTGGGGGTGGCTACCCCTGGGTCTGTCTAAAGACACCCATTGTCTGCACTTACAATCTATTGATACTGCAAGTAACAAAGACTGCTCTGGCATGTATGTCTATCGTGTATATTGGTGAATGCCAGGGAGCTATGATAGAGCGTGCAGTCCTCCTTGCTCATTAAAATCAATGGGAGTTTTGCCGTTGACTTCAGTTTTTAAAAAAGGGCAAAAGGCAGATTCAAGATCCTATATATGAGTTAATAATATTCTCATTAGTATGAATGAATAAATCCTTGTTGCTTGAAGCTGCTTGCCAGTTATTTAATGGTAGTACCATATGTTAAAACACATCTCGGTGTCTTTAAAATTATGCTGGATTTAGGTATAATTGATATCCTCAGGATGTGTGTAGTTCCCAGTGGTGGCATCTGCACTAGCAATCATTCTGATTGCTGTTTAACCGAAAGCAGTAAAAACTGAGGGGGAGTAGAGCTACCAGGGAAAGTCTAATAAACTGAATGTGTCTATATGGACACCTGTGTGTGCTGGGATCTTTTAAACAGGCTTGATAGATATGGAGGGTGGTAGAGAGTAAATTGCCTTGCTTCAAAATATAACTATCTTTAATTGGTATAGTGTTTACTTAGGCAACAGCATAGATCTTGGAGGACATTAAATGTAATGGATATTGCAAATTATTACAGAAGAAACCTGTTTAGCAGAACACCATAGGAGATTAATTGCTATTTAACTCCAGCAATGTGCCTGGGCATTGAACAATCATTAGAGACAAGTCCTGCCCCGAGAGGCTTACAATGTAGGATGGACAAGGGAGGGACAACATAAGGACAGAGTGATTTTCTAGCTGTGCTAGCGGCTAGAAAGTGAAAGGCAGGACCACTTTCCATTATAAACAGCAAATACAAGCCCTTTTTTGAATAAATGGCTTGAGCTTTTTTTAAAAAAATTGAATCGTGTGTTATATTTGTTGGGAGGGTCATATATGCAACATTTGAAGAAGATCAATTCGTACATATGGTGTCTTTAATATTAATGTTACATTATGCAATATAGGTAACGAAGTGTAAATAATTTCCATGCTTTTTGGTGTTTGTTTTATTACATTGTATTTGTTAAATGTGTTTTGTAATGTAAATGTAATTTATTTTTATGCTTTTTGGCATTTGAGTTTTGGTATACTGTATTTTGTCAAATGTTTTTTGAAAGGTAAGGTTCTTCTAGAAATGGTCCTGCCTTTAATGGTTTTTTAAACCATAAATCATTCATGAAGCGGAGATGCTACAGGTGCATGTGCTTAGCTTAGTTACCAGGAAGAAGTAGACCCTGAATGAAAGGCTGGTAGAAGGCACCTCAGTGAACAACAGTCTGTGGAGGTAAGGAGTTAGAGAAAGCCTGACAGAAGAGTTAGGTTTTTAAGAAAATTCGAAGGTTGAGAGGGAACAGAGCGTGTGTGTTTAGAGAGGGAGTTCCAGGCATAAGATATAGCATGGGAGAAGGAGTAAAGACAGTTTAGGGAGCACAAAACTTCAGGGAGGGTCATGGTGGTGGCAGAGGAGACTCTGAACAAGCGAAGAGCATGGACTAAGCACAGAGATTTTCTAGAAAAACAAGGAATCCAATCCAGGGTGATGTTTCCTGCCAAGCTAGTATAAGCTAGTATTCACTTTTTATGTAGGGCTTCCATACCTCCGCCCTAAAAGGGGACACATGAATATTACATGTTGCAGGGGTGCACTGGAGCCAATGTAGCCCTGCAACATGCATTTTTCATAAGCATCCAGGATTCTGTTATGGAAGAAAATTCATAAAAACAATGGGAATGTATTAAGATGTGTATGTCTTCGTCTCTGCTGAGAGTACATACTTCTAGTGCTAATGTGGCATCTAATCACTAATATAGGGCACTTGCACACGTTACCTAGGTTGTGGGGGGGGACTTCCTTGAGGACAATCACAGCTTTATTCTCATGGGAATTAGCACACGTAGGAATGCGCTATTCTGCTTTTCTTCCATGAAAACAAGTTAAAATACCCGTGATTAAAAGCTACATCGGGGGACTGAATCATGTGCAAGTGTTCTCGCAGGAGAAAAGCAAAATAGCACATTTCTACATTCCCATAAGAATAGAGCCATGATTGCTCCCACGGAAGTTCCTCCCCCACCCCCACCCCCACGGTAATGTGTGCAAATGCCCATCAATAGGAAGGCCTGGTGAAGTGCTGAAGCCAGTGCTGCAGTCGGATCCACGCTGCGCTGCTGCCGCCGCCACACACACACCCCAGAGGGAGCACAGGACACAGGTAAAAGGCAATCCGGGGGGGTGGGGGTTAGGTTCGGTCTTGCCTGCTGGCTGCCAGAGTGCCAGCAGCCAGCCACGTGTGAGCTCCCAGAGGAGAGCTCAACTGCTCCATAGTCCTGGCTGCCGCTGGGCCGCCAGGGGCAGCCCAGAGACCGGGTCCGGTTTTAAAAAAAATAATTCCAGGCTGGGCAGGGTGGGTGGGGGGTGTCGCCCCTTCCACCCGTGCAGTCTGGGAGGGGAGGAGGTTTGGGGGGGTTCCATTGATTTCAATGGGGACACTTCCCCCCCCCATTGAAATCAATTTTTAAAAACCCAGTACCGATAAACCGGTTTTACCGATAAAACCAGTTTTTTTGAAACCGATAACCAGTAAAACCAATACCCATTTTTTTCACTTTGGTTCTACCCCTAGTGTCAGGGGTACCTTTTGTCACCGTTATTAGTCAACACAGTATTGACCCCTTGCAGTTTCAATAAGACAAAATGGAAATATTAAAGGAATAAAAACTGGACAAAATGTGTATAAGATGGCATTGTATACAGACAATATTCTGCTCTTTTTTTCTAGTCCGGTGGAATCTGTTAAGGAGCTGATCATAATAATCTTTATTTTTATATAGTTCCCCCCTACAATTGCACTAGGAGGGCTTTACATATAACTAATAAACACAACTTTTAATCCTCCCAGCAACCCTGTGAGGTAGGTTAGGCAGAGAGAATATTATGAGTTTCTGGCAAAGGCAAGACTTGAACCAGGGTCCCCCGCGGTCTAAGAACTGCACACTTACCCATTTCACCACACTTGCTATCTTGGACATTACACCACACTACTCTAGGATAGCACCAAAATCATCTATTATTCTAAAGTAAATTACACTAAGTCAAATGCTATGCTATGCTATTTTCAGCTGACCCTGGGACCTCCATTGAAATGAACAAGCTATCCCATTTCAAATTGAAACCGCTCTTGCTAAGATCACCAATGATCTTCTTGTGGCTAAATCCAACCGCCTTTACTCTATTCTTGTCCTCCTTGATCTCTCTGCTGCCTTTGACACTGTTGGCCACTCGCTCCTGCTTGAATCACTCCACTCCCTTGGATTCCGAGACTCTGTCCTCAACTGGTTCTCCTCTTACCTTTCTGACTGTTCCTTCAATATATCTCTTCCTAACTCCTCCTACTCCTCCTCCCTATCCTCTCAGCCGGGGTTCCCCAAGGCTCCGTCCTTGGCCCTCTCCTTTTCTCTATCTACACCCAATCCCTAGGCAAACTCATTGCCTCCCATGGTTTCCAATACCACCTATATGCTGATGACACTCAACTCTCTCTCTCCATTCCTGCCCTCTCCCCCTCTGTTCAAGCTCATCTCACCAACTGTCTCTCCGATATCTCCACCTGGACGTCTCAACGCCAACTCAAACTGAACATGGCGAAAACTAAACTCCTGATCTTCCCTCCCAACCCTTCCTCTCCCTCTTCCCTATCAAATACCATTGAAGGGGTCTCCATCCTCCCAGTCCCCCAAGCTCACAGCTTGGGCTTCATCTTTGACTCGCACCTTACCTTCAAACCCTACATTGACTCCGTGCCCAAATCCTGCCGCTTCTCCCTCCACAACATTGCTAAGATCCGCCCTTTTCTGTCTGTCTCTTCTGCCAAAACTGTCATCCATGCCCTAGTCATCTCATGCCTTGACTGTTGTAACCTCCTCCTCGCTGGCCTTCCCTGCTCTCACCTTTTTTCCCTCATTTCTGTTCAAAACTCTGCTGCCAGGATCATCCACCTAGCCCGTTGCTTTGACCACGTGCAACCTCTCCTCTCCTCTGGCTCTCTCTTCCTGAACGTATTCTGCACAATCTCCTCGTCTTCACCTACAAAGCCCTTCACAACCTCGCTCCCCCCTACCTCTCAGCCCTAATCTCCCTCCGAACCCCTATTCGAACCCTTTGCTCCTCTTCCATCCCCTCCCTCACCCTCCCACACCTCCCTTGCTCCCCCAACTGCCTTCATCCCTTCTCCCTCGCTGCCCCGCCCACCTGGAACTCCCTCCCTGCCCTCGTCTGCCTGGCCCCCACCTTCCACACCTTCAAGTCCCTCCTCAAAACTCACCTCTTCCGCTCTGCCCTTCCTAACTCCTGCTAATCATCCCCACCCAGGATTATCCCCCACCTGTTATCTGCAAACTCCCAATTCTCTGTAACCAAGCCAAGAACGTGTACCTGAGCTCTCACATCCTT